>OZ026603.1:26452888-26480388 GCA_964020085.1 Micromussa lordhowensis | reverse complement strand
TCTTCCAATGCTTCTCACAGTAGTAACACTGACATCCCGTTCTTGGATTTTGTTCATGATCAAGCATAGAGGGACCACAAAGTACATTTCTGACAAACTCTATGTCTAACGAAAAAGAACTTTTCTCATCGTTCTCTTTGAGTAACTCTGCGTCCATCTGAATGACCTGAAATCAGAATAAGTAAAGCATTTCAAGCCTTGTCCTTCATAAGCCCCAGCGCCCAACTTCTTTATCATATTCTTCTTTATTTTCGCGGGACTTTAATTTTGCGAAGATTTTCTCGGTACATTTTGCGATCAGGGCAAAAAAATTGTGTTTGCAGGTATTTAAATTTCGCGAAATTAACGATTCAATGTCTTTATGTTTTTTTCCTTTTTATAAAAATTACGTCAATCAACAATTGTTCTTCCAAGTCATTATCGAGCAACGAGAGTATTGTTACATGTCCGCTGTAGGAGATCTCAATAAAATCGTCAATCTCTGGGATCCTCAGGGGGAAGACTAAACATGGCAGGAATATTACACAGGTAACTCCAAAATCAAATGACTCGCGCTATATAGTCTGTACAAGTGAATATATGAAACGGATCATATATTTGTACTGCGGAGAAGGATATAAAGACATGATTAATCATCGCAGTTTTACACACAGCTTAGTGAAATTAAAGGCTGCAGTTCAAATATATGATATTTCTTATATAATCAGTTGTATTCTTCACTAACTACGGGTATATTACGAACTCACAATGGACCAGCTCCCAGTTGAATTGATAGCTCAGTTGGTAGAGCACTGCACCGGTGTCGCAGAGGTCATGGGTTCGTATCCTGTTCGATCACACCTGAAGTTTTTTCAGGCTTTAATTTCATAACTGCTTACGTTGTGTGTATAACTGCCATGATCAGTCATGTCATATACAGTCTATATAAATGATTGTGTGCATTAAGTTAACTCGAGGAGCTGGTAGAGTGCTGTGGACTGTCTTGTCATGGATTCAAGTTTTTATCTGATGGAAGATTATATGTTTTTGGGTTAACCCTAAGTTAATTCTAACTACAGATTTCAATAGGAGTTTCGTTTTTGAATACTTACACCTCTCTTATAATTGTTTCTCTCATTCAAGTCTCGTGTTTTTTCATCAGGGTTCAAAGTTGAAGCGAAGACTTTTATGACGTCTTCAAACGAAGGGTTAATCAATTCGTCCACCAATTCGTTTACGACCTTGCGTCGTTCCTTGGTCTTTTGTTCGGTCTTTGGATCAGTAGGCTTTGGTGAAATCACTGACTTTGCAAAGGCGATTAGCTGTGAGAGAGGGGCATGGGATCGAATGGTTGAATCAGCCGGATGTGACAACGCCTTATGGATGACGCGTCGACGCAAAGCAGATTTCCTGTCTCGCTTGCTGTCCAATTGCTCGTTCATTATGAGTGACTAAACAAAACAAAATGATTAAAAAAGGTGAAGCTTGCGAATGAAGTGCAGCATTTACTTAAAACGATTCCACCCCATTTTAGTAAAGAAAGCTAATGCCCTAATCATTCCTCTACATAGCCTCAAACCTTTAAAACCTTTGCAAATTATGCTGGAATTAAATCCATTCAAGTTTTTCTTTCTCCTTCTCCTATCTCTTAACAAGCTGTTCCCATATTAATTTAAAAAAAAAAACACACTGCTCCACCTCCATTAAATCAATTTTACCGTCCTGGAAATGAATGATTTAATGATGATTTAATAAGTTTCTTAAAAGAACATTACTTAAGAGATTACATATGTGATTGAGTAAATTACTTCATTGTGATTGGCTGAGAACAGGCCAATTTATCGGTAATTTTTAATTTGCACTGCAGTGCAAATTGGCCAGTTTCGATATATTAATATTCAGCCTAAAATAATAGACCTCAGCACGAGGCTCCGGGAAATAAACCCCACAAATTCTGTATTTATTCCCCAGAGCCTCATGCTGATGTCTATTGTCTTAGGCTGAATTTTAATATATCGAAATTGGTCTATTAACGGACACGAATTCGCGATTTTCTCACTCAGATACTAAATGAGTAAATGAGCAACCATTTGTTGTGACAATTTTACCTTTGCCAGTCGTATATTCTCTGTCATGGATGTCTTTGTCTCCTTCGTTTGCTGCTTAATCACCTTTCTCTTTTCTTTACTCTTATCCGCCATGAGTTTATTGCCTGCAGTCATAATTTTGTTCAAAGCCTTTTTAATATCACCATGGAAACCACTGGAATATTGCTCTGACGTAACATGCTTGATAAAACGCCGATTCTCTAAAGCCTTCCGTCCACCAATCCCTGACTTTCCTGAAAGAAAAATTAAACTTAAGATGCAACAGCACAGATCAAAAACAGCATAACAAAACAAGGTCTAGGGTACATCAGATCTAAAAAGAGCTGTGTTTTGAGGGTATGTGCTCGTTTTTTCAATTTTTCTTTAGAAAAGTACCAAGCAATTAGAATGTGTATGGCGTTATCCTTAATAGAAATTTAATAGTTCCAGCATACATTTTAGTGCCAGGTTCTCAGTTATGAAACTTGTACAACTCAACATAATGTATAAAAAACTAATACCAGTTTGATTTTCTTCTTAAAAATGTTTCCTTCCTGAAATTCCAATAAATTCTGCTCGTTCTATGACCGGCTTGCCTGTAGTTTTCTTCATGACTCTCTTTCTTCTTAGTTACATTATATTGTTAGTATACATTCTTACCTTGACGCAGTTCCGTGGAAGCGGATGGAGGCTGGGTTAGCGGAGGGGGCAAAGGTGGCTTGCCTACAGATCACAACATACAAATACAATCAACTTTGTCCTGTTTGCTTGATTTATGATTTGAAATGCGCCCCACCCTTTCCCTTATGAAAAACTTTCCTCGGTGTTTCCCAAAAGGCGCTTAAAATTTTTTTAACGAGAACAAGTAAAGCAATATATCTTACAGTTCAGTAGTGTTGCTCAAACCCACTCTCTCTCTATAATTGGAATTAACATTTTTCATAACCATTTCAAAGCCATTTGGATAAAAACTGGGTAAAAAGGTATTTCCAGTCTTTTTACACCGGTAATGTTCGCTTGAGAGTACAATACCTAGAAGTTAAACTGATTTTCTTCGATCTATTATTGTGAAGGAGACGTCCGCAGGGACTCTATTAAAATCAATTGTAACAAATTACTTACCTCCGTCAATAGAGTCTCTCATAGCCATGTCATCGTTATCACATTGTGCTCCTTCATAATCATTTGTCTTCAAAACGTCACTAGACGATCCGTTTTTCTCATCAACAGCAACCTTCGTTTCCGTTGTTGATTCTTCTCTCACGTAGATCATTTCCGCGGACGAGGACTCGTTTTCAGAAATCAACAACGGCCACTTCAACTCGTCGTCATCTTCCATTGTTATCATGACGTCACTCGACGGAGCAACGGGTGTCTTACAGGATTCTGTCGAAGAGTTCGTGGTACCTGTTTCCAAGGCAACGGCATTCGTTTGCTCTTCAGAATCCTTGGAAGAGCTGAGTAAGTCCATAGGAGGAATCGAGGATGAAAAGACAGTTGCCGAGGTAACTGTCACTATCGTAGATTTAGCGACAGTTGGTGGTGATCCTGTTCCACCTGCAAGCGTCAAATCATCAGCAGTTTCCAATGGTGGTATGGAAGGCGGAATGTTTGGTTCCTTGGAACATGTCAACATGTCCGATTCTGATGTAGACGAGTTAGGAGGAAAAGAGACAGATTCTGCAGAACATGACTTGACCAGGGTGGACTGGGGCGTTTCATTGGGCGAGCAGACCTGTCGCTCAGACGTGACAGAAGTCGAGGATAATGATGGCGGAAGCGTAGAATCGGACGCCTCCATGTTTATGCAAACCTCTCCGCTTGGGATGCCTATTACTGTGCATACGGGTGTCGAATGCATATCTTCCTCGGCTGCTACATGAAGTGTCCTGCTTGTTGGCTCACCCGTGCCATTCTTCGTGGTCTCGATGTCCGAGTCCGATGTCCGAGTCTTGTCTTTTGGGTTGTTTGAAGATGACCGAGGTGTTAGTTTTGATGTTTTCTTCTTCTTTCCTGAGGCTTTATTCTCATAGATGATTTCCTCATTCCTGTCCTCTTCGCTCATCTGGCCCGTAGGTAATGACGTCACTGTCCCCTCCTCGAGATCACCTCGTTTCCGTGCTGAAGGCTTTTTGCATTTCTTACTATTTAGAATTTAAACAAAGCGAATTAGAAATACAAAACTGTATTGAGTGAATATTTTACAAATTAATTTAGCCGAGTCCCAGAAAATTCAAACAAAGTTATTGCAGTCGTCGTGCTCGATTCATAGCTACGTGATTTGACATTTCCTACAGCTAAAATTGTTTTTATAACAGATTAGAAAATTGCCCTATGTAAATACGCGCGCTGATTGGTTTGAAATCGTCTTTCTACTAAAACAGTTATATTATTCGCTCTCGATTTCTATTGCGTGATAGGTGGTGATAGCAGCCCGAGTCAACTATCATGCACAGAAATCGAGAGCGAATAATCTAATTGTTTTAGTATAAATCTGGTAGTCGTTCAACACACTTCGAAAACACCAAGAAGCGGCCTCTAACGCACCCTGTTAAGCTACTCACTACCTAAAACAGAATAGATAACAGAATAGCGTAGCCAATAAAAGAATGGCATTCGTGATAGAACGCTAGTTGATTTATGCTAAAACTCGATAGAAACACAGAACTAGCACGAGCTGTTGACTAAATGATGGCGCGAGCAAAGAAAATTTACATTTTATTGATCAAAGCAAAGCGACTTGTTTTCTTTGTTTTCGTTGCCCAATTTTCTAAAAGAAGTAGAAAATATGATCTCCGTGTTTCTATTGAGTTTTAGAAACACTCGTGAAAGTTTGGGACAACTCGAAAACGCCATGAAAAGCTCTGGAAACACTCGACTGTCAGCTCGTATACCCGCAGCATTTCTCGTTTTCTGAAACTTTCACTCGTGGTTCTATTGAACAATCACATTCTGAGCTCGAGATTTCTATCGACCATCACGCATAGAAATCCAGAGTGAATAATCTAATTGTTTTAGCATAAATCTACTAGTCGTTCAAAACTTTATTTAAATCCTCTTCACAGACATGCACTTCGAAAATACTGTTGTTCACAAGGGCACACTGCTACGCTACTCACCGTCTATCACAGAATACATAGTGAGTAGCGTAGCCAATCAGAGAACGACATTTGTGATAAAACGCTAGTAGATTGATACTAAACCTCGATAGAAACACGGTACAGGTTTTCTATTTCATAAATAATGCATGTCACTCAATAATGTCACGTGACACTTCCCCAAATTCCTAAGAGAAAAAATTGCTTAATACTTGCACCCACACGGCGATCAGTTGGTGGGTTTACAGAGCGGGTAGAAACGAGCCGGTTGTGCAGTATTATTTGATTTTTTGAAAAAAGTTGATGTAAGCTAGTGGAATTTCTCAAATAGACTTCGTACATTTGAACTTCCGCATGCTACCGCCACCGGAAGTAAAAAATAGAGACGATCAACGCGTTGCTCCCACACTATAAAGTCTTCAGCTGATGCTTTGAACAAGTCCATTAATATTGTTAAAGACAATAATTATATAAGTATTGCTCACCACAGTTGTATAAAACAAGTCACAATGGCCATTAACATGAAAATCCCTCTACGATTCCTCCAACAATGATCGGTGATCCCGAGTCCGCAGGATCTTTAGTTGTGGAATGAGATTTGTGTTTCTTTTTCTTTTTGGAATGCTTGTCTTTCCCATTGTCACTCGTGTCTCTACGTTCTAAAGCAACATGCCACCGAAGCCCTGAAGATGAGCTCATTCTAGGATGGACGTTCATGTTAACGTCCTGTGTGGTAGATGTGCCATGATGTGAAGATCCTTCTTGTCCTGAAACGCTCTGCTGATCATAGGGGAAGTCACTTCCTCTGTTATTTTCTGACAGGCCTTTCATTGTAGTTTCTGGCTGTGCGGTGTCTTCTGGGGTCGCTTGCGGAGCATCAGATGATGACTCAGCAGTTTGTAGAGTCAGTTTAGGATTAGGTACTGCGGGGCCTGATTTACTAGATCCAAAATAATTTGGTGGCTCATAAGAATTCAGATTAAGATTCGAGTCAGATCTTCCAGAATCTGATCTGGTAGGATCAGCAGATGCCCACTGAGTTAAAGGCAGATTCAGTTGTAGCTCTGCTTTCTCAGAGTGTGATTTGGCAGATTCAGCAGTTGTCAGCTGAGTTGTAGGCAGATTGGGTTTCATTTCTGCTTTCTCGCGGTCTGATTTGGAGGATTCAGCAGTTGTCGGCTGAGTTGTAGGCAGATTCATTTCCATTTCTGCCTTCTCAGACTCTGATTCGGTAGATTTTGCGGTTGTCGGCTGAGTTGGAGACAGATTCAGTTTCATTTCTGCTTTCTCAGAATATGGTTTGGCAGATTCAGCAGTTGCTGACTCACCGTTATTCAGATTCAGTTCCACTTCAGTTTCTGCAGGATCTGTTTTCAGATGTTCTGAAGGGTTTGTTTGTGTAGCAGGGTTTGGCGCATCCATTGGTAGATTGACTAACTTCGGGGTAGGTCTGGGCCTAGTCACATATGGTACATCCGTGACTGATGTCGGTCGCATACTTTGCAACAAAGAGGTTGTCATACTTTCCAATCCTCCATATGGCGGTTCGGATGTCGCCTCCGGATCTCTGTCAATGGAATGGTGACTTTTTCCTGACGAGGAACTGTCAAAGACTGTCCGTTTATACCTGGGATCCCTGTTTTTCTGCTTCCAAGGCACAACCATTTTCAACAGCTTTTTCTTGTCTTCTGTTGGGGTTTCCTGCGGGTATTGACCTGCAGTCCTCTCTGCTTGCTTTAAAGCTTCATTCTTTCCTCGTTTAAGAGCCTGTTTTACGAGAGATGAAACGTCCATATCACCTTGAGATGTTCTTGAGTTCTCAGGCGATTCCAGATCGTAGCTTCTCCTCACGGCTCTTCTCATAATAAGCTTTGCCATAGAAAGCTTTTTGTTTTTCTTGCGCCAATCATTTGTTCTTAATTTCACGGACTTGGAAACCTGGTCTTTTGTTGGCGCTGATTTTTTGTCATCTTGAGATCCATCCTTGTTCTCCTGGTTATTCACCGATGATGATTTAAATGAGAAGTCAGACTCGGCTGGACTGAAGGACGGAGTTAAATTAACATCCGTTATTTTGTCTCCAGACGGACCCTGGGCAGAGGGATTGTTGAACCCTGCAGAGATCAGCACATCCAGAGAATTCTCGGTTGATGATTCCTGAGAATTATATGAAGGTGTTCCTGAAACTTAAAAGAGATCGCGAAACTGTTATGACGTCAGTATAAAACGTCATATGCGTGCATGACATTCCACGCGCTTCTCAGGCAGTGTGTCAAAGCTTTTTTTCATCGAAAACTTTTCTTCCCTTTCTTGTGTTATCAAGCAGGAGATTTGCGCAGCATGTATCTCCGAGTGCTTTGATGTTAAGTCATACTTAAATAAAGAATCGTATTTTTCCATTTCAGGACGTAATTGAAAATAAAAACCCAAACTAAGTACGCGCCGTTTAGGATTAACCTTCAACAGAAAAAAATGTTACTAGTAAAACCAAGCAGAGAATTTTATAATTAGCGTCACTTGATCAAGTTTTGCTGATGCAAAAAAAATAGCCAATAAAAAACATTTTGAATTTGCCACATTGTTTGAAACAAAACGCAGGCCGAGGTCCTGAAACGCAACACTATGCGCTATTTTTTTCGATTTGATTTCTTCAAAATTGTTACCAATTTTTAAACTAAACTAAAACAAACGTTTCCCTTACCTTCGCAAATACTGTGAAGTATGAAAAGATAAAGTAGAATTCCGATAAAGGCTCTCTTCTTCTTCATGATAAACGCTGTGTTAACCATAGGATAAACGCAACATCTCACGTTGATAAGCAACTTTTCATCAAAAACGCAGATTTTCAGCATGACATCTATGTGCGCGCGCTACGTGACAGGACTTAGGTAACGCAACGTTTTATATAACAGTGACAGAATCTATTTTTATTTATTTCTTCGAAAGAAGAAGACAGTAGATCTACAACAGTCAAATAATTGACTCGTTACCATAAAGAGGTTTTGACTTGAGCGTCTAAAACCAAAACCAAAGTAATCACACCAGCCACAGACAGTCCAATAAAACCAGTCAAAACTCGAAGTAAACACACGTAGCTGTCGAAAAACGCGGGAAAACGTATGCGAATTATGCGAGCGAGTCACGAATAGTTTTGGTTTTATTTCTGATTGGGTGAAAAAGTGGCGCGGGTTTTTTAAGCCACTCGTGTAGCGCAGTTTTGCAAACCAATGGAAACTTTATTTTCATTAAAGTGATACTATGATAAAAAACGCATCTTTCCTATTGAAGCCATTTTATAACATAAACAAGTAGTCTGTATGAGAAGAAAAATGCAGTTTACTTTTTTCAAATATCTCTTTTCATTCCAGAGATATTCGAGTTTTTAAAATATGCAAATTAGCCAAGTGATGACGTCATATTCTCAATCTAAATGATATCTCAGCCAATTTGTATCAGAAATGTTTGATTCTTTGCAGTACGATTCTACTTAAGATACTCCACAATACAAGCTTAAAAGTTTTGTTACCATGGCAACATACTGGGTTTCAGTCCCAAATTTGTCCGAAATGAGACACAAAGCGTTCGAAAATTAAACGTCCGAAATAAAATGTCCGCAAGTTTTTGCGAGTATACAAAAAGAGTCTTTCATTGCTAATAATAGTGGCGCTTTTTATTCAACCAAAAATTCCGAAATTTTAGAAACGTGGACAAATTGTACGGAAATTTCTTGAAAAAGGTTCCATAAAATCCGGAAATTGTTTGCAATAATACAAGGGAATACCATGTTTACAATACAATTATGAACAGTGCACTACTTACAACACTAGCTCTGTTTACATTATATTACTCTAATTATTTAATTAACTCGTTTTTGAGTTATAAGCGCTTGAAGCTAAAATTAAGGGTGTTTTTAGCAGGTCATATTGTTGCTATGGTAACCTATTGAGCTCAAAAAATTGACAGCAACTTATTCGGCAATGATTAGGTAGTTTTTTGATACCGTGAATTTGGCATCAAGCGATACAGAGCGGTTATAATGACCCATCAAACTCTAACTCTTGGAAAGTACTGGACATTGTTTACCTTGTTTACCTTAAACCGTTGTACAGCTTAAACCCCAACCTGTATAATCCTTTATAATTTTCCACACTCAAACCAGCTATGTTCAGCTTTCATTGTCAATTTTTTTACACACAATACAATACAATACAATCCTTTATTTACCCAAGAAACATTTAGGAGTTATAAAATCTCGTTAAAACATGTGTGTGCTATAAAATGGAAACAAGAAACTATAGTTATTTATATATTATACGCTGATTCAAGTTTCAATTTTTTTAAAAAATATCTGCATACCGGATGTTAATTAAAGAACAGTTGTTTAAAAGTACGGTTGTGATCTATTTACTTATGAGACCAATAGAGTTGATAGACATTTCACTCAATTTAAACCAGTCGTGAGGTCTGATCCAACCGCGCTAATACGGCCAAAATTTCATGGCCTGTTGGTAAACGTTTTCAGCCTATTAACGGGGTTCCACTGTAAAACTAAAACAAAATTACTTTCGAGTTACTTTCAACCATCACTTGAAAACCGCTCTATACTGAGTTACAGAAACACGATTTTCAACCAATCAGCGCGTGTAATTTCTTTGCCTATTTTCTAGGCTTAATCGTGGCATTTCCAAAGCCGAGGAACGTCCGCAATGGAATATGGTAGGGAATATATATATTTGAAAAAAAGAAAACAACAGAGTCGAGTTGAACTATCTCGACCGGGCTGTGAACGACCGCCTATTCACAGGTGCTATCTCACTACTGTTTGACGCGGGAGCTTCTGCCTGCTGTGTTTCCACCCTGGGCCGGTTCGCTCCTCTTTAACCAACCTGGAGAACTCAGACTCCTCTGTGTTCACCATATTGACGCCAAACTTAGCGCGGACACCCGATCTACATAGGACAACCGCCCCCAGGAATCCCGCCCTCAAGCCATTCAACGACCCCAGCCTCCAAGTCACTGGATTACAGACGTGCGCCACTACGCCCGGCTGCCAAAATACGAGCAAATTTAACAAGTCAATCGTAACAAGCCTCGACTGCGCGCCGGAAGTAAGAAAGCTCATATCTTCAAGACAAAGAGCCATTCGTATTTCTCACTCAAATTGTAAAGTAAAGCATAAAAATACACATTAGAAGCCGCATAGTATTCCAAACTTACCACTTAGTCACTTTTTTATTTTCAACTCCTATTTACAGAAAGCGGCATGCCCTAAACTAGCAAAGGCTAATCTTGGCGGGCCATGCCTTAATAAGCGAATTACAGAAATTAATTAATAAAATAAATAGTGAAAAAAAAGAAATGCAGTATTGGGCAATAACAAGAAAAACCATTTCATTAATCTAACTTAAAATATTTAACGTACAGATACTGTTTATGTTAGTTGGAAGAAGACAGTGAAAGAAATATTACCAGGACTAGCTAGGACCAGGATTATACATTTTGTATAATCTGAGCTTAATCTATATAAGAGTGTTGTGAACTGAAAATGTTGAATAAAATTTGTTTGAGTTTCCTTTTAAACGCATTTTTGAAAAGATTTGTTAATGCTTGAGATACTTGATTGTACACTTTTACTCCTATTCGAGAGAAGGAATTTGCTTGAATGGATAGCCTAGAAGGTTTGGTATAGAAATAATTACAGACAGAAGAACGTGTATTGTAAAAATGAACATTAGATATATCTTGAAGTAGATCTTGAATCTTAGACGTAGCTCAGTTCTATTTCGAACGTCAAACATCAAATTAGCTATAGATTCATAATAAAGGAATTTTATCGGTAAGACCTGAGCATCAACAAAAAGAGGAATTGCGTGCTCATTATGATCAGAAGAAAAGATAAAGCGGAGAGCTCGTTTCTGCAACTTTAGAAGTTTGTCAAGGTAAGATTTACAAGCCTGAACCCATTACCGTCAGACCATATGTTTAATAAGGAGCTATAAGAGCTTGGTATATATATAAAAGGGTATGTGTTGGCAGAAAGTTTCGTAATTTTGTGATTAATCCTACGGTTCTGTTCCAAACTGGACAGTTATGTCACTCGCGTCAAGTTTAGGAGCTAAGTGTACTAATCGAACGACATTTTGAGGACGGAAGTTATAGAACGGACTAGCTAATGTTGAACATATTGCATACAGGAATGAACATTGATAATGAAAGAGCGGGGTTTTGAGTGTGGAACCCTATTACTGCAGTTCTTGAGTAACGCTATCTGTTTTTGCTTATTTTAAAGTGCTGCATCACATTTTGAATTTTCCACTAAGAAAAACATGAGCGCCTCGTCCGTAATATGCGCCCCTCTCACAGATTATGCATGTAAATGAAATGATTACTAAAATGTAAATATTTACAATTCAAGTCTAAAAAAATAAAAATTAAATAAAAATATCAAGAGCTATTCATCGTAAGTAACTCTATGTGGCAGGAAATCCAGGTTCCGCTGTTCTGCCATCGCGCCCAAGTTACCATGAATATCATCGTGTTAACAATAGTTGCCATGTTAACCATAGAAGCAATTTTGCCTGCTGTGTTTCCATGCTGGGCCGATTCGCTCCTCTTTAACCAACCTGGAGAACTTAGACTACTCTGTGTTCACCATATTGACGCCAAACACCCGATCTCCATAGGACTGCGGCCCCCAGGAACCCTGCCCTCAAGCCCTTCAACGAACCCAGCCTCCAAGTCACTGGATTACAGGCGTGCACTACTACGCCCGGCTGAGAAAATCAGAATAAATTTAACAAGTCAATCATAACAAGCCTCGACTGCGCGCCGGAAATAAGCCAAAGAGCCATTCGTGACGTGTTTAATATTCCCATATCTATTTTCCATTCGAATTGTAAAGAAAAACATAAAAATACATAGTGAAAGCCGCATAGTATTCCAAACTGGACAGTTATGTCACTCGTGTCAAGTTTAGGAACTAAATGTACGAATCAAACGACATCTTGAGGGCGCAAGTCACAAAATGAACTAACTGGAACGGACTTCCGGCATTTCGAAATAGGAACAATTGTATTCCCTCCTTTCAATAAGCGCTCTCGATCCCGCTTGAGTTTATTTTTCTAACAAGAGCCCCTATTTATTGCAGTCACCCTGGCACTTCCTCCTAACAACAGCACTATTGTGAATATGACATTCTATATCAGGACACAGAACAGATTCACTACAAGACTGTTTGCCACCCAGCCTTAAGCAAATAATTTTTCACAGTTTGCTCAATGACTTGGTCCCAGGGAAACAGTGAGTTTTGAGGGGTAAGTTACTAAAGAAACAGTGGTGCTGCGTCGGCGGGGAGTATTACAAGATAATTTGGTTTGAACAACCGGAAGCAGGAATTTCGGCATCGGTCGCCCAGTCGTCTCCCTGTTTCGCCGATGTATAACTTTTTTTAAAGAGTGCAAGTTATGCAGTAGATGAGATTGGGTGAGGTACAGGAGAAAAGAGCAGTGATCTTGATGGATCGCTTGGGTCCCGATATTTTCTCAACGTTACGAATGAAAGGAGATGTCTTACATCGTGCGTGTGCGCATTTTAAAGTTTTTAAAGATTTAGAGTTTAAAGTGGTTTGGAATGCACTTCTGACTAAAAAGTTTCCTATTTTTTTGTCGCAGTTGAATGAAATTAATAATGGAGGCTGTAAAAAGATTCTACCAGTATCGGGATCATTTTGAAGTAATTTAGAGTTTTTTAGAATGGTGGATTTTACTGCGTGGTTGTGAGGGTGAAATGTGAGGGTGAATGGAATTCTATCATTATTTTTCTTCTGTGACGTTTGTAGTGCTGACTGGCGATCAATTTGTTGGGCGCGATGATGGCCCGCTTGAACAACAGAAGCAGGATAGCCACGCTTGTCGAAGAAATCGCACATTTCCTCTGATTTTAAAGGCTGGTTTTCACTAGCGACGGAGTCGGAGTCGGAGTCGTAGTCGGAGTCATAAGAGTGCTTATGACCTAGTGAAAACCGAAAATCGGAGTCGTAAGCGGAGTCATAAGCTCGACGGAATCGGAGTCGGAAGAATCAGAACGTTTCCATTTCTTCCGATTCCGTTTACGACTCCGTCGCTTACGATCTAGTGAAAACTGGACTGTCGGAGTCGGAAGCAGAAGCGGAAGAACCAACAAATCACAAGGCCCGGAATCGAGCGTTGTGATTGGTTTATTCTTCCGCTTCCGCTTCCGACTCCGACAATTCAGTTTTCACTTGATCGTAAGCGACGGAGTCATAAGCGGAATCAGTGATCTGCTTCCGACTCCGTCGGTTTGATTTTCACTTGATCGTATCACTCTACGCTTCTGATTACGACTCCGACTCCGACTCCGTCGCTAGTGAAAACCAGCCTTAAGGAACACCGGCTGTTTTAGAAACTGTTTTAAGAAAATCGTCCGCCATTCAGGTTTGTCTGAGTCTTGTCTGAGTGATGACGTCACTCGCACGCTATTGCTATTATTGACGGGGTACGCTCAAAACGTCAGCTTTGGAATCTCTTTACGGTGGCCAATTCACATTAATAACTCACTTGATAAAACCAAATTATCCTTAACCCCTCGGATTACGGATTACGTATTCTACGAGTTTGTTCTGTTTTCTTATTGAATAGAGTCCGGTGCTATCCTCCCCTCCTCTTTGATACTAATCACAAATAAAGTCGTTATATTTGCTGTCCTTTGTAGACCCGGTATTCCTCCGAGGCCGGTCGCATATCGCCCATCTTTGCTCTGTGTCGCCGCTATCAATGGGCTGCCCTTCACCGCTCCAACACGGGTCTCTTACTCCACTACCAGATCCACGTGGGTAATCGGTACAAGCGCAGTGTAATTACCACCATGCTAGATCGAGCTTCCCGCCTATCTTCCGAATGGTCGTACTTCTCACAAGAATGCGATCGCGTTGAGAGCGTATTCTTAAAACTCAAGTAGCCGTGGCAATTCGAACTTGCGATCCTGTGTTATTACGCTAATTTGTAGAGACTGTACAGTATAGAAATCAAATCTTCGCTTTGACTTTTTCACTTTGCCTTGAGAATGGTGTCACGGTGACGTCAAAACGTCGGCTATTAACCTCAATATTCGCCTGCTTATGTTTTAAGAAATCATTTTTGATCAATAATTTATTTATTTTATATTTTGATGAATACGAAGACCATTAACTAAGGCAGCTGGAATCTTTAGTAAAGGTCGTTATTGCCCTGTGATCACTGACGATCACTTGCTTGTTGCCCTGCAGACGACTACGTTCTGACCCTCTCAATACAGTAAACGAATTACATAAAAAACTCATTTTATTACATTTACATATTTCTTTCTTCACCGTACATTTACAGCATTATAAACGATTTATACTTGTCTGTTAACATGTGTCAATTTACACAACAAAATAAACAGAAAGTATCAGACTCGTCCAATCAAATCATTGAAAGAGAGCTGATCAGACATTAAATGAAATTCGTAGTGAAGTTGCCTGAAATAGGAAAAAAGATAGTGAATATTAAAAAAAATTAAGGACTATTAAATTTGACACAAATGCTGACTTAGCATAGGGGCATACGAACAAGTCACCCTTAGTAACGTCCTGAAAGTTTCTCTCCAAACAGAGTGAGAGGGAAGAGAACTGGGTACAAAGCTCAGTCAGAGACACGCAAACATGACGCATTTGCCACGCCCTCAATTTTCCAAATTAAGCATCCCTAACGATTCCAGTGTAATTTTAAAAATCGCAATAACAAAAAAACTTCTACATGCATCACAATCAGCTCACTTGCCAGACAACAACATAATATTTATTTCGTCAATTATCGACCAGATTTACCAGGCATATGTAACTCTCTTACCCATGAGTAATACTTGTGCAGTATCAATTCCAGGGCGGTACTCTGATGAACTGCTAGCACTCGTGCTGGCGCCTGCAGTCACTGAAGTTTGGGGTTTGTGGATGTAAACCTCGCCATCGATCAAAAACACGTCCTTGGCTATGGCGTAATTGCTAAAAAAATAAGTTCAAAGAAACAAGAAAAATATTATAAACAATTATTGGATGAGGTTTTTGTGATATCCAGAATAATCAAGGTCGAGGTAAGAGTTATCAGTCGAAGCCGAAGGCTGAGGCTGATAACCCTTACCGAGACCTTGATTATTCTGGATATCACAAAAACCGAATCTAATAATTGTTTTATTATACATTGAACGAACGCAAAAACTTGGAAGTCATGTTTCTGCTTCTTCACTGACGGCAAGCAACACGAATCGCGCGAAGATGACATGATTACCCTTGGAAATCATGCATTGCGCGCGCAACCTACAGATTATTCACTAATCTGTAGGTACAGATTAGTGAATAATCTGTAGGTTGCGCTGTTCCCCAGAATTAACAGTAGGCTTTTAGCCAATGAGAAGACAGATGGTAACTACAATGTATAATAATAAACAATTATTGGATGAGGTTTTTGTGATATCCAGAATAATCAAGGTCGAGGTAAGAGTTATTAGCCGAAGCCGAAGGCTGAGGCTGATAACCCTTACCGAGACCTTGATTATTCTGGATATCACAAAAACCGAATCTAATAATTGTTTTATTATACATTGAACGAACGCAAAAACTTGGAAGTCATGTTTCTGCTTCTTCACTGACGGCAAGCAACACGAATCGCGCGAAGTTGACATGATTACCCTTGGAAATCATGCATTGCGCGCGCAACCTACAGATTATTCACTAATCTGTAGGTACAGATTAGTGAATAATCTGTAGGTTGCGCTGTTCCCCAGAATTAACAGCAGGCTTTTAGCCAATGAGAAGACAGATGGTAACGACAATGTATAATAAAAACAGTTATTGTGTCAAAATATGTAGCTGTCTTATCTGATAATTATCGACCAACTCATGCAATGTTTAATCTAATGATTAAAACAGCATAGCTATGGATTGTTTGTTTGTTTCAGTATGTTTATTTGTTTCTTGGTGTTTTTGAGGAAATCAGACTAGTAACTTTCCTGCCGAAGCATACACAAAGCACACCTTGGTGGATTGAAGCAGGGAGGGCCTCCTGTTTTCTTCCAATGCTTCTCACAGTAGTAACACTGACATCCCGTTCTTGGATTTTGCTCATGATCAAGCATAGAGGGACCACAAAGTACATTTCTGACAAACTCTATGTCTAACGAAAAAGAACTTTTCTCATCGTTCTCTTTGAGTAACTCTGCGTCCATCTGAATGACCTGAAATCAGAATAAGTAAAGCATTTCAAGCCTTGTCCTTCATAAGCCCCAGCGCCCAATTTCTTTATCATATTCTTCTTTATTTTCGCGGGACTTTAATTTTGCGAAGATTTTCTCGGTACATTTCGCGATCAGGGCAAAAAAATTGTGTTTGCAGGTATTTAAATTTCGCGAAATTGACGATTCAATGTCTTTATGTTTTTCTCTTTTTTATAAAAGTTACGTCAATCAACAATTGTTCTTCCAAGTCATTATCGAGCAACGAGAGTATTGTTACATGTCTGCTGTAGGAGATCTCAATAAAATCGTCAATCTCTTGGATCCTCAGGGGAAAGACTAAACACGGCAGGAATATTACACAGGTCACTCCAAAATCAAATTACTCGCGCTATATAGTCTGTACAAGTGAATATATGAAACGGATCATATATTTGTACTGCGGAGAAGGATATGAAGACATGATTGATCATCGCAGTTTTACACACAGCTTAGTGAAATTAAAGGCTTATATAATCAGTTGTATTCTTCACTAACTACGGGTATATTACGAACTCACAATGGACCAGCTCCCAGTTGAATTGATAGTTGAGTTGGTAGAGCACTGCACCGGTGTCGCAGAGGTCATGGGTTCGTATCCCGTTCAGACCTGAAGTTTTTTCAGGCTTTAATTTCATAACTGGTTACGTTGTGTGTATAACTGCCATGATCAGTCATGTCATATACAGTCTATATAAATGATTGTGTGCATTAAGTTAACTAGGTAAAAGAGTGGTTCGAGGAGCTGGTAGAGGGCTGTGGATTGTCTTGTCATATGCATGGATTCAAGTTTTTATCTGATGGAAGATTCTATGTTTTTGGGTTAACCCTAAGTTAATTCTAACTACAGATTTCAATAGGAGTTTCGTTTTTGAGTACTTACACCTCTCTTATAATTGTTTCTCTCATTCAAGTCTCGTGTTTTTTCATCAGGGTTCAAAGTTGAAGCGAAGACTTTTATGACGTCTTCAAACGAAGGGTTAATCAATTCGTCCACCAATTCGTTTACGACCTTGCGTCGTTCCTTGGTCTTTTGTTCGGTCTTTGGATCAGTAGGCTTTGGTGAAATCACTGACTTTGCAAAGGCGATTAGCTGTGAGAGAGGGGCATGGCATCGAATGGTTGAATCAGCCGGATGTGACAACGCCTTATGGATGACGCGTCGACGCAAAGCAGATTTCCTGTCTCGCTTGCTGTCCAATTGCTCGTTCATTATGAGTGACTAAACAAAACAAAATGATTAAAAAAGGTGAAGCCTGCGAATGAAGTGCAGCATTTACTTAAAACGATTCCACCCCATTTTAGTAAAGAAAGCTAATGCCTTAATCATTCCTCTACATAGCCTCAAACCTTTGAAACCCTTGCAAATTATGCTGGAATTAAATCCATTCAAGTTTTTCTTTCACCTTCTCCTATCTCTTAACAAGCTGTTTCCATATTAATTAAAAAAAACAGACTGCTCCACCTCCATTAAATCAATTTTACCGTCCTGGAAATGAATGATTTAATGATGATTAAAAGTACATTACTTAAGAGATTACATACTTTATCATGTGATTGAGTAAATTACTTCATTGTGATTGGCTGAGAACAGGCCAATTTATCGGTAATTTTTAATTTGCACTGCAGTGCAAATAGGTCAATTTCGATATATTAATGTTCAGCCTAAAACAATAGACCTCAACACGAGGCTCCGGGGAATAAACCCCACAAATTCTGTATTTATTCCCCAGAGCCTCATGCTGAGGTCTTTTGTCTTAGGCTGAATTTTAATATATCGAAATTGGTCTATTAACGGACACGAATTCGCGATTTTCTCACTCACATACTAAATGAGTAAATGAGCAACCATTTGTTGTGAAAAGTTTACCTTTGCCAGTCGTATATTTTCTGTCATGGATGTCTTTGTCTCCTTCGTTTGCTGCTTAATCACCTTTCTCTTTTCTTTACTCTTATCCGCCATGAGTTTATTGCCTGCAGTCATAATTTTGTTCAAAGCCTTTTTAATATCACCATGGAAACCACTGGAATATTGCTCTGACGTAACATGCTTGATAAAACGCCGATTCTCTAAAGCCTTCCGTCCACCAATCCCTGACTTTCCTGAAAGAAAAATTAAACTTAAGATGCAACAGCACAGATCATCAACAGCATAACAAAACAAGGTCTAGGCTACATCAGATCTAAAAAGAGCTGTGTTTTGAGGGTATGTGCTCGTTTTTTCAATTTTTCTTTAGAAAAGTACAAAGCAATTAGAATGTGTATGGCGTTATCCTTGATAGAAATTTAATAGTTCCAGCATACATTTTAGTGCCAGGTTCTCAGTTATGAAACTTGTACAACTCAACATAATGTATAAAAAACTAATACCAGTTTGAGTTTCTTCTTAAAAATGTTTCCTTCCTGAAATTCCAATAAATTCTGCTCGTTGTATGACCGGCTTGCCTGTAGTTTTCTTCATGACTCTCTTTCTTCTTAGTTACATTATATTGTTAGTATACATTCTTACCTTGACGCAGTTCCGTGGAAGCGGATGGAGGCTGGGTTAGCGGAGGGGGCAAAGGTGGCTTGCCTACAGATCACAACATACAAATACAATCAACTTTGTTCTGTTTGCTTCATTTATGATTTGAAATGCGCCCCACCCTTTCCCTTATGAAAAACTTTCCTCGGTGTTTCCCAAAAGGCGCTTAAAATTTTTTTTAACGAGAACAAGTAAAGCAATATATCTTACAGTTCAGTAGTGTTGCTCAAACCCACTCTCTCTCTATAATTGGAATTAACATTTTTCATAACCATTTCAAAGCCATTTGGATAAAAACTGGGTAAAAAGGTATTTCCAGTCTTTTTTACACCGGTAATGTTCGCTTGAGAGTATAATACCTAAAAGTTGAACTGATTTTCTTCGATCTATTATTGTGAAGGAGACGTCTGCAGGGACTCCATTAAAATCAATTGTAACAAATTACTTACCTCCGTCAATAGAGTCTCTCATAGCCATGTCATCGTTATCACATTGTGCTCCTTCATAATCATTTGTCTTCAAAACGTCACTAGACGATCCGTTTTTCTCATCAACAGCAACCTTCGTTTCCGTTGTTGATTCTTCTCTCACGTAGATCATTTCCGCGGACTCGGACTCGTTTTCAGAAACCAACAACGGCCACTTCATCTCGTCGTCATCTTCCATTGTTATCATGACGTCACTCGACGGAGCAACGGGTGTCTTACAGGATTCTGTCGAAGAGTTCGTGGTACCTGTTTCCAAGGCAACGGCAATCGTTTGCATTTCAGAATCCTTGGAAGAGCTGTGTAAGTCCATGGGAGGAATCGAGGATGAAAAGACACTTGCCGAGGTAACTGTCACTATCGTAGATTTAGCGACAGTTGGTGGTGATCCTGTTCCACCTGCAAGCGTCAAATCATCAGCAGTTTCCAATGGTGGTATGGAAGGCGGAATGTTTGGTTCCTTGGAACATGTCAACATGTCCGATTCTGATGTAGACAAGTTAGGAGGAGAAGAGACAGATTCTGCAGAACATGACTTGACCAGGGTGGACTGGGGCGTTTCATTGGGCGAGCAAACCTGTGGCTCAGACGTGACAGAAGTCGAGGATAATGATGGCGGAAGCGTAGAATCGGAAGCCTCCATGTTTATGCGAACCTCTCCGCTTGGAATGCCTATTGCTGTGCATGCGGGTGTCGAATGCATATCTTCCTCGGTTTCTACATGAAGTGTCCTGCTTGTTGGCTCACCCGTGTCATTCTTCGTGGTCTCGATGTCCGAGTCCAATGTCCGAGTCTTGTCTTTTGGGTTGTTTGAAGATGACCGAGGTGTTCGTTTTGATGTTTTCTTCTTCTTTCCTGAGGCTTTCTTCCCATGGATGATTTCCTCATTCCTGGCCTCTTCGCTCATCTGGCCCGTAGGTAATGACGTCACTGTCCCCTCCTCGTGATCACCTCGTTTCCGTGCTGAGCGCTTCTTGCATTTCTTACTATTTAGAATTTTAACAAAGCGAATTAGAAATACAAAACTGTATTGAGTGAATATTTTACAAATTAATTTAGCGAGTCCCAGAAAATTCAAACAAAGTTATTGCAGTCGTCGCGTTCGATTCATAGCTACGTGATTTGACATTTCCTGCAGCTAAAATTGTTTTTTATAACAGATTAGAAAATTGCCCTATGTAAATACGCGCGCTGATTGGTTTGAAATCGTCTTTCTACTAAAACAGTTATATTATTCGCTCTCGATTTCTATTGCGTGATAGGTGGTGATAGCAGCCTGAGTCAACTATCATGCACAGAAATCGAAAGCGAATAATCTAATTGTTTTAGTATAAATCTGGTAGTCGTTCAACACACTTCGAAAACACACCCTGTTAAGCTACTCACTACCTAAAACAGAATAGATAACAGAACAGCGTAGCCAATAAGAGAATGGCATTCGTGATAGAACGCTAGTTGATTTATGCTAAAACTCGATAGAAACACTGAACTAGCACGAGCTGTTGACTAAATGATGGCGCGAGCAAAGAGAATTTACATTTTAATGATCAAAGCAAAGCGACTCGTTTTCTTTGTTTTCGTTGCCCAATTTTCTAAAAGAAGTAGAAAATATGATCTCCGTGTTTCTATTGAGTTTAAGAAACACTCGTGAAAGTTTGGGACAACTCGAAAACGCCATGAAAAGCTGTGGAAACACTCGCCTGTCGGCTCGTATTCCCGCAGCATTTCTCGTTTTCTGAAACTTTCACTCGTGTTTCTATTGAACAATCACATTCTGAGCTCGAGATTTCTATCGACTATCACGCATAGAAATCGAGAGTGAATAATCTAATTGTTTTAGCATAAATCTACTAGTCGTTCAAAACTTTATTTAAATCCTCTTTACAGACATGCACTTGGAAAACACTGTTGTTCACAAGGGCACACTGCTACGCTACTCACCGTCTATCACAGAATACATAGTGAGTAGCGTAGCCAATCACAGAACGACATTTGTGATAAAACGCTAGTAGATTGATACTAAACCTCGATAGAAACACGGTACAGGTTTTCTATTTCATAAATAATGCATGTAACTCAATAATGTCACGTGACACTTCCCCAAATTCCTAAGAGAAAAAATTGCTTAATACTTGCACCCACACGGCGATCAGTTGGTGGGTTTACAGAGCGGGTAGAAACGAGCCGGTTGTGCAGTATTATTTGATTTTTTGAATAAAGTTGATGTAAGCTAGTGTAATTTCTCAAATAGACTTCGCACATTTGAACTTCCGGATGCTACCGCCACCGGAAGTAAAAAATAGAGACGATCAACCCGTTGCACTAGACTTTCCCAGACTATAAAGTCTTCAGCTGATGCTTTGAACAAGTCCATTAATATTGTTAAAGACAATAATTATATAAGAATTAATTGCTCACCACAGTTGTATAAAACAAGTCACAATGGCCATTAACATGAAAATCCCTCCAACGATTCCTCCAACAATGATAGGTGATCCCGAGTCCGCAGGATCTTTAGTTGTGGAATGAGATTTGTGTTTCTTTTTCTTTTTGGAATGCTTGTCTTTCCCATTGTCACTCGTGTCTCTACGTTCTAAAGCAACATGCCACCGAAGCCCTGAAGATGCGCTCATTCTAGGATGGACGTTCATGTTAACGTCCTGTGTGGTAGATGTGCCATGATGTGAAGATCCTTCTTGTCCTGAAACGCTCAGCTGATCATAGGGGAAATCACTTCCTCTGTTATTTTCTGACGGGCCTTTCATTGTAGTTTCTGTCTGTGCGGTGTCCTCTGGGGTCGCTTGCAGAGCATCAGAAAATGATGACTCAGCAGTTTGTAGATTCAGTTTAGGATTAGGTACTGCGGGGCCTGATTTACTAGATCCAAAATAATTTGGTGGCTCATAAGAATTCAGATTAAGATTCGAGTCAGATCTTCCAGAATCTGATCTGGTAGGATCAGCAGATGCCCACTGAGTTAAAGGCAGATTCAGTTGTAGCTCTGCTTTCTCAGAGTGTGATTTGGCAGATTCAGCAGTTGTCAGCTGAGTTGTAGGCAGATTGGGTTTCATTTCTGCTTTCTCGCGGTCTGATTTGGAGGATTCAGCAGTTGTCGGCTGAGTTGTAGGCAGATTCATTTCCATTTCTGCCTTCTCAGACTCTGATTCGGTAGATTTTGCGGTTGTCGGCTGAGTTGGAGACAGATTCAGTTTCATTTCTGCTTTCTCAGAATATGGTTTGGCAGATTCAGCAGTTGCTGACTCACCGTTATTCAGATTCAGTTCCACTTCAGTTTCTGCAGGTTCTATTTTCAGATATTCTGAAGGGTTTGTTTGTGTAGCAGGGTTTGGCGCATCCATTGGTAGATTGACTAACTTCGGTGTAGGTCTGAGCCTAGTCACGTATGGTACATCAGTGACTGATGTCGGTCGCATACTTTGCAACAAAGAGGTTGTCATACTTTCCAATACTCCATATGGCGGTTCGGATGTCGCCTCCGGATCTCTGTCAATGGAATGGTGACTTTTTCCTGACGAAGAACTGTCAAAGACTGTCCGTTTATACCTAGGATCCCTGTTTTTCTGCTTCCAAGGCACAACCATTTTCAACAGCTTGTTCTTGTCTTCTGTTCGGATTTCCTGCGGGTATTGACCTGCAGTCCTCTCTGCTTGCTTTAAAGCTTCATTCTTTCCTCGTTTAAGAGCCTGTTTTACGAGAGATGAAACGTCCATATCACCTTGAGATGTTCTTGAGTTCTCAGGCGATTCCAAATCGTTACTTCTCCTCACGGCTTTTCTCATAATAAGCTTTGTCATAGAAAGCTTTTTGTTTTTCTTGCGCCAATCATTTGTTCTTAATTTCACGGACTTGGAAACCTGGTCTTTTGTTGGCGCTGATTTTTTGTCATCTTTAGATCCATCCCTGTTCTCCTGGTTATTCACCGATGATGATTTAAATGAGAAGTCAGACTCGGCTGGACTGAAGGACGGAGTTAAATTAACATCCGTTATTTTGTCTCCAGACGGACCCTGGGCAGAGGGATTGTTAAACCCTGCAGAGGTCAGCACATCCAGAGAATTCTCGGTTGATGATTCCTGAGAATTATATGAAGGTGTTCCTGAAACTTAAAAGAGATCGCGAAACTGTTATGACGTCAGTATAAAACGTCATATGCGCGCATGACATTCCACGCGCTTCTCAGGCAGTGTGTCAAAGCATTTTTTCATCGAAAACTTTCCTTCCCTTTCTTGCGTTATCAAGCAGGAGATTTGAACAACATGTATCTCCGAGTGCTTTGATGTTAAGTCATACCTAAATAAAGAATCGTATTTTTCCATTTCAGGACGTAATTGAAAATAAAAACGCAAACTAAGTACGCGCCGTTTAGAATTAACCTTCAACAGAAAAAAAGTGTTACTAGTAAAACCAAGCAGAGAATTTTATAATAAGTGTCACGTGATCTAGTTTTGCTGATGCAAAAAAATAGCCAATAAAAACATTTTGAATTTGCCACTTCATGTTTGAAACAAAACGCAGGCCGAGGTTCTGAAACGCAACACTATGCGCTAATTTTTTTCGATTTGATTTCTTCAAAATTGTTACCAATTTTTAAACTAAACTAAAACAAACGTTTCCCTTACCTTCGCACATACTGTGAAGTATCAAAAGATAAAGTACAATTCCGATAAAAGCTCTCTTCTTCTTCATGATAAACGCTGTGTTAACCATAGGATAAACGCAACATCTCACGTTGAAAGTAAGCAACTTTTCGTCTTAAACGCAGATTTTCAGCATGACATCTATGTGCGCGCGCTACGTG
Source organism: Micromussa lordhowensis (assembly GCA_964020085.1). Taxonomy (NCBI): domain Eukaryota; kingdom Metazoa; phylum Cnidaria; class Anthozoa; order Scleractinia; family Lobophylliidae; genus Micromussa; species Micromussa lordhowensis. The sequence continues at coordinate 26,456,092 of OZ026603.1, read as the reverse complement.
ACAGGACTTAGGTAACGCAACGTTTTATATAACAGTGACAGGATCTATTTTTATTTATTTCTTCGAAAGAAGAAGACAGTAGATCTACAACAGTCAAATAATTGACTCGTTACCATAAAGAGGTTTTGACTTGAGCGTCTAAAACCAAAGCCAAAGTAATCACACCAGCCACGGACAGTCCAATAAAACCAGTCAAAACTCGAAGTAAACACACGTAGCTGTCGAAAAACGCGGGAAAACGTATGCGAATTATGCGACCGAGTCACGAATAGTTTTGGTTTTATTTCTGATTGGGTGAAAAAGTGGCGCGGGTTTGATAAGCCACTCGTGTAGCGGAGTTATGCAAACCAATGGAAACTTTATTTTGCGGGCCGCCTTGTAAATGCAAGCCCTATTGTCTATGTAAGAAGAGCCCTCACTTTATTAATCAACAGGTAATTACTTTTCAATCATTTGAGATCTAATCTCCCCACACCGGAAAAACGCCCTAAAATGTATTTTGCGTTATTTCTCAAAACTAAAATCTCATCAAATGAGGCGCACGTTTCCAGTTCGTGTACAGCCAATTTTCATCCATTTTCGCTGAAATTTGGCAAGAATGTTCCCCGATAATGTGGCAAAAAAACCTTGTCGGGGAATTTTAATTTTTTGACTCCTTCGAAAGTAATGAGCATTTAAGCAAAGGCAATGAGTGTTTTTTAAAAACTTACAGTTTAACAGCCTATAAAAAACAAACCAGACGAGTAATCAAAATTCCCCGACACGGTTTTTTAGATCAAGGTGTGAAGAAAACGTAGCGATGTCGCTCGCTTTCTCCCGTTAAATTCTGACCGGAAACGAACTCAATTTGTGAAACTACATACTTTTGGGAAATGATCACTATTTTAGGAAAGGGTTTTATTTCTTGAATAAATCAAGTAATTATCGAAATCTGCAATTATTAAGCTTTCAGAAAATATATACTTTATTGGGGGTTTTATGAAGAGCGACAAAGCGAGGTTGTCATTTGGGGTATACTGATACCTTAAAGTGGTACTATGATGAAAATCGCATCTTTCCTATTGAAGCCATTTTATAACATAAACAAGTAGTCTGTATGAGAAGAAAAAATGTTGTTTACTTTTTTCAAATATCTCATTTCATTCCAGAGATATTCGAGTTTTTAAAATATGCAAATTAGCCAAGTGATGACGTCATATTCTCAATCAGCCAATTTGTATCAGAAATGTTTGATTCTTTGCAGTAAGATTCTACTTAAGATACTCCACAATACAAGCTTAAAAGTTTTGTTACCATGGCAACATACTGGGTTTCAGTATTTCAGTATTTCCGGGAAATTTCTTGAAAAAGGTTCCATAAAATCCGTAAATTGTTTGCAATAATACAAGGGAATACCATGTTTACAATACAATTACGAACAGTGCACTAAAACACTACTTACAACACTAGCTCTGTTTACATTATATTACTCTAATTATTTAATTAACTCGTTTTTGAGTTATAAGCGCTCTAAGCTACAATTCAGGGTATTTTTAGCAGGTCATATTGTTGCTATGGTAACCTATTGAGCTCACAAAATTGACAGCAACTTATTCGCCAATGATTAGATAGTTTTTTGATACCGTGAATTTGGCATCAAGCGATACAGAGCGGTTATAATGACCCATCAAACTCTAACTCTTGGAAAGTACTGGACATTGTTTACCTTGTTTACCTTAAACCGTAGTACAGCTTAAGCCCCAACCTGTATAATCCTTTATAATTTTCCACACTCAAACCAGCTATGTTCAGTTTTCATTGTTAATATTTTACACACAATACAATACAATACAACACAATACAATACAATCCTTTATTTACCCAAGCAACATTTAGGAGTAATAAAATCTCGTTGAAACATGTGCGTGCTATAAAATGGAAACAACAAACTAAAGTTATTTATATATTATACGCTGATTCAAGTTTCAATTTTTTTAAAAAATGTCTGCATACCGGATGTTAATTAAAGAACAATTGTTTAAAAGTACGGTTGTGATCTATTTACTTATGAGACCAATAGAGTTGATAGACATTTCACTCAATTTAAACCAGTCGTGAGGTTTGATCCAACCCCGCTAATACGGCCAAAATTTCATGGCATGTTGGTAAACGTTTTAAGCCTATTAACGGGGTTCCACTGTAAAACTAAAAGAAAATTACTTTCGAGTTACTTTCGACCATCACTTGAAAACCGCTCTATACTGAGTTACAGAAACACGATTTTCAGCCAATCAGCACGTGTAATTTCTTTGCCTCTTTTCTAGGCTTAATCGTGGCATTTCCAAAGCCGAGGAACGTCCGCAATGGAATATGGTAGGGAATATATATATAAGAAAAAAAAGAAAACAACAGAGTCGAGTTGGACTATCTCGACCGGGCTCTGAACGACCGCCTATTCACAGGTGCTATCCCACTACTGTTTGACGCGGGAGCTTCTGCCTGCTGTGTTTCCACCCTGGGCCGGTTCGCTCCTCTTTAACCAACCTGGAGAACTCAGACTCCTCTGTGTTCACCATATTGACGCCAAACTTAGCGCGGACACCCGATCTACATAGGACAGCCGCCCCCAGGAATCCCGCCCTCAAGCCATTCAACAACCCCAGCCTCCAAGTCACTGGATTACAGGCGTGCGCCACTAGGCCCGGCTGACAAAGTATGAGCAAATTTAACAAGTCAATCGTAACAAGCCTCGACTGCGCGCCGGAAGTAACAAAGCTCACATCTTCAAGACCAAGTGCCATTCGTGTTTAGTATTTCCTTCCTATTTCCCATTCAGATTATAAAGTAAAACATAAAAATAAACATTAAAAGCCGCATGGTATTCCAAACAGTTAGGTTACTCGCGTCAAGTTTAGGAACTAAATTTACGAATCGAACGACATTTTGTGGGCGGAAGTTATAGAACGGATTAGCTAATGTGAAACATATTGCATACAGGAATAAATAATATCAATAAAAGAGTGGGGTTTTGAATGTGGAACCCTATTATTGCAGGTCTTGAGTAACGCTGTCTTTTTTTGCTTATTTTAAAGTGCTGCATTGCGCTAAGAAAGGCATGAGCGCCTCGTCCGTAATATGCGCCCCTCTCCAAATAGCGCAATAATAATAATACTGAATTAATATTTCTATGGCACAAATTAGGATATGAATATGATCAAATGCACC
>OZ026603.1:26437888-26445388 GCA_964020085.1 Micromussa lordhowensis | reverse complement strand
TTTAAAGTTCTCCATATCAAGAATGACGGTAAAGAAAGGTGAACGTGTACGTAAATTTAATGGCACAGCATGTCTCAATCCTGTCCAAGTCAAAAAATTAGAATTTAAAGACTTTTCTCCTTCAGAAATGTTAAAGGAGTCAATATTTGTCTTATCATAAAGTAAATCTTCGGTATACTTAATACCTTGTAATAGGTATCGTTTATAAAACACACTTTTACCGTCGATCTTAATTTCTCTGTTGTTCCATATAATATATCTATATTCGCCATCACAATCAACCAGGTCTCGTAATTCTGACCACCATAGTAACAGTTCATAATAAAAATCAGATATATTTAGTTGATCAACAGCATAATTACAATTAAATAAAAACAATCCTCCGTGACTACTTAAAAGGTCATTAAGATAAAGAAAGTTTTACAGGGCCATCCGTAAAACGCTGTTAATGGAGCGTGACGCCCTGGTTTGCCGTGACATAACGTGACTCGTACGGTAAAACAACGAAGCAGTTTAATAGTACGTAAACGAACCTTTGTAATCTTTGTTATGTTGCCCTTGGATGGCCTCTAGCTAAACGTGTGGCAATAGCATGTTGCAATAACGTCTAGTTACACTTTCTTTCGGCCGTATTTAGTGGTTAAAGTAGTGAATCCTTCCTTTATGTCCTAAATATATATTACGTAGTGTCCTGCCCTGCCATGGTACAGGTTTATCCATTGGTTGTAGTCACAGGCTCTGTCTAGCTATAAAAGTCCCTGTTCAAGGTCCATAGTCATATTCTCTTAGCTGTGCCTGAGCTACTACTCACATTTTAAGTGAATTTGTATTTCAATTCCCTCCCTCCCTCCCTTGGGGGGTTTTGTTCTTGTGTTATATTCAATAAACTGGGGTCACCTCTCTCAGCTTTGGTTCGGTTAAGTCTCCACAGCGACTTCCCCAAGCCTCGCTTTGTATTTGTTTACGTTCTCAGTTTTATGTCCTTCGACCTAGCTGCCAATACTCTTGTCCGATCCAGCACTGCTGGGGAGATAAGTGAGGCTTCATCGGTCGGCGTTTCGTATACCTTTGCGCGTTGCTGGCTTTAGGTCGAGCCGTTTTTGCTTCACTGTAGCGCGTGGCCGGCCTAAGCTTCAGCTCGTAGCGCTCCTAGATGTTATCTGTCATGGCGCGTTGCTGCTTTGCAGCTCGTAGTGCCTTTTAATTGTCACGCTATGGGAAGTTGTCTGTCATGCCAACCACTGAGCGGTGTTCCCCCTAATTACGCCAAACGTGTCTTTGCTCTTTAGTAATTAGGTCTTACAGTAACTAAGTTAGTTAAGCGGAACTGGGACATTAAGTTTCCAAAAACTGCTACAACTATCATCAATTATTCTTTTTAACCAACTTAACCTCAAGGCTTTAACTATGTTTTCATAATCAACCATGTTGATACCACCAGAATGGTAGGGGGCATAAGCGGAGCGTCTAAGATTTCATACTATCTGCCTAAAGCCAGGACTAATTATGGCAAATTTAACATTCGTTTTTTTGGAGCTTAAGTTTGGAACTCCATTGAAGACTCACTAAAATCCGAGAGTCGTACTTGTTTTAAAAATCTCCTAAAAGATTTACTTATCTCCAACTATTGACTGGTTCATTGATGTACTTTGTATTTTTCACTTTTGCGTTAGCACATCCCTTGTCTATTGTTCTTGTGTGTGTGAGTGTGTGTGTGTATATTCAGTATGTCTTTTTGCAAATGTCTTTCCGCTTGGCCCAGCCACTTAGCTCGATTAGCTTCAGCTATTTCTAAGTGGCTGTGCTCTTTTTATCATGTAATTTTTTCTTCTTGGTATTTATTTATTTTAATATATATTTTTTGGGCACGAATAAAGACATGTTGTTGTCGTTGTTGTTGTTGTTGTAAACTACAACTTTGAATGTGACTGGCTTATTGAACTGTCCGATAAGAAACTGTCCAATAACAAACTGTCCGATAACAACTTGGCAAGTGAATTAGTGGAAAATAGTTGTTTTTTAAACCAATCACAATCGAGGAAATTGTAATTTTTATGATCATAATAATAAAAATAATATCACTGGGTAGTTTTACGAGTTGTGCCGTATTTTGACGAGCCCATAGGGCGAGTGAAAATACAAACAACGAGTAAAAATTCTCAGCGATGCTACAGATCAAAACGTCTAATAAGAGGTTTATTCAGCGATTTCTTTTCCCAAAATTCTAACTTGCCAAGTTTTTTAATCTTTACGCGGCCGGTAGGAATGGGACGAGTACAAATATTAAACAATTATTGGATTCGGTTTTTGTGATATCCAGAATAATCAAGGTCGAGGTAAGGGTTATCAGCCGAAGCCGAAGGCTGAGGTTGATAACCCTTACCGAGACCTTGATTATTCTGGATATCACAAAAACCGAATCTAATAATTGTTTTATTATACATTGAACGAACGCAAAAACTTGGAAGTCATGTTTCTGCTTCTTCACTGACGGCAAGCAACACGAATCGCGCGAAGTTGACATGATTACCCTTGGAAATCATGCACTGCTGTCATACATGACATGATAACCCGTGACCTTGACATGATTATTGTATAATCTGCAGTTATGACGTCACGAGCGCTGATTTCGAAAATTCACTGTAGGTTTTCGGCCAATCAGAAAAGAGTTAGAGAGTTGACTGTATAATAATGTGTGATATTTGTACTCGTTTCGCGCGTTATTTGTACTCTACGAAGTAGAGTTGGATAACAACAAGAGCTATTCATCATAAGCAGCTCAATGTGGCACTTAGGAAATCTAGTTTCCGCTGTTCTGCCACCACTCTCGTGATGCCATGAATATCATTGTCTTCCATGTTAACAATAGCAGCAATTTTGCCGGTAATCATCCATTGTCCTCCTGGTCATGGAATGCTACGATCATACAAACTAATGAAGCGTTTGTCTTAACGTACATGACTCTGTTCGTTGTTTATCACACAGGCAATACAACATCAGAAGGCAAAAACGTCCGTGCGCCTATTTTCTAAAACGTGGCATTGAGAAAGTCGATGAACGAACGAAACGGAATAAGGTAGGGAAAATTAAAAAAAAGAAAGCAAAAAGAGTCGAGTTGGACTATCTTGACCGGGCTGTGAACGACCGCCTATTCACAGGTGCTATCCCACTACTGTTTGACGCGGGAGCTTCTGCCTGCTGTGTTTCCACCCTGAGCCGGTTCGCTCCTCTTTAACCAACCTGGAGAACTCAGACTCCTCTGTGTTCACCATATTGACGCCAAACTTAGCACGGACACCCGATCTACATAGGACAACCGCCCCCAGGAATCCCGCCCTCAAGCCATTCAACGACCCCAGCCTCCAAGTCACTGGATTACAGACGTGCGCCACTACGCCCGGCTGCCAAAATACGAGCAAATTTAACAAGTCAATCGTAACAAGCCTCGACTGCGCGCCGGAAGTAAGAAAGCTCATATCTTCAAGACAAAGAGCCATTCGTATTTCTCACTCAAATTGTAAAGTAAAGCATAAAAATACACATTAGAAGCCGCATAGTATTCCAAACTTACCACTTAGTCACTTTATTATTTTCAACTCCTATTTACAGAAAGCGGCATGCCCTAAACTAGCAAAGGCTAATCTTGGCGGGCCATGCCTTAATAAGCGAATTACAGAAATTAATTAATAAAATAAATAGTGAAAAAAAAAAGAAATACAGTATTGGGTAATAACAAGAAAAACCATTTCATTAATCTAACTTAAAATATTTAACGTACAGATACTGTTTATGTTAGTTGGAAGAAGACAGTAAAAGAAATATTACCAGGACTAGCTAGGACCAGGATTATACATTTTGTATAATCGAGCTTAGTCTTGTGAACTGAAAATGTTGAAAAAAAATTGTTTGAGTTTCCTTTTAAACGCATTTTTGGAAAGATTTGTTAATGCTTGAGATACTTGATTGCACACTTTTACTCCTATTCGAGAGAAGGAATTTGCTTGAATGGATAGCCTAGAAGGTTTGGTATAGAAATTATTACAGACAGAAGAACGTGTATTGTAAAAATGAACATTAGATATATCTTGAAGTAGATCTTGAATCTTAGACGTAGCTCAGTTCTATTTCGAACGTCAAGCATCAAATTAGCTATAGATTCATAATAAAGGAATTTTATCGGTAAGACCTGAGCATCGACAAAAAGAGGAATTGCGTGCTCATTATGATCAGAAGATAAAGCGGAGAGCTCGTTTCTGCAACTTTAGAAGTTTGTCAAGGTAAGATTTACAAGCCTGAACCCATTACCGTCAGACCATATGTTTAATAAGGAGCTATAAGAGCTTGGTATATATATAAAAGGGTATGTCTTGGCAGAAAGTTTCGTAATTTTGTGATTAATCCTACGGTTCTGCTCCAAACTGGACAGTTATGTCACTCGCGTCAAGTTTAGGAGCTAAGTGTACTAATCGAACGACATTTTGAGGACGGAAGTTATAGAACGGACTAGCTAATGTTGAACATATTGCATACAGGAATGAACATTGATAATGAAAGAGCGGGGTTTTGAGTGTGGAACCCTATTACTGCAGTTCTTGAGTAACGCTATCTTTTTTTGCTTATTTTAAAGTGCTGCATCACATTTTGAATTTTCCACTAAGAAAAACATGAGCGCCTCGTCCGTAATATTCGCCCCTCTCACAGATTATGTAAATGAAATAATTAATAAAATGTAAATATTTACAATTCAAGTCTAAAAAAATAAAAATTAAATAAAAATATCAAGAGCTATTCATCGTAAGCAACTCTATGTGGCAGGAAATCCAGGTTCCGCTGTTCTGCCATCGCGCCCACGTTATCCATGAATATCATCGTGTTAACAATAGTTGCCATGTTAACCATAGAAGCAATTTTGCCTGCTGTGTTTCCATGCTGGGCCGATTCGCTCCTCTTTAACCAACCTGGGGAACTTAGACTACTCTGTGTCCACCATATTGACGCCAAACACCCGATCTCCATAGGACTGCGGCCCCCAGGAATCCCGCCCCCAAGCCCTTCAACGAACCCAGCCTCCAAGTCACTGGATTACAGGCGTGCACCACTACGCCCGGCTGAGAAAATCGGAATAAATTTAACAAGTCAATCATAACAAGCCTCGACTGCGCGCCGGAAATAAGCCAAAGAGCCATTCGTGACGTGTTTAATATTCCCATATCTATTTTCCATTCGAATTGTAAAGAAAAACATAAAAATACATAGTGAAAGCCGCATAGTATTCCAAACTGGACAGTTATGTCACTCGTGTCAAGTGAACTAAATGTACGAATCAAACGACATCTTGAGGGCGCAAGTCACAAAATGGACTAACTGGAACGGACTTCCGGCATATCGAAATAGGAACAATTGTATTCCCTCCTTTCAATAAGCGCTCTCGATCCCACTTGAGTTTTATTTTTCTAACAAGAGCACCTATTTATTGCAGTCACCCTGGCACTTCCTCCTAACAACAGCACTATTGCGAATATGACATTCTATATCAGGACACAGAACAGATTCACTAGAAGACTGTTTGCCACCCAGCCTTAAGCAAATAATTTTTCAAAGTTTGCTTAATGACTTGGTCCCAGGGAAACAGTGAGTTTTGAGGGGTAAGTTACTAAAGAAACAGTGGTGCTGCGTCGGCGGGGAGTATTACAAGATAATTTGGTTTGAACAACCGGAAGTAGGAATTTCGGCATCGGTCGCCCAGTCGTCTCCCTGTTTCGCCGATGTATAACTTTTTTTAAAGAGTGCAAGTTATGCAGTAGATGAGATTGGGTGAGGTACAGGAGAAAAGAGCAGTGATCTTGATGGATCGCTTGGGTCCCGATATTTTCTCAACGTTACGAATGAAAGGAGATGTCTAACATCGTGCGCGTGCGCATTTTAAAGTTTTTAAAGATTTAGAGTTTAAAGTGGTTTGGAATGCACTTCTGACTAAAAAGTTACCTATTTTTTTGTCGCATTTGAATGAAATTAATAATGGAGGCTGTAAAAAGATTCTACCAGTATCGGGATCATTTTGAAGTAATTTAGAGTTTTTTAGAATGGTGGATTTTACTGCGTGGTTGTGAGGGTGAAATGTGAGGGTGAATGGAATTCTATCATTATTTTTCTTCTGTGACGTTTGTAGTGCTGACTGGCGATCAATTTGTTGGGCGCGATGATGGCCCGCTTGAACAACAGAAGCAGGATAGCCACGCTTGTCGAAGAAATTGCACATTTCCTCTGATTTTAAGGAACACCGGCTGTTTTAGAAACTATTTTAAGAAAATCGTCCGCCATTCAGGTTTGTCTGAGTCTTGTCTGAGTGATGACGTCACTCGCACGCTATTGCTATTATTGACGGGGGACGCTCGAAACGTCAGCTTTGGAATCTCTTTACGGTGGCCAATTCACATTAATAACTCACTTGATAAAACCAAATTATCCTCAACCCCTCGGATTACGGATTACGTATTCTACGAGTTTGTTCTGTTTTCTTATTGAATAGAGTCCGGTGCTATCCTCCCCTCCTCTTTGATACTAATCACAAATAAAGTCGTTATATTTGCTGTCCTTTGTAGACCCGGTATTTCTCCGAGGCCGGTCGCACATCGCCCATCTTTGCTCTGTGTCGCCGCTATCAATGGGCTGCCCTTCACCGCTCCAACACGGGTCTCTTACTCCACTACCAGATCCACGTGGGTAATCGGTACAAGCGCAGTGTAATTACCATCATGCTAGATCGAGCTTCCCGCCTATCTTCCGAATGGTCGTACTTCTCACAAGAATGCGATCGAGTTGAGAGCGTATTCTTAAAGCTCAAGTAGCCGTGGCAATTCGAACTTGCGATCCTGTGTTATTACGCTAATTTGTAGAGACTGTACAGTATAGAAATCAAATCTTCGCATTGATTTATTCACTTTGCCTTGAGAATGGTGTCACGGTGACGTCAAAACGTCGGCTATTAACCTCAATATTCGCCTGCTTATGTTTTAAGAAATCATTTTTGATCAATAATTTATTTATTTGTTTATTAATTTATTTTATATTTTGATGAATACGAAGACCATTAACTAAGGCAGCTGGAATCTTTAGTAAAGGTCGTTATTGCCCTGTGATCACTGACGATCACTTGCTTGTTGCCCTGCAGACGACTAAGTTCTGACCCTCTCAATACAGTAAACGAATTACATAAAAAACTCATTTTATTACATTTACATATTTCTTTCTTCACCGTACATTTACAGCATTATAAACGATGATAACTTGTCTGTTAACATGTGTCAATTTGCACAACAAAATAAGCAGAAAGTATCAGACTCGTCCAATCAAATAATAGAAAGAGAGCTGATCAGACATTAAATGAAATTCGTTGTGAAGTTGCCTGAAATAGGAAAAAAGATAGTGAATATTAAAAAAAATTAAGGACTATTAAATTTGACACAAATGCTGACTTAGCATAGGGGCATACGAACAAGT
>OZ026603.1:26402888-26432888 GCA_964020085.1 Micromussa lordhowensis | reverse complement strand
GTTTACCTTTGCCAGTCGTATATTCTCTGCCATGGATGTCTTTGTCTCCTTCGTTTGCTGCTTAATCACCTTTCTCTTTTCTTTACTTTTATCCACCATGAGTTTATTGCCTGCAGTCATAATTTTGTTCAAAGCCTTTTTAATATCACCATGGAAACCACTGGAATATTGCTCTGAAGTAACATGCTTGATAAAACGCCGATTCTCTAAAGCCTTCCGTCCACCAATCCCTGACTTTCCTGAAAGAAAAATTAAACTTAAGATGCAACAGCACAGATCAAAAACAGCATAACAAAACAAGGTCTAGGGTACATCAGATCTAAAAAGAGCTGTGTTTTGCATGAGGGTATGTGCTCGTTTTTTCAATTTTTCTTTAGAAAAGTACCAAGCAATTAGAATATGTATGGCGTTATCCTTAATAGAAATTTAATAGTTCCAGCATACATTTTAGTGCCAGGTTCTCAGTTATGAAACTTGTACAACTCAACATAATGTATAAAAAACAAGAGATTATCAAGGTACTTACCTTGATAATCTCTTGATAAAAAACTAATACCAGTTTGATTCTCTTCTTAAAAATGTTTCTTTCCTGAAATTCCAATAAATTCTGCTCGTTCTATGACCGGCTTGCCTGTAATTTTCTTCATGACTCTCTTTCTTCTTAGTTAGATTATATTGTTGGTATACATTCTTACCTTGACGCAGTTCCGTGGAAGCGGATGGAGGCTGGGTTAGCGGAGGGGGCAAAGGTGGCTTGCCTACAGATCACAACATACAAATACAATCAACTTTGTTCTGTTTGCTTGATTTATGATTTGAAATGCGCCCCACCCTTTCCCTTACGAAAAACTTTCCTCGGTGTTTCCCAAAAGGCGCTTAAAATTTTTTTCAACGAGAACAAGTAAAGCAATATATCTTACAGTTCAGTAGTGTTGCTCAAACCCACTCTCTCTCTGTAATTGGAATTAACATTTTTCATAACCATTTCAAAGCCATTTGGATAAAAACTGGGTAAAAAGGTATTTCCAGTCTTTTTTACACCGGTAATGTTCGCTTGAGAGTACAATACCTAGAAGTTAAACTGATTTTCTTCGATCTATTATTGTGAAGGAGACGTCTGCAGGGACTCCATTAAAATCAATTGTAACAAATTACTTACCTCCGTCAATAGAGTCTCTCATAGCCATGTCATCGTTATCACATTGTACTCCTTCATAATCATTTGTCTTCAAAACGTCACTAGACGATCCGTTTTTCTCATCAACAGCAACCTTCGTTTCCGTTCTTGATTCTTCTCTCACGTAGATCATTTCTGCGGACGAGGACTCGTTTTCAGAAACCAACAACGGCCACTTCAACTCGTCGTCATCTTCCATTGTTATCATGACGTCACTCGACGGAGCAACGGGTGTCTTACAGGATTCTGTCGAAGAGTTCGTGGTACCTGTTTCCAAGGCAACGGCATTCGTTTGCTCTTCAGAATCCTTGGAAGAGCTGTGTAAGTCCATGGGAGGAATTGAGGATGAAAAGACAGTTGCCGAAGTAACTGTCACAATCGTAGACTTATCTACAGTTGGTGGTGATCCTGTTCCACCTACAAGAGTCAAATCATCAGCAGTTTCCAATGGTGGTATGGAAGGCGGAATGTTTGGTTCCTTGGAACATGTCAACATGTCCGATTCTGATGTAGATGAGTTAGGAGGAGTAGAGACAGATTCTGCAAAACATGACTTGACCGGGGTGGACTGGGGCGTTTCATTGGGCGAGCAGACCTGTGGCTCAGACGTGACAGAAGTCGAGGATAATGATGGCGGAAGCGTAGAATCGGACGCCTCCATGTTTATGCAAACCTCTCTGCTTAGGATGCCTATTGCTGTGCATACGGGTGTCGAATGAATATCTTCCTCAGCTGCTACATGAAGTGTCCTGCTTGTTGGCTCACCCGTGCCATTCTTCGTGGTCTCGATGTCCGAGTCCAATGTCCGAGTCTTGTCTTTTGGGTTGTTTGAAGATGACCGAGGTGTTCGTTTTGATGTTTTCTTCTTCTTTCCTGAGGCTTTCTTCTCATAGATGATTTCCTCATTCCTGTCCTCTTCGCTCATCTGGCCCGTAGGTAATGACGTCACTGTCCCCTCCTCGAGATCACCTCGTTTCCGTGCTGAGCGCCTCTTGCATTTCTTACTATTTAGAATTTAAACAAAGCGAATTAGAAATACAAAACTGTATTGAGTGAATATTTTACAAATTAATTTAGCCGAGTCCCAGAAAATTCAAACAAAGTTATTGCAGTCGTCGTGTTCGATTCATGGCTACGTGATTTGACATTTCCTGCAGCTAAAATTGTTTTTTATAACAGATTAGAAAATTGCCCTATGTAAATACGCGCGCTGATTGGTTTGAAATCGTCTTTCTACTAAAACAGTTATATTATTCGCTCTCGATTTCTATTGCGTGATAGGTGGTGATAGCAGCCTGAGTCAACTATCATGCACAGAAATCGAAAGCGAATAATCTAATTGTTTTAGTATAAATCTGGTAGTCGTTCAACACACTTCGAAAACACAAAGAAGCGGCCTCTAACGCACCCTGTTAAGCTATTCACTACCTAAAACAGAATAGATAACAGAATAGCGTAGCCAATAAGAAAATGGCATTCGTGATAGAATGCTAGTTGATCTTTGCTAAACCTCGATAGAAACACTGAACTAGCACGAGCTGTTGACTAAGTGACGGCGCGAGCAAAGAGAATTTACATTTTAATGATCAAAGAAAAGCGACTTGTTTTCTTTGTTTTCGTTGCCCAATTTTCTAAAAGAAGTAGAAAATATGATCTCCGTGTTTCTATAGAGTTTTAGAAACACTCGTGAAAGTTTGGGACAACTCGAAAACGCCATGAAAAGCTATGGAAACACTCGCCTGTCGGCTCGTATACCATCAGCATTTCTCGTTTTCTGAAACTTTCACTTGTTCTTCTATTGAACAATCACACTCTGAGCTCGAGATTTCTATCGACTATCACGCATAGAAATCGAGAGTGAATAATGTAATTGTTTTGGCATAAATCTACTAGTCGTTCAAAACTTTATTTAAATCCTCTTCACAGACATGCACTTCGAAAACACTGTTGTTCACAAGGGCACACTGCTACGCTACTCGCTGTCTATCACAGAATACATAGTGAGTAGCGTAGCCAATCAGAGAACGACATTTGTGATAAAACGCTAGTAGATTGATACTAAACCTCGATAGAAACACGGTACAGGTTTTCTATTTCATAAATAATGCATGTAACTCAATAATGTCACGTGACACTTCCCCAAATTCCTAAGAGAAAAAATTGCTTAATACTTGCACCCACACGGCGATCAGTTGGTGGGTTTACAGAGCGGGTAGAAACGAGCCGGTTGTGCAGTATTATTTGATTTTTTGAATAAAGTTGATGTAAGCTAGTGAAATTTCTCAAATAGACTTCGTACATTTGAACTTCCGGATGCTACCGCCACCGGAAGTAAAAAATAGAGACGATCAACGCATTGCACTAGACTTTCCCAGACTATAAAGTCTTTAGCTGATGCTTTGAACAAGTCCATTAATATTGTTAAAGACAATAATTATATAAGTATTACTCACCACAGTTGTATAAAACAAGTCACAATGGCCATTAACATGAAAATCCCTCCAACGATTCCTCCAACAATGATCGGTGATCCCGAGTCCGCAGGATCTTTAGTTGTGGAATGAGATTTGTGTTTCTTTTTCTTTTTGGAATGTTTGTCTTTCCCATTGTCACTCGTGTCTCTACGTTCTAAAGCAACATGCCACCGAAGCCCTGAAGATGCGCTCATTCTAGGATTGACGTTCATGTTAACGTCCTGTGTGGTAGATGTGCCATGATGTGAAGATCCTTCTTGTCCTGAAACGCTAAGCTGATCATAGGGGAAATCACTTCCTTTGTTATTTTCTGACGGGCCTTTCATTGTAGTTTCTGGCTGTGTGGTGTCTTCCGTGGTCGCTTGCGGAGCATCAGAAGATGATGACTCAGCAGTTTGTAGATTCAGTTTAGGATTAGGTACTGCGGGGCCTGATTTACTAGATCCAAAATAATTTGGTGGCTCATAAGAATTCAGATTAAGATTCGAGTCAGATCTTCCAGAATCTGATCTGGTAGGATCAGCAGATGCCCACTGAGTTAAAGGCAGATTCAGTTGTAGCTCTGCTTTCTCAGAGTGTGATTTGGCAGATTCAGCAGTTGTCAGCTGAGTTGTAGGCAGATTGGGTTTCATTTCTGCTTTCTCGCGGTCTGATTTGGAGGATTCAGCAGTTGTCGGCTGAGTTGTAGGCAGATTCATATCCATTTCTGCCTTCTCAGACTCTGATTCGGTAGATTTTGCGGTTATCGGCTGAGTTGGAGACAGATTCAGTTTCATTTCTGCTTTCTCAGAATATGGTTTGGCAGATTCAGCAGTTGCTGACTCACCGTTATTCAGATTCAGTTCCACTTCAGTTTCTGCAGGATCTGTTTTCAGATATTCTGAAGGGTTTGTTTGTGTAGCAGGGTTTGGCGCATCCATTAGTAGATTGACTAACTTCAGTGTAGGTCTGGGCCTAGTCACATATGGTACATCCGTGACTGATGTCGGTCGCATACTTTGCAACAAAGAGGTTGTCATAATTTCCAATCCTCCATATGGCGGTTCGGATGTCGCCTCTGGACCTCTGTCAATGGAATGGTGACTTTTTTCTGACGAGGAACTGTCAAAGACTGTCCGTTTATACCTGGGATCCCTGTTTTTCTGCTTCCAAGGCACAGCCATTTTCAACAGCTTGTTCTTGTCTTCTGTTGGGGTTTCTTGCGGGTATTGACCCGCAGTCTTCTCTGCTTGCTTTAAAGCTTCATTCTTTCCTCGTTTAAGAGCCTGTTTTACGAGAGATGAAACGTCCATATCACCTTGAGATGTTCTTGAGTTCTCAGGCGATTCCAAATCGTTACTTCTCCTCACGGCTCTTCTCATAATAAGCTTTGTCATGGAAAGCTTTTTGTTTTTCTTGCGCCAATCATTTGTTCTTAATTTCACGGACTTGGCAACCTGGTCTTTTGTTGGCACTGATTTTTTGTCATCTTCAGATCCATCCCTGTTCTCCTGGTTATTCACCGATGATGATTTAAATGAGAAGTCAGACTCGGCTGGACTGAAGGACGGAGTTAAATTAACATCCGTTATTTTGTCTCCAGACGGACCCTGGGCAGAGGGATTGTTGAACCCTGCAGAGGTCAGCACATCCAGAGAATTCTCGGTTGATAATTCCTTAGAATTATATGAAGGTGTTCCTGAAACTTAAAAGAGATCGCGAAACTGTTATGACGTCAGTATAAAACGTCATATGCGCGCATGACATTCCACGCGCTTCTCAGGCAGTGTGTCAAAGCATTTTTTCATCGAAAACTTTCCTTCCCTTTCTTGCGTTATCAAGCAGGAGATTTGCACAACATGTATCTCCGAGTGCTTTGATGTTAAGTCATACCTAAATAAAGAATCGTATTTTTCCATTTCAGGACGTAATTGAAAATAAAAACGCAAACTAAGTACGCGCCGTTTAGAATTAACCTTCAACAGAAAAAAAGTGTTACTAGTAAAACCAAGCAGAGAATTTTATAATAAGTGTCACATGATCTAGTTTTGCTGATGCAAAAAAAATAGCCAATAAAAACATTTTGAATTTGCCACATTGTTTGAAAGAAAACGGAGGCCGAGGTCCTGAAACGCAATACTATGCGCTAATTTTTTTCGAGTTGATTTCTTCAAAATTGTTACCAATTTTTAAACTAAACTAAAACAAACGTTTCCCTTACCTTCGCAAATACTGTGAAGTATCAAAAGATAAAGTAGAATTCCGATAAAAGTTCTCTTCTTCTTCATGATAAACGCTGTGTTAACCATAGGATAAACGCAACATCTCACGTTGAAAATAAGCAACTTTTCGTCATAAACGCAGATTTTCAGCATGACATCTATGTGCGCTCGCTACGTGACAGGACTTAGGTAACGCAACGTTTTATATAACAGTGACAGAATCTATTTTTATTTATTTCTTCGAAAGAAGAAGACAGTAGATCTACAACAGTCAAATAATTGATTCGTTACCATAAAGAGGTTTTGACTTGAGCGTCTAAAACCAAAACCAAAGTAATCACACCAGCCACGGACAGTTTAATAAAACCAGTCAAAACTCGAAGAAAACACACGTAGCTGTCGAAAAACGCGGGAAAACGTATGCGAATTATGCGACCGAGTCACGATTAGTTTTGGTTTTATTTCTGATTGGGTGAAAAAGTGGCGCGGGTTTGATAAGCCACTCGTGTAGCGCAGTTATGCAAACCAATGGAAACTTTATTTTGCGGGCCGCCTTGTAAATGCAAGCCCTATTGTCTATGTAAGAAGAGCCCTCACTTTATTAATCAACAGGTAATTACTTTTCAATCATTTGAGATCTAATCTCCCCACACCGGAAAAACGCCCTAAAATGTATTTTGCGTTATTTCTCAAAACTAAAATCTCATCAAATGAGGCGCACGTTTCCAGTTCGTGTACAGCCAATTTTCATCCATTTTCGCTGAAATTTGGCAAGAATGTTCCCCGATAATGTGGCAAAAAAACCTTGTCGGGGAATTTTAATTTTTTGTCTCCTTCGAAAGTAATGATCATTTAAGCAAAGGCAATGAGTGTTTTTTAAAAACTTAAAGTTTAACAGCGTATAAAACACAAACCAGACGAGTAATCAAAATTCCCCGACACGGTTTTTTAGATCAAGGTGTGAAGAAAACGTAGCGATGTCGCTCGCTTTCTCCCGTTAAATTCTGACCGGAAACGAACTCAATTTGTGAAACTACATACTTTTGGGAAATGATCACTATTTTAGGAAAGGGTTTTATTTCTTGAATAAATCAAGTAATTATCGAAATCTGCAATTATTAAGCTTTCAGAAAATATATACTTTATTGGGGAAGAGCGACAAAGCGAGGTATACTGATACCTTAAAGTGGTACTATGATGAAAATCGCATCTTTCCTATTGAAGCCATTTTATAACATAAACAAGTAGTCTGTATGAGAAGAAAAAATGTTGTTTACTTTTTTCAAATTTCTCTTTTCATTCCAGAGATATTCGAGGTTTTAAAATATTCAAATTAGCCAAGTGATGACGTCATATTCTCAATCAGCCAATTTGTATCAGAAATGTTTGATTCTTTGCAGTAAGATTCTACTTAAGATACTCCACAATACAAGCTTAAAAGTTTTGTTACCATGGCAACATACTGGGTTTCAGTCCCAAATTTGTCCGAAATGAGACACTAAGCGTTCGAAAATTAAACGTCCGAAATAAAACGTCCGCAAGTTTTTGCGAGTATGCAAAAAGAGTCTTTCATTGCTAATGATAGTGGCGCTTTTCATTCAACCAAAAATTCCGAAATTTTAGAAACGTGGACAAATTGTACGGAAATTTCTTGAAAAAGGTTCCATAAAATCCGGAAATTGTTTGCAATAATACAAGGGAATACCATGTTTACAATACAATTACGAACAGTGCACTAAAACACTACTTACAACACTAGCTCTGTTTACATTATATTACTCTAATTATTTAATTAACTCGTTTTTGAGTTATAAGCGCTTGAAGCTACAATTAAGGGTATTTTTAGCAGGTCATATTGTTGCTATGGTAACCTATTGAGCTCACAAAATTGACAGCAACTTATTCGCCAATGATTAGGTAGTTTTTTGATACCGTGAATTTGGCATCAAGCGATACAGAGCGGTTATAATGACCCATCAAGCTCTAACTCTTGGAAAGTACTGGACATTGTTTACCTTGTTTACCTTGAACCGTAGTACAGCGTAAGCCCCAACCTGTATAATCCTTTATAATTTTCCACACTCAAACCAGCTATGTTCAGTTTTCATTGTTAATATTTTACACACAATACAATACAATACAATACAATACAATCCTTTATTTACCCAAGCAACATTTAGGAGTAATAAAATCTCGTTGAAACATGTGCGTGCTATAAAATGGAAACAACAAACTATAGTTATTTATATATTATACGCTGATTCAAGTTTCAATTTTTTTAAAAAATGTCTGCATACCGGATGTTAATTAAAGAACAATTGTTTAAAAGTACGGTTTTGATCTATTTACTTATGAGACCAATAGAGTTGATAGACATTTCACTCAATTTAAACCAGTCGTGAGGTTTGATCCAACCCCGCTAATACGGCCAAAATTTCATGGCATGTTGGTAAACGTTTTAAGCCTATTAACGGGGTTCCACTGTAAAACTAAAAGAAAATTACTTTCGAGTTACTTTCGACCATCACTTGAAAACCGCTCTATACTGAGTTACAGAAACACGATTTTCAGCCAATCAGCGCGTGTAATTTCTTTGCCTCTTTTCTAGGCTTAATCGTGGCATTTCCAAAGCCGAGGAACGTCCGCAATGGAATATGGTAGGGAATATATATATATGAAAAAAATGAAAACAACAGAGTCGAGTTGGACTATCTCGACCGGGCTCTGAACGACCGCCTATTCACAGGTGCTATCCCACTACTGTTTGACGCGGGAGCTTCTGCCTGCTGTGTTTCCACCCTGGGCCGGTTCGCTCCTCTTTAACCAACCTGGAGAACTCAGACTCCTCTGTGTTCACCATATTGACGCCAAACTTAGCGCGGACACCCGATCTACATAGGACAGCCGCCCCCAGGAATCCCGCCCTCAAGCCATTCAACAACCCCAGCCTCCAAGTCACTGGATTACAGGCGTGCGCCACTAGGCCCGGCTGACAAAGTATGAGCAAATTTAACAAGTCAATCGTAACAAGCCTCGTCTGCGCGCCGGAAGTAACAAAGCTCACAAGACCAAGTGCCATTCGTGTTTAATATTTCCTTCCTATTTCCCATTCAAATTATAAAGTAAAACATAAAAATAAACATTAAAAGCCGCATGGTATTCCAAACAGTTATGTTACTCGCGTCAAGTTTAGGAACTTAAATTTACAAATCGAACGACATTTTGTGGGCGGAAGTTATAGAACGGATTAGCTAATGTGAAACATATTGCATACAGGAATAAATAATATCAATAAAAGAGTGGGGTTTTGAATGTGGAACCCTATTATTGCAGGTCTTGAGTAACGCTGTCTTTTTTTGCTTATTTTAAAGTGCTGCATTGCGCTAAGAAAGGCATGAGCGCCTCGTCCGTAATATGCGCCCCTCTCCAAATAGCGCAATAATAATAATACTGAATTAATATTTCAATGGCACAAATTAGGATATCAATATGATCAAATGCACCTTACAGATTATGTAGATGAAATGATCAATAAAATAATAAATATTTACAGTTCAACTGTAAAAAATAAATTAAATAAAAATATCAAGAGCATTTCATCATAAGCAACTCTACGTGGCAGGAAATCCAGGTTCCGTTGTTCTGCCATCGCTCTCTCTTTATTACATGAATATCATCGGCTGCCATGTTAACAATAGCAGCAATTTTACCGGAAAACATCCATTGTTCTTCTGGTCATGGAATGTTACGATTATACAAACTAATGAAGCGTGTGGCTTAACGTACATGACTGTTCGCTATTTATCACACAGGTAATACAACATCAGAAGGCAAAAACGTCCGTGCGCCTATTTTTTAAAACGTGGCATTGAGAAAGCCGATGAACGTACGCAATGGAATAAAAGAAAAAGAAAATAAACAAACAGAGTCGAGTTCGACTATCTCGACCGGGCTGTGGACGACCGCCTATTCACAGGTGCTATCCCACTACTGTTTGACGCGGGAGCTTTTGCCTGCTGTGTTTCCACCCTGGGCCGGTTCGCTCCTCTTTAACCAACCTGGAGAACTCAGACTCCTCTGTGTTCACCATATTGACGCCAAACTTAGAACGGACACCCGATCTACATAGGACAGCCGTCCCCAGGAAATCCCGCCCTCAAGCCATTCAACAACCCCAGCCTCAAAGTCACTGGATTACAGGCGTGCGCCACTACGCCCGGCTGACAAAATACGAGCAAATTTAACAAGTCAATCGTAGCAAGCCTCGACTGCGCGCCGGAAGTAAGAAAGCCCAAATCTTCAAGACAAAGCACCATTCGTATTTTCCACTCAAATTGTAAAATAAAACATAAAAATACACATTAGAAGCCGCATAGTATTCCAAACTGTACGAATCGAACGACATATTGTGGACGGAACTTATAGAACGGACTAGCTAATTAACAATTAGACCCGTAGCCCATGAGGCGAATGGGCTATTGACCCGTGGCCCTTGAGGGCAAAGGGTCTAATTGTTTTAGTATCACCCAACTAGTCGGACAGAAATGGCAATAAGGAAGTTAGCAAATGTAAGTTGAAGAAATATTTATTTGGGACTAAAACGAAAGAAAGCGTCACGCTCGATGGCGCTGGAGGACTATTGCTAATAGCCCTCGAGTAGCGTAGCCAATTAAAATGCAGGATTTGCATTAGTCAACCAGTTGGGTGAAACTAATGTTGAACATTTTGCGTACAGGAATCAATATTAATAATAAAAGAGCGGGGGTTTTGAATGTGGAACCCTATTATTGCAGGTCTTGAGTAATGATGTCCTCTTTTTCTGCTTATTTGAAAGTGCTGCATCACATTTTGAATTTTGCGCTAAGAATGACACGAGCGCCTCGTCCACAATATGCGTCCCTCTCCAATTAGCATAATAATAATAATAATAATAATAATAATAATAATTAATCTTTCTGTGGCATAAATTAGCATATGAATATGATCAAATGCACCTGACAAATAATGTAAATGAAATCATTAATAAAAAATAAATATTTACAATTCAAGTCCAAAAAATAAAAAAATAAATTAAATAAAAATATTAAGAGCTATTTATCATAAGCACCTCTAGGTGGCAGAAAATCCAGGTTCCGCTGTTCTGCCATCGCTCTCTTGTGATTCCATGAATATCATCGTCTTCCATGTTAACAATAGCAGCAATTTTGCCAATAATCATCCATTGTCTTCCTTGTCGCTGAATGCTATGATCATACAAACTAATGAAGCGTTTGTCTTAACGCACATGACTGTTCGTCCTTCATCACATAGGAAATACAAGATCAGAAGGAAAAAACGTCCGTGCGCCTATTTTCTAAAACGTGGCATTGAGAAAGCCGATGAACGTACGCAATGGAATGTGGAAGACAAAATAAAAGAAAAAGAAAACAAACAAACAGAGTCGAGTTCGACTATCTCGACCGGGCTGTGAACGACCGCCTATTCACAGGTGCTATCTCACTACTGTTTGACGCGGGAGCTTTTGCCTGTTGTGTTTCCACCCTGGGCCGGTTCGCTCCTCTTTAACCAACCTGGAGAACTCAGACTCCTCTGTGTCCACCATATTGACGCCAAACTTAGCGCGGACACCCGATCTACATAGGACGACCACCCCCAGGAATCCCGCCCTCAAGCCATTCAACGACCCCAGCCTCCAAGTCACTGGATTACAGGCGTGCGCCACTACGCCCGGCTGACAAAATACGAGCAAATTTAACAAGTCAATCGTAACAAGCCTCGACTGCGCGCCGGAAGTAAGAAAGCTCACATCTGGAAGACAAAGAGCCATTCGTGTTTAATATTCCCTTCATCTATTCCCACTCAAATTGTAAAGAAAAACATAAAAATACACATTAAAAGCCGCATAGTATTCCAAACTGGACAGTTATCCTTTGTGTTTGTGTGTTTGTAATAGTTAGGTCGTCTTCGTTGGCTCTGGTTCATGTGTGCGCGCTGCGTCCGGGTTTGTGGGTGCGCGCGCATTTTCATGTGTGTGCGCGTGTTTGGTTTGTTTCGTTGACGCGTATGTTTTGTTTGCAATTTAACGGTTTCATTTATATTGCGTTGTTTTCCTTGTTGCCTTTTCTTGTCAGTAACTGTGCTCACATCGTGGGTGGCTCCACCTGAAATGTTCTGCAATTGGTATAGGATTTAATGGAGCCGAAACCAATTGTAGAATTCCAAACATTTTAGGTATCCTACTGATGAACGGTTGTGGCAACTAGATATTTTTCCAGGAGCCAGCATTGAGATTGTGGTCTGTCCCCTTTGAAATGTCACTTGCGTCAAGGTTAGGAACTAAATGTACGAATCGAACGACATTTTTTGGGCGAAAGTCACAAAACGGCTTAACTGGAACGGACTTCCGTCATACCGGAATAGGAACAATTGTATTCCCTCCTTTCAATAAGCGCTCCCAATCCCCCTTGAGTTTTATTTTTCTGCTAAGAGCCCCTACTTATTGCAGTCACCGCACTTCCTCCTAACAACAGCACTATTGCGAATGTGACATTCGACATCAGGACATAAAATAGATTGACTACAAGACTGGTGAACATATTGCACACAGAAATAAATAATCATGATAAAAGCGTGGGGTTTTGAATGTAGAACCCTTGAGTAACGCTATCTTTTTTTTTTCGCTTATTTTAAAGTGCTGCATCACATTTTGAATTTTTCACTAAGAAAGACATGAGCACCTCGTCCGTAAAATGCGCCCCTCTCCAATTAGCGTAATAAGTAATGGTAATAGGACTGAGTGGAGTCCAATTTAGCGGTGAACAATAAGTGTTGTTAGTGGAGTCCGATTTGTTAATCACGGGTATGATTACAGACCGAATTGGACGACACAAAGTCTTATTACCAATTAATCATAAAAATAACAATTTCTGAGAAAAGAAGAATAGCCAAGTTATGAAAGAAAGGGAAAATTTGCATTAAAATACTGACAAAGGAGAAGTAACTTGCTTCATGTCAATCTGAAATTGAGATTGGTTGATCTAAACTACAACTTTGAATGTGACTGTCCGATAACAAACTGTCCGATAACAACTTGGCAAGTGAATTAGTGGAAAATAGTTGTTTTCTAAATCAATCACAATCGAGGAAATTGTAATTTTTATGATTATAATAATAAAAATAATTAATATTTCTATGGTGCAAATTAGATATATCTTATTAGACGTTTTGGTGCGTAATATCACTGGGTATTTTTACGAGTTGTGCCGTATTTTGACGAGCCCGTAGGGCGAGTGAAAATACAAGCAACGAGTAAAAATTCTCAGCGACACTACACATCAAAACGTCTAATAAGAGGTTTATTCAACGATTTCTTTTCCCAAAATTCTAACTTGCCAAGGTTTTTAACCTTTACGCGGCCGGTAGGAATGGGACGAGTACAAATATTAAACAATTATTAGATGAGGTTTTTGTGATATCCAGAATAATCAAGGTGGAGGTAAGGGTTATCAGCCAGAGCCGAAGGCTGAGGTTGAGAACCCTTACCGAGACCTTGATTATTCTGGACTCACAAAAACCGAATCTAATAATTGCTTTATTATACATTGAACGAACGCAAAAACTTGGAAGTCATGTTTCTGCTTCTTCCGACTGACGGCAAGCAACACGAGTCGCGCGAAGTTGACATGATTACCCTTGGAAATCATGCACTGCGGTCATACATGACATGATAACCCGTGACCTTGACATGATTATTGTATAATCAGCAGTTATGACGTCACGAGCGCTGAGCACTGAGCACTGTAGGTTTTCGGCCAATCAGAAAAGAGTTAGAGAGTTGAATGTATAATAATTAACAATTATTGGACGAGGTTGAGCAAAATATCGTGATTTGTCAGTGGCGAGCCGATCAATTATTTGCCGAAGCCGAAGGCTGAGGCAAATAATTGAAAGTAAGAAAGTAAGTAAGAAAGCTTCAAGACAAAGAGTCATTCGTATTTCCCACTCAAATTGTAAAGTAAAGCATAAAAATACACATTAGAAGCCGCATAGTATTCCAAACTTACCACTTAGTCACCTTATTATTTTCAACTCCTATTTACAGAAAGCGGCATGCCCTCAACTAGCAAAGGCTAATCTTGGCGGGCCATGCCTTAATAAGCGAATTACAGAAATTAATTAATAAAATAAATAGGGGAAAAAAGTACAGTATTGGGTAATAACAAGAAAAACCATTTCATTAATCTAACTTACAGATACTGTTTATGTTAGTTCGAAGAAGACGGTAAAAGAAATATTACCAGGACTTTACATATTGTATAATCTGAGCTTAATCTATATAAGAGTCTTGTGAACTGAAAATGTTGAATACAATTTGTTTGAGTTTCCTTTTAAACGCATTTTTGGAAAGATTTGTAAACGCTTGAGATACTTGATTGCACACTTTTACTCCTATTCGAGAGAAGGAATTTGCTTGAATGGATAGCCTAGAAGGTTTGGTATAGAAATTATTACAGACAGAAGAACGTGTATTGTAAAAATGAACATTAGATATATCTTGAAGTAGATCTTGAATCTTAGACGTAGCTCAGTTCTATTTCGAACGTCAAACATCAAATTAGCTATAGATTCATAATAAAGGAATTTTATCGGCAAGACCTGAGCATCAACAAAAAGAGGAATTACATGCTCATTATGATCAGAAGAAAAGATAAAGCGGAGAGCTCGTTTCTGCAACTTTAGAAGTTTGTCAAGGTAAGATTTACAAGCCTGAACCCATTACCGTCAGATCATATGTTTAATAAGGAGCTATAAGAGCTTGGTATATATATAAAAGGGTATGTGTTGGCAGAAAGTTTCGTAATTTTGTGATTAATCCTACGGTTCTGTTCCAAACTGGACAGTTAAGTCACTCGCGTCAAGTTTAGGAGCTAAGTGTACTAATCGAACGACATTTTGAGGGCGGAAGTTATAGAACGGACTAGCTAATGTTGAACATATTGCATACAGGAATGAACATTGATAATGAAAGAGCGGGGTTTTGAGTGTGGAACCCTATTACTGCAGTTTTTGAGTAACGCTATCTTTTTTTTGCTTATTTTAAAGTGCTGCATCACATTTTGAATTTTCCACTAAGAAAAACATGAGCGCCTCGTCCGTAATATGCGCCCCTCTCACAGATTATGCATGTAAATAAAATGATTAATAAAATGTAAATATTTACAATTCAAGTCTAAAAAAATAAAAATTAAATAAAAATATCAAGAGCTATTCATCGTAAGCAACTCTATGTGGCAGGAAATCCAGGTTCCGCTGTTCTGCCATCGCGCCCACGTTATCCTTGAATATCATCGTGTTAACAATAGTTGCCATGTTAACCATAGAAGCAATTTTGCCTGCTGTGTTTCCATGCTGGGCCGATTCGCTCCTCTTTAACCAACCTGGAGAACTTAGACTACTCTGTGTCCACCATATTGACGCCAAACACCCGATCTCCGAAGGACTGCGGCCTCCAGGAATCCCGCCCCCAAGCTCTTCAACGAACCCAGCCTCCAAGTCACTGGATTACAGGCGTGCACCACTACGCCCGGCTGAGAAAATCGGAATAAATTTAACAAGTCAATCATAACAAGCCTCGACTGCGCGCCTGAAATAAGCCAAAGAGCCATTCGTGACGTGTTTAATATTCCCATATCTATTTTCCATTCGAATTGTAAAGAAAAACATAAAAATACATAGTGAAAGCCGCATAGTATTCCAAACTGGACAGTTATGTCACTCGTGTCAAGTGAACTAAATGTACGAATCAAACGACATCTTGAGGGCGCAAGTCACAAAATGGACTAACTGGAAAGGACTTCCGGCATATCGAAATAGGAACAATTGTATTCCCTCCTTTCAATAAGCGGTCTCGATCCCGCTTGAGTTTTATTTTTCTAACAAGAGCCCCTATTTATTGCAGTCACCGCACTTCCTCCTAACAACAGCACTATTGTGAATATGACATTCTATATCAGGACACAGAACAGATTCACTACAAGACTGTTTGCCACCCAGCCTTAAGCAAATAATTTTTCACAGTTTGCTTAATGACTAGGTCCCCGGGAAACAGTGAGTTTTGAGGGGTAAGTTACTAAAGAAACAGTGGTGCTGCGTCGGCGGGGAGTATTACAAGATAATTTGGTTTGAACAACCGGAAGCAGGAATTTCGGCATCGGTCGCCCAGTTGTCTCCCTGTTTCGCCGATGTATAACTTTTTTTAAAGAGTGCAAGTTATGCAGTAGATGAGATTGGGTGAGGTACAGGAGAAACGAGCAGTGATCTTGATGGATCGCTTGGGTCCCGATATTTTCTCAACGTTACGAATGAAAAGAGATGTCTTACATCGTGCGCGTGCGCATTTTAAAGTTTTTAAAGATTTAGAGTTTAAAGTGGTTTGGAATGCACTTCTGACTAAAAAGTTACCCATTTTTTTGTCGCATTTGAATGAAATTAATAATGGAGGCTGTAAAAAGATTCTACCAGTATCGGGATCATTTTGTTTAGAGCTTTTTTAGAATGGTGGATTTTACTGCGTGGTTGTGAGGGTGAAATGTGAGGGTGAATGGAATTCTATCATTATTTTTCTTCTGTGACGTTTGTAGTGCTGACTGGCGATCAATTTGTTGGGCGCGATGATGGCCCGCTTGAACAACAGAAGCAGGATAGCCACGCTTGTCGAAGAAATCGCACATTTCCTCTTATTTTAAGGAACACCGGCTGTTTTAGAAACTGTTTTAAGAAAATCGTCCGCCATTCAGGTTTGTCTGAGTCTTGTCTGAGTGATGACGTCACTCGCACGCTATTGCTATTATTGACGGGGGACGCTCGAAACGTCAGCTTTAGAATCTCTTTATGGTGGCCAATTCACATTAATAACTCACTTGA
Source organism: Micromussa lordhowensis (assembly GCA_964020085.1). Lineage (NCBI taxonomy): Eukaryota > Metazoa > Cnidaria > Anthozoa > Scleractinia > Lobophylliidae > Micromussa > Micromussa lordhowensis. Next base: position 26,416,113 of record OZ026603.1, on the reverse strand, counting down.
TAAAACCAAATTATCCTCAACCCCTCGGATTACGGATTACGTATTCTACGAGTTTGTTCTGTTTTCTTATTGAATAGAGTCCGGTGCTATCCTCCCCTGCTCTTTGATACTAATCACAAATAAACTCCTTATATTTGATGTCCTCTGTGGACCTGGTATTTCTCCGAGGCCGGTCGCATATCGCCCATCTTTGCTCTGTGTCGCCGCTATCAATGGGCTGCCCTTCACCGCTCCAACACGAGTCTCTTACTCCACTACCAGATCCACGTGGATAATCGGTACAAGCGCAGTGTAATTACAACCATGCTAGATCGAGCTTCCCGCCTATCTTCCGAATGGTCGTACTTCTCACAAGAATGCGATCGAGTTGAGACCGTATTCTTAAAGCTCCAGTAGCCGTGGCAATTCGAACTTGCGATCCTGTGTTATTACGCTAATTTGTAGAGACTGTACAGTATAGAAATCAAATCTTCGCTTTGACTTTTTCACTTTGCCTTGAGAATGGTGTCACGGTGACGTCAAAACGTCGGCTATTAACTTTAATATTCGCCTGCTTATGTTTTAAGAAATCATTTTTGATCATTAATTTATTTATTTTATATTTTGATGAATACGAAGACCATTAATTAAGGCAGCTGGAATCTTTAGTAAAGGTCGTTATTGCCCTGTGATCACTGACGATCACTTGCTTGTTGCCCTGCAGACGACTAAGTTCTGACCCTCTCAATACAGTAAACGAATTACATAAAAAACTCATTTTATTACATTTACATATTTCTTTCTTCAACGTACATTTACAGCATTGTAAACGATGATAACTTGTCTGTTAACATGTGTCAATTTACACAACAAAATAAGCAGAAAGTATCAGACTCGTCCAATCAAATCATTGAAAGAGAGCTGGTCAGACATTAAATGAAATTCGTTGTGAAGTTGCCTGAAATAGGAAAAAAGATAGTGAATATTAAAAAAAATTAAGGACTATTAAGTTTGACACAAATGCTGACTTAGCATAGGGGCATACGAACAAGTCACCCTTAGTAACGTCCTGAAAGTTTCCCTCCAAACAGAGTGAGAGGGAAGAGAACTGGGTACAAAGCTCAGTCAGAGACACGCTAACATGACGCATTTGCCACGCCCTCAATTTTCCAAGTCAAGCATCCCTAATGATTTCAATGTAATTTTAAAAATCGCAAGAACAAAAAAACTTCTACATGCATCACAATCAGCTCACTTGCCAGACAACAACATAATATTTATTTCGTCAATTATCGACCAGATTTACCAGGCATATGTAACTCTCTTACCCATGAGTAATACTTGTGCAGTATCAATTCCAGGGCGGTACTCCGATGAACTGCTAGCACTCGTGCTGGCGCCTGCAGTCACTGAAGTTTGGGGTTTGTCGATGTAAATCTCGCCATCGATCAAAAACACGTCCTTGGCTATGGCGTAATTGCTAAAAAAAACATTCAAAGAAAAAAAAGAACAATATTAAAACAGTTATTGTGTCAAAATATGTAGATGTCTTATCTGACAATTATCGACCAACTCATGCAATGTTTAATCTGAGGATCAAAACTGCATAGCTATGGATTGTTTGTTTGTTTCAGTATGTTTATTTGTTTCTCGGTGTTTTTGAGGAAATCAGACTAGTAACTTTCCTGCCAAAGCCAACACAAAGCACACCTTGGTGGATTGAAGCAGGGAGGGCCTCCAGTTTTCTTCCAATGCTTCTCACAGTAGTAACACTGACATCCCGTTCTTGGATTTTGCTCATGATCAAGCATAGAGGGACCACAAAGTACATTTCTGACAAACTTTATGTCTAACGAGAAAGAACTTTTCTCATCGTTCTCTTTGAGTAACTCTGCGTCCATCTGAATGACCTGAAATCAGAATAAGTAAAGCATTTCAAGCCTTGTCCTTCATAAGCCCCAGCGCCCAATTTCTTCTCCAATTTCTTCTTACCATATTCTTCTTTATTTTCGCGGGACTTTAATTTTGCGAAGATTTTCTCGGTACATTTCGCGATCAGCGCAAAAAAATTGTGTTTGCAGGTATTTAAATTTCGCGAAATTGACGATTCAATGTCTTTATGTTTTTTCTTTTTTTATAAAAATTACGTCAATCAACAATTGTTCTTCCAAGTCATTATCGAGCAACGAGAGTATTGTTACATGTCCGCTGTAGGAGATCTCAATAAAACCGTCAATCTCTTGGATCCTCAGGGGGAAGACTAAACACGGCAGGAATATTACAGAGGTCACTCCAAAATCAAATGACTCGCGCTATGTAGTCTGTACAAGTGAATATATGAAACGGATCATATATTTGTACTGCGGAGAAGGATATGAAGACATGATTGATCATCGCAGTTTTACACACAGCTTAGTGAAATTAAAGGCTGCAGTTCAAATATATGATACTTCTTAAATAATCAGTTGTATTCTTCACTAACTACGGGTATATTACGAACTCACAATGGACCAGCTCCCAGTTGAATTGATAGCTCAGTTGATAGAGCACTGCACCGGTGTCGCAGAGGTCATGGGTTCGTATCCCGTTCAGACCTGAAGTTTTTTCAGGCTTTAATTTCATAACTGCTTACGTTGTGTGTATAACTGCCATGATCAGTCATGTCTTCATATAACTGCCATGATCAGTCATGTCATATACAGTCTATATAAATGATTGTGTGCATTAAGTTAACTAGGTAACAGAGTGGTTCGAGGAGCTGGTAGAGGGCTGTGGATTGTCTTGTCATGGATTCAAGTTTTTATCTGATGGAAGATTATATGTTTTTGGGTTAACCCTAAGTTAATTCTAACTACAGATTTCAATAGGAGTTTCGTTTTTGAATACTTACACCTCTCTTATAATTGTTTCTCTCATTCAAGTCTCGTGTTTTTTCATCAGGGTTCAAAGTTGAAGCGAAGACTTTTATGACGTCTTCAAACGAAGGGTTAATCAATTCGTCCACCAATTCGTTTACGACCTTGCGTCGTTCTTTGGTCTTTTGTTCAGTCTTTGGATCAGTAGGCTTTGGTGTAATCACTGACTTTGCAAAGGCGATTAGCTGTGAGAGAGGGGCATGGGATCGAATGGTTGAATCAGCCGGATGTGACAACGCCTTATGGATGACGCGTCGACGCAAAGCAGATTTCCTGTCTCTCTTGCTGTCCAATTGCTCGTTCATTATGAGTGACTAAACAAAACAAAATGATTAAAAAACGTGAAGCTTGCGAATGAAGTGCAGCATTTACTTAAAACGATTCCACCCCATTTTAGTAAAGAAAGCTAATGCCTTAATCATTCCTCTACATAGCCTCAAACCTTTGAAACCTTTGCAAATTATGCTGGAATTAAATCCATTCAAGTTTTTCTTTCACCTTCTCCTATCTCTTAACAAGCTGTTTCCATATTAATTAAAAAAAACAGACTGCTCCACCTCCATTAAATCAATTTTACCGTCCTGGAAATGAATGATTTAATGATGATTAAAAGTACATTACTTAAGAGATTACATACTTTATCATGTGAGTAAATTACTTCATTGTGATTGGCTGAGAACAGGCCAATTTATCGCTAATTTTTAATTTGCACTGCAGTGCAAATAGGCCAATTTCGATATATTAATGTTCAGCCTAAAACAATAGACCTCAACACGAGGCTCCGGGGAATAAACCCCACAAATTCTGTATTTATTCCCCAGAGCCTCATGCTGAGGTCTTTTGTCTTAGGCTGAATTTTAATATATCGAAATTGGTCTATTAACGGGCAGGAATTCGCGATTTTCTCACTCAGATACTAAATGAGTAAATGAGCAACCATTTGTTGTGAAAAGTTTACCTTTGCCAGTCGTATATTCTCTGTCATGGATGTCTTTGTCTCCTTCGTTTGCTGTTTAATCACCTTTCTCTTTTCTTTACTCTTATCCGCCATGAGTTTATTGCCTGCAGTCATAATTTTGTTCAAAGCCTTTTTAATATCACCATGGAAACCACTGGAATATTGCTCTGACGTAACATGCTTGATAAAACGCCGATTCTCTAAAGCCTTCCGTCCACCAATCCCTGACTTTCCTGAAAGAAAAATTAAACTTAAGATGCAACAGCACAGATCATCAACAGCATAACAAAACAAGGTCTAGGGTACATCAGATCTAAAAAGAGCTGTGTTTTGAGGGTATGTGCTCGTTTTTTCAATTTTTCTTTAGAAAAGTACAAAGCAATTAGAATGTGTATGGCGTTATCCTTGATAGAAATTTAATAGTTCCAGCACACATTTTAGTGCCAGGTTCTCAGTTATGAAACTTGTACAACTCAACATAATGTATAAAAAACTAATACCAAATGTTTCCTTCCTGAAATTCCAATAAATTCTGCTCGTTCTATGACCGGCTTGCCTGTAGTTTTCTTCATGACTCTCGTTCTTCTTAGTTACATTATATTGTTAGACAGTATACATTCTTACCTTGACGCAGTTCCGTGGAAGCGGATGGAGGCTGGGTTAGCGGAGGGGGCAAAGGTGGCTTGCCTACAGATCACAACATATAAATACAATCAACTTTGTTCTGTTTGCTTGATTTATGATTTGAAATGCGCCCCACCCTTTCCCTTATGAAAAACTTTCCTCGGTGTTTCCCAAAAGGCGCTTAAATTTTTTTTAACGAGAACAAGTAAAGCAATATATCTTACAGTTCAGTAGTGTTGCTCAAACCCACTCTCTCTCTATAATTGGAATTAACATTTTTCATAACCATTTCAAAGCCATTTGGATAAAAACTGGGTAAAAAGGTATTTCCAGTCTTTTTTACACCGGTAATGTTCGCTTGAGAGTACAATGCCTAAAAGTTAAACTGATTTTCTTCGATCTGTTATTGTGAAGGAGACGTCTGCAGGGACTCCATTAAAATCAATTGTAACAAATTACTTACTTCCGTCAATAGAGTCTCTCATAGCCATGTCATCGTTATCACATTGTGCTCCTTCATAATCATTTGTCTTCAAAACGTCACTAGACGATCCGTTTTTCTCATCAACAGCAACCTTCGTTTCCGTTGTTGATTCTTCTCTCACGTAGATCATTTCCGCGGACTCGGACTCATTTTCAGAAACCAACAACGGCCACTTCATCTCGTCGTCATCTTCCATTGTTATCATGACGTCACTCGACGGAGCAACGGGTGTCTTACAGGATTCTGTCGAAGAGTTCGTGGTACCTGTTTCCAAGGCAACGGCATTCGTTTGCATTTCAGAATCCTTGGAAGAGCTGTGTAAGTCCATGGGAGGAATCGAGGATGAAAAGACAGTTGCCGAGGTAACTGTCACTATCGTAGATTTAGCGACAGTTGGTGGTGATCCTGTTCCACCTGCAAGCGTCAAATCATCAGCAGTTTCCAATGGTGGTATGGAAGGCGGAATGTTTGGTTCCTTGGAACATGTCAACATGTCCGATTCTGATGTAGACGAGTTAGGAGGAGAAGAGACAGATTCTGCAGAACATGACTTGACCGGGGTGGACTGGGGCGTTTCATTGGGCGAGCAGACCTGTGGCTTAGACGTGACAGAAGTCGAGGATAATGATGGCGGAAGCGTAGAATCGGACGCCTCCATGTTTATGCAAACCTCTCCGCTTGGGATGCCTATTGCTGTGCATGCGGGTGTCGAATGCATATCTTCCTCGGTTTCTACATGAAGTGTCCTGCTTGTTGGCTCACCCGTACCATTCTTCGTGGTCTCGATGTCCGAGTCCAATGTCCGAGTCTTGTCTTTTGGGTTGTTTGAAGATGACCGAGGTGTTCGTTTTGATGTTTTCTTCTTCTTTCCTGAGGCTTTCTTCTCATAGATGATTTCCTCATTCCTGTCCTCTTCGCTCATCTGGCCCGTAGGTAATGACGTCACTGTCCCCTCCTCGAGATCACCTCGTTTCCGTGCTGAGCGCCTCTTGCATTTCTTACTATTTAGAATTTAAACAAAGCGAATTAGAAATACAAAACTGTATTGAGTGGATATTTTACAAATTAATTTAGCCGAGTCCCAGAAAATTCAAACAAAGTTATTGCAGTCGTCGCGTTCGATTCATAGCTACGTGATTTGACATTTCCTGCAGCTAAATTGTTTTTTATAACAGATTAGACTATGTAAATACGCGCGCTGATTGGTTTGAAATCGTCTTTCTACTAAAACAGTGATATTATTCGCTCTCGATTTCTATTGCGTGATAGGTGGTGATAGCAGCCTGAGTCAACTATCATGCACAGAAATCGAGAGCGAATAATCTAATTGTTTTAGTATAAATCTGGTAGTCGTTCAAGACACTTCGAAAACACAAAGAAGCGGCCTCTAACGCACCTTGTTAAGCTACTCACTACCTAAAACAGAATAGATAACAGAATAGCGTAGCCAATAAGAAAATGGCATTCGTGATAGAACGCTAGTTGATCTATGCTAAAACTTGATAGAAACACAGAACTAGAACGAGCTGTTGACTAAGTGATGGTGCGAGCAAAGAGAATTTGCATTTTAATGATCAAAGCAAAGCGACTTGTTTTCTTTGTTTTCGTTGCCCAATTTTCTAAAAGAAGTAGAAAATATGATCTCCGTGTTTCTATTGAGTTTTAGAAACACTCGTGAAAGTTTGGGACAACTCAAAAACGCCATGAAAAGCTGTGGAAACACTCGCCTGTCGGCTCGTATACCCGCAGCATTTCTCGTTTTCTGAAACTTTTACTCGTGTTTCTATTGAACAATCATATTCTGAGCTCGAGATTTCTATCGACCATCACGCATAGAAATCGAGAGTGAATAATCTAATTGTTTTAGCATAAATCTACTAGTCGTTCAAAACTTTATTTAAATCCTCTTCACAGACATGCACTTCGAAAACACTGTTGTTCACAAGGGCACACTGCTACGCTACTCACCGTCTATCACAGAATACATAATGAGTAGCGTAGCCAATCAGAGAACGACATTTGTGATAAAACGCTAGTAGATTGATACTAAACCTCGATAGAAACACGGTACAGGTTTTCTATTTCATAAATACTGCATGTAACTCAATAATGTCACGTGACCACGTGACACTTCCCCAAATTCCTAAGAGAAAAAATTGCTTAATACTTGCACCCACACGGCGATCAGTTGGTGGGTTTACAGAGCGGGTAGAAACGAGCCGGTTGTGCAGTATTATTTGATTTTTTTAAAAAAGTTGATGTAAGCTAGTGGAATTTCTCAAATAGACTTCGTACATTTGAACTTCCGGATGCTACCGCCACCGGAAGTAAAAAATAGATACGATCAACGCGTTGCACTAGACTTTCCCAGACTATAAAGTCTTCAGCTGATGCTTTGAACAAGTCCATTAATATTGTTAAAGACAATAATTATATAAGTATTGCTCACCACAGTTGTATAAAACAAGTCACAATGGCCATTAACATGAAAATCCCTCCAACGATTCCTCCAACAATGATCGGTGATCCCGAGTCCGCAGGATCTTTAGTTGTGGAATGAGATTTATGTTTCTTTTTCTTTTTGGAATGCTTGTCTTTCCCATTGTCACTCGTGTCTCTACGTTCTAAAGCAACATGCCACCGAAGGCCTGAAGATGCGCTCATTCTAGGATGGACGTTCATGTTAACGTCCTGTGTGGTAGATGTGCCATGATGTGAAGATCCTTCTTGTCCTGAAACGCTCGGCTGATCATAGGGGAAATCACTTCCTCTGTTATTTTCTGAAGGGCCTATCATTGTAGTTTCTGGCTGTGCGGTGTCTTCTGGGGTCGCTTGCGGAGCATCAGATGATGACTCAGCAGTTTGTAGATTCAGTTTAGGATTAGGTACTGCGGGGCCCGATTTACTAGATCCAAAATAATTTGGTGGCTCATAAGAATTCAGATGAAGATTCGAGTCAGATCTTCCAGAATCTGATCTGGTAGGATCAGCAGATGCCCACTGAGTTAAAGGCAGATTCAGTTGTAGCTCTGCTTTCTCAGAGTGTGAATTGGCAGATTCAGCAGTTGTCAGCTTAGTTGTAGGCAGATTGGGTTTCATTTCTGCTTTCTCGCGGTCTGATTTGGAGGATTCAGCAGTTGTCGGCTGAGTTGTAGGCAGATTCATTTCCATTTCTGCCTTCTCAGACTCTGATTCGGTAGATTTTGCGGTTGTCGGCTGAGTTGGAGACAGATTCAGTTTCATTTCTGCTTTCTCAGTATATGGTTTGGCAGATTCAGCAGTTGCTGACTCACCGTTATTCAGATTCAGTTCCACTTCAGTTTCTGCAGGATCTGTTTTCAGATATTCTGAAGGGTTTGTTTGTGTAGCAGGGTTTGGCGCATCCATTGGTAGATTGACTAACTTCGGGGTAGGTCTGGGCCTAGTCACATATGGTACATCCGTGACTGATGTCGGCCGCATACTTTGCAACAAAGAGGTTGTCATACTTTTCAATCCTCCATATGGCGGTTCGGATGTCGCCTCCGGATCTCTGTCAATGGAATGGTGACTTTTTCCTGACGAGGAACTGTCAAAGACTGTCCGTTTATACCTGGGATCCCTGTTTTTCTGCTTCCAAGGCACAACCATTTTCAACAGCTTGTTCTTGTCTTCTGTTGGGGTTTCCTGCGGGTATTGACCTGCAGTCCTCTCTGCTTGCTTTAAAGCTTCATTCTTTCCTCGTTTAAGAGCCTGTTTTACGAGAGATGAAACGTCCATATCACCTTGAGATGTTCTTGAGTTCTCAGGCGATTCCAAATCGTTACTTCTCCTCACGGCTCTTCTCATAATAAGCTTTGTCATAGAAAGCTTTTTGTTTTTCTTGCGCCAATCATTTGTTCTTAATTTCACGGACTTGGAAACCTGGTGTTTTGTTGGCGCTGATTTTTTGTCATCTTCAGATCCATCCTTGTTCTCCTGGTGATTCACCGATGATGATTTAAATGAGAAGTCAGACTCGGCTGGACTGAAGGACGGAGTTAAATTAACATCCGTTATTTTGTCTCCAGACGGACCCTGGGCAGAGGGATTGTTGAACCATGCAGAGGTCAGCACATCCAGAGAATTCTCGGTTGATGATTCCTGAGAATTATATGATGGTGTTCCTGAAACTTAAAAGAGATCGCGAAACTGTTATGACGTCAGTATAAAACGTCATATGCGCGCATGACATTCCACGCGCTTCTCAGGCAGTGTGTCAAAGCTTTTTTTCATGGAAAACTTTCCTTCCCTTTCTTGTGTTATCAAGCAGGAGATTTGCGCAGCATGTATCTCCGAGTGCTTTGATGTTAAGTCATACTTAAATAAAGAATCGTATTTTTCCATTTCAGGACGTAATTGAAAATAAAAACCCAAACTAAGTACGCGCCGTTTAGGATTAACCTTCAACAGAAAAAAATGTTACTAGTAAAACCAAGCAGAGAATTTTATAATTAGTGTCACTTGATCTAGTTTTGCTGATGGAAAAAAAAATAGCCAATAAAAACATTTTGAATTTGCCACATTGTTTGAAACAAAACGCAGGCCGAGGTCCTGAAACGCAACACTATGCGCTAATTTTTTTGATTTCTTCAAAATTGTTACCAATTTTTAAACTAAACTAAAACAAACGTTTCCCTTACCTTCGCAAATACTGTGAAGTATCAAAAGATAAAGTAGAATTCCGATAAAGGCTCTCTTCTTCTTCATGATAAACGCTGTGTTAACCATAGGATAAACGCAACATCTCACGTTGAAAATAAGCAAATTTTCGTCATAAACGCAGATTTTCAGCATGACATCTATGTGCGCGCGCTACGTGACAGGACTTAGGTAACGCAACGTTTTATATAACAGTGACAGAATCTATTTTTATTTATTTCTTCGAAAGAAGAAGACAGTAGATCTACAACAGTCAAATAATTGACTCGTTACCATAAAGAGGTTTTGACTTGAGCGTCTAAAACCAAAACCAAAGTAATCACACCAGCCACAGACAGTCCAATAAAACCAGTCAAAACTCGAAGTAAACACACGTAGCTGTCGAAAAAGGCGGGAAAACGTATGCGAATTATGCGAGCGAGTCACGAATAGTTTTGGTTTTATTTCTGATTGGGTGAAAAAGTGGCGCGGGTTTTTTAAGCCACTCGTGTAGCGCAGTTATGCAAACCAATGGAAACTTTATTTTCATTAAAGTAGTACTATGATGAAAATCGCATCTTTCCTATTTGAAGCCATTTTATAACATAAACAAGTAGTCTGTATGAGAAGACAAATGCTGTTTACTTTTTTCAAATATCTCTTTTCATTCCAGAGATATTCGAGTTTTTAAAATATGCAAATTATAAATGATTTGTATCAGAAATGTTTGATTCTTTGCAGTACGATTCTACTTAAGATACTCCACAATACAAGCTTAAAAGTTTTGTTACCATGGCAACATACTAGGTTTCAGTCCCAAATTTGTCCGAAATGAGACACTAAGCGTTCGAAAATTAAACGTCCGAAATAAAACGTCCGCAAGTTTTTGCGAGTATACAAAAAGAGTCTTTCATTGCTAATGATAGTGGCGCTTTTCATTCAACCAAAAATTCCGAAATTTTAGAAACGGGGACAAATTGTACGGAAATGTCTTGAAAAAGGTTCCATAAAATCCGGAAATTGTTTGCAACAATACAGGGAATACCATGTTTACAATACAATTATGAACAGTGCACTAAAACACTACTTACAACACTAGCTCTGTTTACATTATATTACTCTAATTATTTAATTACCTCGTTTTTGAGTTGTAAGCGCTTGAAGCTAAAATTAAGGTTGTTTTTAGCAGGTCATATTGTTGCTATGGTAACCTATTGAGCTCACAAAATTGACAGCAACTTATTCGCCAATGATTAGGTAGTTTTTTGATACCGTGAATTTGGCATCAAGCGATACAGAGCGGTTATAATGACCCATCAAGCTCTAACTCTTGGAAACTGACCTGCTTCGGATCAGTTTAATCATTTTTCACACCAAAAGAATTAAATAACCGTGAAATTATCGATGGGATACATTCAACTATTCAACTTGAAGCTACTTTGGATTTACCGCTAAACAGTTTTAAAACAAAAGCCGCTGCATTTTGCACACGCGCGATCGATGTCGTTGTTGTCAAGTTGTTTATAAAATTCAAATTTTTCAATCGAATGACCGTCAAACTTTCGAATGGATGAATTCAATCAAGTTCAAAGCTAGTCTCTGCCAAACAATGGACGTATCAAACTCCAATTGAATGAACCAATGCTTCCGTTATGATTTTGCCGATCGAAAAATACAAGCTGCTTAATCAAGCTTACGTTGTTAATGTCAAATTGTTCGTTGATTTATTTTCGCTGCAAGAGAAGGGAATAACCGTCAAACTGTCAATGGGAATAATTAACTCAAATCCAAAACTACCTTTGAAGGGCTCTGCCCGAAACGTTTGTACATTTTTTAATGTTCATTGACACTTTCAAGAGTTTTTCATTAACTTTTTACTGTTATTATAGTGTCACGCATCATTTTTCAATTTTTCAATACAACGTATTTGACACTAAACAAATGAGTAAATACCTACGTTGTGATTTCGCCGAATGAAAATAAAATTAAGTTCACCGCGCGATTCATTTATTGTTGTTGTTTTCAGTTCCAAGTTTTTTTGCCAATTTTTTTCACCGCCACAAATTCCAAAGACCGTCCAACTGTCGATAGGAGAAATTCAGCCAAATGTGAAGCTAACCTTTTAGCCGAGCAATTGAACGCATTGAACGCCAATATGAGAATGCCTTCGCTGTGAGTTTTGCCGATTTACAAATTCCACTCCCTACTGGGCTCAGTAAGTGAGCTCAGTGGAGACAAACTTAAGCTTTCCAGCCCCACCCTTCAATCACATCTCTGGAATCTGCTAAAATCTAGCAGACACGTGACCAGCCGTAACCAGGGTACTTTCTCGAGGTAGAGATAGGACCCTGGGAACGAGGTTGTGCAGATTATTAAACCACTGACGTCAAAATGACGTCAAATCGAACCATTGACCAAGAAAACCTGGGAATGAGGTTGTGTTATTTTAACAAAGAGCGAAATTGCTGCGAGTAGGTTTACAAGTTTGAGCGAAGGAAATAAAATGAATAAAGCAATTATTGACTGAGACTGAGTAGGATATGAATAATTCTGCAGATCTCGGAGGGTGTTATCCACCTTGGCCTTCGGCCTCGGTGGATAACGCCCTCCTCGACTTGCAGAATTCTTCATATCCTATTCAGCCTCATTCAATAATTGCTAACACATTATGAAACAGTACGTTCGAAAATACAGTATACGTTTCGGGGCCGTTTCAAAGCGATCACTGCGAGTATCATATTTATCGTTTTGCTCTCTAGAAATGATGAAATTGAAACTCACTGGAATCGCTTTGAAACGGCCCCAAAACGGCAAGGAAACACAAGTAACACAGAAAAGAGTCGAAGCAAGTCGTTTTCATTCAATTTCTTTTCAATTTCGAATTGTTATATACGATAAAGGGGGCAAGTTTCTAAAGAAACTGTGGTGCTCCGTCGGTGGGAGTATTACGGTTTTATCAACTGGGTTGATAATGTGAATTGGCCACCGTAAAGAGATTCGGAAGCTGACGTTTCGAGCGTTAGCCCTTCGTCGGAGCGGTGGCCAATTCACATTATCAACCCAGTTGATAAAACCAAATTATCTTGTTATATACGATAGTTACATGCCCATGCAAACCCATATATTTACGCTGTTACATAATGTAAGAAAATTATGTTCACGCCTTCAAGGGAGCTTGTGATACCTGTGGTGTAATCAGACATCAGACATCCAAGAGAAAGAGTCCTGTGAACAAGTCGGTGAGAATTCAACAAAATATTAATTTGAATGAATTTTCGTTTTCGTTTTTCTTTTTTCATCGATCTTTGAATCAATGGATGGTCCAATCGATGGATCGTTAGCCTGCGTAGCGGGCGGGATTTTGCGCGCGAGCGCTGCTGACTTGACGGCGAAGCCGAGAGCGCTCAGCCCGTTCCCATGAACAAGCTTGTTCTTCATAAAGAGGTTGCACTTTGGCAAGTATAGGTGACTAGTATAAAGGTTCGAATTAGTACGCATATGTCAATGTGAAGTTGCTCTCTCTGTGCTAAGGCACCGTCTACCAAGTTGAATGAAAAAGGCCAATATGTACTCCTGAAATGTTTCAACCCAGGGCCGCGGATCGAC
>OZ026603.1:26372888-26397888 GCA_964020085.1 Micromussa lordhowensis | reverse complement strand
TGTGTTTTTGAAGTGTCTTTGAAAAGGATTTAGATTCAATTTTTGAACGACTAGTAGATTTATACTAAAACAATTAGATTATTCGCACTCGATTTCTATCGCGTGATAGTTGACTCGGGCTGCGCCCTCGTCAACTATCACGCGATAGAAATCTCGAGCTCATAATCTAATTGTTTAATAGAAACACAAGTGAAAGTTTGGGAGAACGAGAAATGCTGTGGGAACACGAGCCGCAGGCGAGTGTTTCCATAGCTTTTTCGAGGTCTCCCAAACTTTCACGAGTGTTTCTATAACTCGATAAGAACACGGAGAACATGTTTTCTATTTCTTTTAGAAAATACCGCGGCGAAGAAAAAGAAAAACAACTTTTTTACTTCGATCATCAAAATGTAGATTCTTTTTGTTCGCGCCATCGTTACGTCAACAGCTCGTGCTAGTTCTGTGTTTCTATCGAGTTATAGAAACACGGTTGTAAACCAATCAGCGTGCGTATTTGTTTTGTGTTATTTCTAAATTACGTTTGTTGTACGACCTGATCAGTTGAAACCGTAAAGTGTAATAATGTGGTTTGGCGTGCTTAAGCGCAGTGATTTGATTACCCCGGTTAGCCGGGTTCCCCAACTCCGCAGCTTTCACATGGAGAAAACTCACCCCACAGAAGCGGGTTACCCGGACCAGCTGACCGGGTAACCCGCCTTGGTGGGGTACCCTACCAACATGTGAACGCGATCAAGAAAAAAAGAGAGATTGTATGGATTGATTGGTCCCCCACCAAGACGGGAGACCTCACCTGACCGAGGTGGCCCGCTTCCATGTGAACAGACCCTTAGTCTCTTTTTATTATCCAATTCCCGTTTTGTTGTCACCATTTTAATAACGCATTTTTATTCTTTTTTTTTCAAAATTTCGCTGTATATTGAACAATTAGACCCGTAGCCCGAAAGGGTTACGGGTCAATAGCCCATGAGGCGAAGCCGAATGGGCCATTGACCCGTGGCCCTTGAGGGCGAAGGGTCCAACTGTTTTAGTAACACCCAACTAGTCGGACAGAAATGGCAATAAGAAAGTTAGCAAATGTAAGAAATATTTTTTTGCGACTACAACGAAAGCGTCACGCTCGATGCCACTCGAGGACTATTGCTAATAGTCCTCGAGTAGCGTAGCCAATTAAAATCCAGGATTTGCATTAGTCCACTAGTTGGGTGATCAGTACTAAATTGATACTGATACTAAGGTTGTAGGTTGGCAGCTAAAAGCTTATTTCAACATAAATGTTTCGGCCAGAGAACGTTTTAATTCGTTTTAAGAACATAAACTATTAAGGATCCCAACTGGCGGGAGGCTGACCAGTTGGCTGTTTACGCAACCAGGTGGGGGAGTTGAACTCGGGACTACCGAGAATAAATCCAGATAGCGTTAGGAAGTCGGATTTGAATCAGTGACCTCCAAATTTCAAATCCAGCGTCCGTAGCCACTCGGCCAAGCCGCCTCCACAAACAAATTCGCGATCCATTTGCCAAAAGAGAAGTCCAGAGTTTGTAAGGTGACAACTTTAATATTATACAAAATTCGTTACAGGAAACTTTAAATACCGTACATTAAAAACATTGACTGACATCTGTCTTATCTGATGATACTACGTCACAATGAAATTTTATACCTTGTTAGATGCTTTTATTGCTCTTCCTAAACACTCCTATTTTCTAGGAGTCTTAATTTATTATAATTTGTTGATTTAATCCTATATCTGAAGCATTCACAAAAATAAGCAATTTTATTTCTCCTAAAAGTTACTTTTTAATTTTTATCCGAATCAATAAGCGCCACACATCACTTAGATGTGTCCTAAAGAATTCATTATTCGATACACTACACTATTCTATATCCGTGTTAGAACATAACTTAAAATGTAAATGACTGGATTTATATAAAACGTGCCAATGAAAAAACTGAAATTCACCAAATGGCCCACGCACTTTGATTTCACGACTCCTAGAAAAAACTTTTAAAAAATCACCCCGAGCACGAAAAGGAAAGTAAGAGAGTGGAAAAACGACTGATATTCATTTGAATTTTTATACCGCCTCTTTAAAGAGGATGAGCTTTTCTCAGCCTCGTTTCCAGGGTCTCTCATTTCCCGCCCTGCCTTTCTCGCTGTTTTCATGGATCCCGACATATGTACTTAGCTAGTAATAGCTAGTAATACCCTTTATTTACAATTCACTTAGTATTTTTTATGTAATCGTAAAAATGGTTCTAAAATTGTGATTGTCGCAGAGTTAGGCCTTTGAATATTAAAAACCGTCAAATTCCGATACTTTTTGACGGGCTTAGTCTCGGACGGGGTCAGGGGTGCGTTAAGGGGGCACGGGATAATACGTTTGACGGGACTCCTGTGTCTAAAACCTATGAATACTGTGCAGCTAAGATTCCTTACAGTAACTTCCAACAAAAAACTCCAAACACATGTCGAAACACATGTTAAATGAGTTATAATAGCCGTTGAATAAACGTGACAATTCCCTGACTGCATGCTGTAACCGTAACAAATACAAAACAAGTTCTACAAAAGAACACCTTGTTACATCCTGGGTTATTATCGTAATTTTACGATAAAAGTTTTCCAACTTGATAGCAATAAGAAAATATTTACAAGGCTAAAACTTTTTTTAAAAAGAGGCTAAAAAAAATTAATAAAACCTCTCAAAAAAAACAAACCCTGAAGATGACATTATGTTGAAAACTTTTTTTTTTACGTTTTTAGACATTTGTAAAAGTGTTTTTAGCCTTGTAATATTTTGTCATAATCTCAAGAGAAATTTATGGATATCGACAGCAATATTGAATTAAAGTTGGACTCGCTACAGAGAAGGTCACTTCGTTGGTTTTTGTAAGAGAAAATTTATCTATAACTAACTAAATATTCCACGTACACCCAAACTTTGGTGCTCGACAAACCAGCATTTTGAGAATTAAACTGAAAGGCGCTGGTAGTGCAACATTTTACAGAAGTTCCTCTTGCGCAGACACAAGGGGAAAATTTTCTTGGTTCTCTTCTTGCCATTGATACACATTTTCTGGCGGGGTGTACGGTGGAGCCCTCTCCTCTCCAGGGTAGGGTGGGGGAGACTCTGCCGGATATGAGTACGGAGGGGGTGGCTCTGATGTGTACGCCGTCACATGAGCGGATGGCGTAGCATAATCCAATGTTGCTGGGGTTGGGTATGAACTGACGTCGTTGGGTTGGAAGTGTGCCTCAGGGGGAGGGGGGTAAGCATGTCGAGAAGGCGTCAAGGCAGTTGACGAAGACACTGAGTCAGAGGAGGCCTGGAGTCTTGAATTCGCTGTTCTCTTTGTTTTCCTGCAGCGTAGAACCACACAGGTGACGAGAAAACAGAGTAAAAATATCACAACCGCACCTCCAGCGAAGCCGATGATCTTTGCATCTTAAAGAAAATTACATTAGACATTAGACTTTAGCCCGCGTCGCACAAGAATGCTGATTTCACTTTTAAGGTGGTATGTGCCCTAAAATACGGCGATGCTCATGAAAAATTCAATTTCATGAAAACAGAAGATTTAAGACCCTTGAACAATTGTACAAAAACACTTTCAAACAATCTTGCCGAATTTTCCTGTAGATGAGTGTGAAATTTGAGGAAAGTACACAGATGTATAATTTTTTTTACGTAGCAACGGCCATAGCAACGGTTGTTTACTATAAGACCGTGACCAAAAATACGTATTAGTTTTAACATATATGAACGAAACTATGTAGAAAAAGTTTGAAAGACATGTACAACTCGATTGATATGACTACGTGTGAAAAGCTTTCCCTCGAATTGCCATCACAGGCTCATTCATTTCCCTTATGAAAACGAATATTTCCTACAACTGCAGTAACTTTTTACAAAATAGAACAACCATTACACCCTCTCCCCCGAGATCCAATCTGAACCCTCCTCCACTATTTGTGGCTTTTTAAATGATCAATTCTTCGTGTAAGAAACTTAAAGTGCATTTTTCTCAAATGTCTACTTTTGCACCGACTGACTTCACCCCAACATTTCTACTTTGCAAAGTATTTAAGTAGACTTTCTGAACCTTGGGCTAATTGTTGCAATAAACCTGCAATAAGCGGACACTTCAAGGGCTTTTTACTTTTAAAAGCTCAGATCAGACACCGTTAACATAGTCCAGCGATGTCATTTTAAAGCTCAGTAGATTATTCCAGATTGATGCATTGACTGTCTAGACATTATGCTAAGAAATGTTTTAAAAGCTAGCAACCGGAACGATGATCCTGCTCGTATACGTTGGATCAATAGTGATCTAATCGGCTTCACAAATAAAATGAAGAATATAAAGGCAAAAACCGACACAACGTAGAATGTTTTTTTGAACGTGTGCTAAATTTCGGCTGGCCAAACCAGCCTTCTTCAGGTACAATGGAAAATTTTGCATCGGGACGTGTTTTTATGTAGCATATTACCGGAAATACGTAAAATAATTGACAGTGTAAATTACAGATAAACATATGAAGAAATAAAATAGTAAATAAACAAAATAAAGTAAAAGGAAACGATTAAAATGTTTCTTCGCGGATGTTCAGACCATCAGGAACAATTGTTGCCTTTTTGGATTAAAAAAGCCTCCCTGGCCTTACGAATGGAGTCTCGGTTAGAAGAGATTTTTTCGATGGGTATTAGTTGCATGTCGTTAGCAGTGTGGTTAGTAGAGGACAGGAAATGTTCTGCGGCTGTAGTAGGTTTAGATTTGGTGTTAGGGGTATCTATGGTACGGCGGTGTTCATCGTTCATCGGCGGTGTTCGTCGTTTAGTCTCTCCTATGTATTGTAAATTACAGCGGTTACATTGAATTATGTAGATGAGGTTCTTAGTGTCACATGTCTTTGATCTTACACGGTGTTACGAAAGGGTTAATAACTAACTATTATTGCTGAACCTGTTTAGAGCGGACACCCTGTATTAAGCAGACACTAGTGAGGGTCCCAACGGTGTCCGCTTAACACAGGTTTCACTGTACTTTGGGCTTGCATTACCAAACTCGTGCTGCGTTTTGTCGTCCAGTCTGAAGTAAAACCAAGCTCAATCGTGAGTTGAATTTCTCGCACACGTTCTCCTGCGCTTTGGGTCAGCTTCGTGTCTCAGGCCTCATACAACGCCGGAGGAATTTGAAACCGCAGCTTTATTTCTTCGGCTAGGCCTTCTGCGTGACACTAATCCGTCACGAAATCGAAAACGCTCTTCAAACCGGAGGAATTTAAGGTGGCTAAAAACAGTTTTCTGTTTTTTGTGACTTAAAGGACTAGGTGTGATTTTTCAGGCTTGCAGTGTTCTTCTGTTTTGAATGGCTAATCTATTTTTTTAAAGATAACTCTCCACTGTTCCTTTCATGGCATTTAACTAATAAATTAAGGTAGCACTGTCCTGTTGCATAGCAACAAAATTGACCCACTTTTTACCATTAATTGCATCTATCTTAAACACTAAACCGGTGACCCCATATTTTTTTGACAAAAATCTTTTTATTACATACAGAAGAAGAAACAGAGAAAACTAGAAAAATTCTGCGGAGCTGACTTTGCTTAAGTTAAAAAAAAAATGGAAATTTCCAGGTTTAAAAATTTCCACTCCGCAGTTTTTTTTTTCTAATTTCGCACATGCATTCCGCTCTTGCTGTTGAATAAGTTTTTGCATTAAAAAAGTTGGGTCACCGGATCCGTTTTTGAGATATTAGCTTCGTGAATAAGGAATTTTTCGCGCGCGTTCTACGCGCAAATTAAAATCTTGACCTTGCAAGATCGCACTTGTGAAGGCAGTCCGCTGCTCAGTGAAGCCCGCAATTCCACGCGAAGAGACGTGAATACCCGCGAATAGTGTTTTCTTTTTCGCTGTTGTCGTTAGCAGCACAAGCGGTAGAGGAAGAGTACCACAAATACCCGAAGATGAAGGTGGCCTAGTAAAAAGAACCAAGAAAACTTGAAGTGTATTTTTTCCTGCTGTTGCTTATATTGATAGCCGGCACGATCGATCGTGAACTTTTCGTTCACGTTCCAGCACAGCAGTTTAAAAGAAGGTTTTTTCTCATTTGAAATTACCTGAAGGATGGATGTTTTCGAAGGTAAAAACAAGCGATATCGTAAACAGCTCTACAAAGTTTTACAAAGTAAGCCTCGGGCGCGCCGCCATGTTTGTTGTGAGTTATCTCGCGCGCTTTCTCGCGACCCCTCGAGTGATTGCGCCATTCCTCGCGCTGAAGTGCGCGTTAAAGCCCTGGGCCGGGTTGTTCAAAGCCCGGTTAAGGTAATTCCCTTAAAATTGTCCTACTATCAAACTTTTTTTGAAACTTGGCATAGTTTACATTCATGATATGACCATTAAAAAAATGCAATAAAAAAATGGGGTCACCGTGCTTGTTTACGCGTCAGCAGGCTCTTAAAATAGGGGAACAGAGAATTAACTCTGAAGTGTAATTTAAAGTGCTAAATTGAACCCATGAAGTAACCCACTGGGCGTTAGCCCTAGTAAAGGGAATCAGGGAACCACACGAGGTAAAGAAAAAATCTTTTGACCTCGGTGGGAATCGAACCCACGACCTCCAGATTTGATCTTCCGTTACTCTGCCGACTGAGCTACGAGGTCGGACAGAGAAAGTCGGGGACGATTTAGGTGGTGAATCGCGGCGAAGAGAAAGTAAGGGTACATATGAATGTTGTGCCGCGTAGCACTATGAACACAAATGGTGGAACAGAGAATTAACTCTGAAGTGTAATTTAAAGTGCTAAATTGAACCCATGAAGTAACCCACTGGGCGTTAGCCCTAGTAAAGGGAATCAGGGAACCACACGAGGTACAGAAAAAATCTTTTGACCTCGGTGGGAATCGAACCCACGACCTCCGGATTTGATCTTCCGTTACTCTGCCGACTGAGCTACGAGGTCGGACAGAGAAAGTCGGGGACGATTTAGGTGGTGAATCGCGGCGAAGAGAAAGTAAGGGTACATATGAATGTTGTGCCGCGTAGCACTATGAACACAAATGGTGGAACAGAGAATTAACTCTGAAGTGTAATTTAAAGTGCTAAATTGAACCCATGAAGTAACCCACTGGGCGTTAGCCCTAGTAAAGGGAATCAGGGAACCACACGAGGTAAAGAAAAAATTTTTTGACCTCGGTGGGAATCGAACCCACGACCTCCGGATTTGATCTTCCGTTACTCTGCCGACTGAGCTACGAGGTCGGACAGAGAAAGTCGGGGACGATTTAGGTGGTGAATCGCGGCGAAGAGAAAGTAAGGGTACATATGAATGTTGTGCCGCGTAGCACTATGAACACAAATGGTGGAACAGAGAATTAACTCTGAAGTGTAATTTAAAGTGCTAAATTGAACCCATGAAGTAACCCACTGGGCGTTAGCCCTAGTAAAGGGAATCAGGGAACCACACGAGGTACAGAAAAAATCTTTTGACCTCGGTGGGAATCGAACCCACGACCTCCGGATTTGATCTTCCGTTACTCTGCCGACTGAGCTACGAGGTCGGACAGAGAAAGTCGGGGACGATTTAGGTGGTGAATCGCGGCGAAGAGAAAGTAAGGGTACATATGAATGTTGTGCCGCGTAGCACTATGAACACAAATGGTGGAACAGAGAATTAACTCTGAAGTGTAATTTAAAGTGCTAAATTGAACCCATGAAGTAACCCAGTGGGCGTTAGCCCTAGTAAAGGGAATCAGGGAACCACACGAGGTAAAGAAAAAATCTTTTGACCTCGGTGGGAATCGAACCCACGACCTCCGGATTTGATCTTCCGTTACTCTGCCGACTGAGCTACGAGGTCGGACAGAGAAAGTCGGGGACGATTTAGGTGGTGAATCGCGGCGAAGAGAAAGTAAGGGTACATATGAATGTTGTGCCGCATAGCACTATGAACACAAATGGTGGAACAGAGAAATAACTCTGAAGTGTAACTCTGTTCCATACCATAGTTTCTTAGGTTTTGTACGCAAACGCGCTCATGTGCGCGCGCTAATGACGCAAAAGTCGTGCGCAGTAGGGATGCGCAATGCAATACTAAGAAATTACCTTAAGCTAACCCAGGGTTAGCGAGGATTTTGAGTTTAAATTTACAACTGTTTGGTGAGTTTTTCTGTTGACATTGTTTATCCTTTAGATTTGAGTTTGAATAATCTCAAACTACCCATAACACAAGCAGTGAAAAACATTTTTTAACAGGAAAAATTAATACTTTGGTTGACTTTTAACCCTGGGTTAGCGTTAACCGGCTTTCGAACAACCCGGCCCAGGCTTCTTACGGAAATATTACTGTTTTGAGCCACCTTAAAAACACCGGCTTTCCGCTTCGGTGTGAACAGAAAACAGTTTGAAAACGGAGCTTTTCAAAAACGATGTCATCACGACAATCATGCAATTTCCCTGTCCGAGTTTTTCCAAACACAAATCCAAAATGATCGGTGATCATTGCGTTTTTAAATTCCTCCGGCGTAGTGTGGACGGAAAACATTTGATGCGTTTTCAGAGTGAAACCTTTAACTTCAAATTTCTCAGGCGTAGCGTAGACAGGGAGCTTTAGCAAACCACGACGGGAACGCCAACGAGAACTTCACCAAACAAAAGGTTTAATGAGTAAAACAATGGCTATGCACGTGAGATATGAGTGGTGCATTTCTTACTCATCATCTGCAAAACAACAACGTGAGATGAGAGAACCTAGTTTTTCGTCGACTTTGCTAAAGCTCCTTGTTAACTTCGAGTTTTGATTGGATCATTGGATTGTCTGTTTACTTTTAATTTGGTTTTCGTTTTGCGACACTTAGTTGAAAACCGCTCTGTATACACGAACGAAAATAAAGGGTTACACTTACTGGGATTCACTTCTTCAAAATGCGCTTTAAATCCATAACTGTCGTCATTATCTCCGTCAGAACGGAACTGAACAACCAGGTATCGACCACTGGAGGAGATTTCGTCGCGTAGTTTAAAGGAAGAACCGCATAAAGTCTTCTTCAAAATACTAGCGGGGTGCAATCCATCGTACACTTTTACGTAGTCCTTATTACAATTTAATGACCACTGGACATCAAAGTATTGGAAGCTGAGCTTTATCCGCTTTCCTTCCGGCACGGTTATAACCCAAAGACAACTCATAAAATTCGGGTACTTCAATGGGTAGCGAGGGCTTTCAATCGTTCCTGACGAGCCTTCCAGTCGAAGATTGTTGTTATCAATGTTACCAAGGAAGCACTTCTTTTTGTCACTGACTTAAGTAAAAGATAGGCGCGAGAACATTAGAATAGCCTCTTTCTGGCGTTCAGTTAGTTGGGGCGCAAAAAACGGCGAGCCCAGCTAACTGAACACCTGGGAGAGTCTCACGGTAGGTTCTACGTTCTGGTTCTAGCCCCTCCCACCCCACTGGGGCATCTAAGCTACAGGTTCATGATAGAACCTTATCCCGCATTATCTGCATTGCACATGAACAAAAGCACCGTACCACAGCGTGGTTGGGCTGCACTTTTTCACACCTCTACCTTGACTTGGTGCTAGAGTTTGTTGGAATGTGGTAGAGGTCTTTGGTTGTATAGCAGCAAGCTTTTGCATCATCTACCAAAAATGTTTGAGACTCTGCAGAAGTAAGGGAGTTGATTTTAAAGAGAATGTCAATTTTGTCAACTACACAAGTCATGTATTTGCATTGTATAGCCTGAGTGCATAGCTGGCGGTTTCGGTCAGATCTTTTTTGGGTGGGCTTTCATGGAGCACAAAAGGAATGAGTGGCGAAGCCGTGAGAAGAATAGTTCCTGTATGGTGTGCCACGAAAGTCCACTGAAAACCACCAGCTACGCAGGCTAGTAAGTATGTACATGAGTAGGGCATCTACCTTACCTGCTGGTACAGCAAAGTAACTCAGTTTGAAACCTCTATAGTTCAATATTGTGTTAGTGACAAATCTCAATGTCATGTGTCTCCCAGTTGAAAAAACTTTTGTGTCTGGGCCAATGATATCACAGAATGTGCCAATGATTTCAGACTCCGATTGTGTCAGGCCGTCATAGACTGCTAGGTAGTCACTACTGCAGCTCTGCATATTGTCTGATTCCAGTCTGAAATCATCAAACATGATCTCTACAACGTAGTCGCTGAGCTGGCGAGTTTCAATAGTCCAGGAACAAATTGTCTCACTGCCATAATCACTAGGATAGTTGGGACTCATCAGAGTTTTAATGGCGGATGATTCAGCTACAAGAGTTTGTCCCAAACTTGAACAAGCTTTAAAACAAATACAAAAAAATAATACAATAAAAATAACACCCAGGGTTTGTAGCCTTTAATTGGCACTTCAAGAATACCAAGGTAAAGTACTTCACCCCAAAGAGCATTCTCCATCCAATAGGAGCCCTCCCTTGAGCTACCTTTTACTAATCTACCGTAATAAAAGAAGCTAATGAAAATTGCTTTCTAGTTTTAAGAACCTTCTTAGACTTCATTTAAGCCATTAGCGGCTGCCACGTGGAGCCCCATGCTCACAGAGACCAATGAATCACTTTACTCATGGTAAAAATGGCCAGTAGTATTGCTTGTGGGCGTGGATGTACGACGATGACGATATCACGCAACATGGCGGCCGTATGCTAATTGGTTGACTGAGACATGCAGCATAGGTTTACAGCATACATATTTGATATTGAATATTCATGCTATGAGTAGGGCTTTCCACAAGTTGCTCTGCAACTTTTTGGCAACTTCTCATATTTCAAGCATTTTTTGCATTGTTAAAGAAAATTTGTGGACGAAGATTCACACTTGACTGACTCGAGTGTCTCAGGTGAAGAAGGTTATTCAGTTCTTTTGAGGGTAGCAAGATTACAAGATTAATATTAACATTGATGAATAATCTTGACTAATACATTTTTGGCTTTAAATTTGGAACAAAGTTATGTAGCAATGCTGGTTATGCTGCAAAATTGCACAAAAAATGCTTAGAAATCTTACCTTTCTGTGTAATTTGCAGATTTTTGCATCAGACCAAATACAGGAAGAGAGGAACAAATATTTTGTTGTTGTTTTTTGAGCAACGTTTGGGCAACTTTTTGAGAAATTGCGGGCAACTTTTTGGGAAATCTCAAGCAACTTGTGGAAAGCCCTAGTTGGGTATGGATATGTTCTGGAATCACCCAATATTACATTGGTGACTGTCAAGGGGGTGGGAATTTGACACTAGAGGGATGTGCTGAAATGTGGTGAAACAAGTGCACTTTGTTACATTTTGTGTAACAAACTGTGCATTCATTTTATATTGAATAGAATTAAAGAGGGAGGTAACACTTTTAATAACGTCAAACAATGACTGAAAAAGCATGGAACATATCATTGTTCACCTAATAAAGATAGAAGTACTGAGAAACACTGGAAACTGTTGCCATCTGCCTTTCTCATACAACAAATGTAACCAGGGAAACATGTCAATAAAAAACTGACAATAATTGATATAAAATTTCAAAACAAGGCTACACAGGGACTACATAGGTGCACATGTATGTTGTAGGTCAAAATGAAACTCAGGTTAAAATGAACTTCCTTTGTCTCTTAACCCTAATTATTCATGGATCAGGAATAATTAGGGTTTAGAAGACAAAGGAAGTTGAGAATCAAACTAGGTTAGAATCATTTTAACCTGAATTTCATTTTGACCAGCAACATGTACATCCAATAATGCTGAGGAAATAACAATCAATCATACAAACGCTTACTCACAATAATGACCCTGAGAAACAGATGTCTCAATCCAGGCTACTAAAATCAGACCTGAAATGTAGCAATTTCGAATAGTAAAAATATTGAACATCAATTTCAAGACTTTTCAGCATTTAAATATATTACCTAAATATTAATTAATTAGTAAATAAATATTCTGTAATCATGAAGATACGTGATCGCAACATTTCATTGAATTGGAAGACTTGTACAAGCAAATTGGTGTCACTTTTTCTTCTTCTAACTAATTGTATTAATTTCCATATTTGTTACCACTTCTATGTAATGTTACGCCATTATCAAGTTGAAAAGTGAAAAAGTATAAGGCCTAAGATGAATATAATTTACGTTTGTATATTTATCTGACCGGATTCCCAAAAATATGCCCGCATTGACCCAAAGACAGTTCAGGCGGCCAGAGGTCCTCTGACCAACCCCCTGGCTAGGAGATTGGCCCTCCACGCATGCACGTGGCATGGACCACTCCAGCAGGGTGCCATGCCAACAACAGAACCCTCCTGCAAGGTTCAACAAGGCACTAACATAGCCAGAAACACAGTCAATAACACAAAAACAACAACACTCAAAGCCTGGCAAGCAAAGGGTGTAAGTACAAGACACCCTCCCCTCCCCCTGCTTTTGACAGCTGGACTCCCAACAACCCACCAGCAGATAGGCCAGGGCCTGGGCCATGTACCCAGCCTAGCCTTGATGGAAGCTCCCCTGGGTTTCAAGGTGCCAGCTGAGCGCCGAATCCAGGCGAAAACCTAGCAGCTATGTTTTTGTGAAATCGCTCAGATATGTTTTATATTTTATATATTCATTTTACACTTTGTACTTTTTCACTTTTTCAACTTGATAATGGCATAACGCAGCGCCGACACGCCGTTGACTTTTTAAATGTATTTTTAAAATCTCTTAGCGTTTAACTCTTTGATCAATTCATTTTCCAAATCTCTCCTGTGTTACCACTTCTCCAAAGGATGGTGTCATTTGTTGTTCTCAACATAATCAGAAGCCTAATTTAGTCCTCTGATCTATCAATTCTAGGTACAAATCAAGGATCATGTGTACCATAGGTGGTCTTGGTCGATATATCGGCTGACAGTCGACCGATATATCGGTCGATAGTCGACCGATAGTCGACCGATAGTCGACCAATATATCGACCGATCCCAAATCAATAGGCAATCTTTAGCAACATCCCTGTCTCTATGAGCTCAAATTTCCCTTAAATGTTAATACATCAGGGTTACATGTACGTCAACAAACAACAACATAAGTATTTTAATTAAGTTTCACCTTACCAGGGAACAGATAACAGAAGATCATGTCGATAAGGAAAACAACCACAAAAGTACTCAGTAATTAACTCACCAAGTGTGAACGCAGGAACTAAATTAAAGGGCTTTTGCTGCATGATGGCTGAGGGAAACATTTTCTTTTACGCAGATTGCCTCAGATCAGAACAGTCGATCAGGTTTCTTAAGAAGACTTAACAGCAGTGCCATCTTCTCGGCCACAATGATAAACTTTTGAGATGTGGCGTCGAAATTATATTACGACGAAAGTGATGAGGCATGGAATTTCCGACAGGCGTTGTTAGTCCCCAGATCCCGTCGTCTTGGCCGGCAGGGCAGGCACAAAGCACGAGAAACAAATTGGATTGTTTTTCTACAGAATTAGCGAATTTTATAATGGATTACATAGCTGGCTGGATGATACTAGGTAAGGTGTCTATTTTCCTGGTATGAATATTCTTAACCTTATGTTTTGCGGGTCCACGGATTTTCGTGACATGCTATTGTTCTGTTTGTCCCAGAGGCCCGATTGCCACTTGCTACAACTCTGGAGTAAACATTTATTCATCACTGTAAATACATGAAAATTTTAAACGGAATAGGCTTGAAAGGAAGAAATTAATAACGGTGTGAAGTAGCTATTCTTTACACAGAACACTGTGGAAAATCAGAATTGTTTTAGTGGCTGCACTTACCAGTTTGCTTGTCCAACTGCCTGCGTAATTATAACCTTTGTCCGGTATTCGTGTCGATTGAAGCTCTTTTAATTATTTGAAAGGCTTGGCTTGTTGTCTGAAACCTTTTTATACAAATAGCACAACCTTCAAAATACAGTCACGTAAGAATGTAGAGAAATCTAAAAATTATCAGGGCGTTAAGTCATTCTGCTCTCAAGAAAATCGGATTCTATTGTCATTTGATGATTAGCCATTTAACCACAGGGGTCAGCTGTCAGTCCCAAGTTGTACAGGTACGCATGCTGATGTTGCGCTTCATAAAGCTGTCAGCAGATATATAGAACATACTACACGGCGAGTTGTAATGTTTTTAGCACAAGAAAATAAAATTCATATCTTCAAGCCTGGCTAGGTAATTTTCTTTTATGACCATACATGTAAACAAAATGACTGTTTGCACACACACAAAAAAAACATGACGTCATCAATACTCTCACCAGTGAGGATATGGATAGGGTGTCCAGCAGTATGGTTGTTCAGAAAAATAGGAAAATAGGAAAATCAATGCTACTTTGATGGACAAAGATTAAGTCTCTCTAAAACCCATCAGCTATCTCGATCAATCTGCCACTTTAGCTAGTCCATCAACAGTGTTACAAAGAGTACGTACACCTGTATGACAATGCAAGCATTTTTTAAATAGAGGATGTTACATGCCTGCGTGTTCAACTCAATATCTGACGAGTGAGCCCAGGTCACTCGTGTGACATCGACATAAACATAGACATAGAAGATAAAATTCGTATCCACAAGCGAGCATGTAATGTTCCGTTTATTTATATAAACATACTAATGACAACTTTTTTAATGATTTTCTGAAGATTTCCGAACACTTTCCGAAGAATTCCAAAGATTCTCCAAAAGTTTTCGAAGGCCAGACAAACATTTCCAAACATTTTCCGAAAAATTTTCAAAGATAACCGAAGATATCCAGGGAAGATCCGGTGATGTTTCGATCACACAGCAACACATCTAATATAAGTTCAGTTTAGGTAACCATGGCAATGGTGATCGTTTTGCTACCGAGCCGGTAGGGCGAATGAAAATACAAACAACGTCTAATAAGAGGTTTATAATCCAATGATTTCTTTTCCCAAAATTCTAACTTGCCAAGTTTTTAAACCTTTACGTGGCCGGTAGGAATGAGACGAGTACAAATATTATGTGATATTTGTACTTGTTTCACTTAAAATTTGTACTCTACAAAGCCGAGCTGGAAAAAAAAGTTATTGTTCTTAGCTCTGATCATTGTGACAGCAAAATTATAAATAGAAAAAAAAAACAATAACTACTGAAGGGCAATCGGCAATCAATTGTCAAATTGACATTTGAATATTTTCTTATCTATAGACTAGGGATTCTACAATGAATTCATCAATTTGAATTTTCTTTCACAACTGAACTACTTTGGCTTCACCTATGCTTGCTTTTCAAAACTTTAACATCAAACCAGCAGACATCAGCAAACACAACAAATCCTTAGTGAAGGTTAAAAACAGCAGTTCACTCATAGCTTCAGCACATACTTAAGATGACAGTTCACGCTTAATTTGACTTAAAAACAACAGTTCACCCAACAGTTCACCTTTAATAGGGCTTAACAATGACACTTTACCCTTAATTTCGCTTTTTGTCTTTGAAGGAGAAGCAGAAATACCGTATAATTTAGTAGTGCTTTTTGCAGCAGATGAGTACCGTATTTACCCGTGCATAAGTCGCATCTGTAGATAACCCGCACCCCGAGTTTCAGAGCAAGATTTCTGGAAAAAAATATTTTCTTCTCTAAAAATCAGAGTCTGTGAAGCTGGAGTTACGAACTTTTCTTACGGCTTTTGGGCAAAGAAAACATATATTTTCAGCAGGAAGAACATTTCCAAATTTGCCATGACAAGTTCAAGCTCGTAATATTGTCATAATATGTGTTTATCATGTTTCCTTTACTATTTGAGATTGTTTTGCAAGGTTTTAAACGAGGTTTTCTACTTTGACGATCGTACAACATCGCACATGGACATGCAAAGCTTTGCAACCAAGCTTCCAAATGCGAAGTTTCCGTAGATAAGCCGCACCCCCACTTAGGGAGAAATTTTTCCAGGAAAAAAAATGCAGCTTATGCACGGGTAAATACGGTATTAATTTATATAAGCGAGCAACAGTTTAGCGTAAAGACATACATGTATGGAAACCTAAGCTAATGTATTTTCAATGGGTTAATGCAGGATATTTGTTGACTTCAACAAATTAGTCACCTGAACTACATTTACGTAACAAGTAGATACAATAGGTGCAGTAGAAATTCATTGAATAAAAAAATAGGAAAAATAGGAGATTTCATTTAAAAATATCCTCCTTGGACTACCGCCTTGTCATTGTAGGGGAGCTTGCATGCCTCAATGACCCTGAAAGCTATACCGTCGGGGGTCTCCCCCAGCAGGTGTAACCATGGCGGGCAGGTCAAATGGTAGAGACCAGACTAAATGGTAGTCACTGGCCCTCCAGTTTGGGGGTTGGACGTGCGGCTAATGCCCCCACCCCATAAAAATTCTTGATTACAGAAAAAGCTGGCGTCAAGAGTCCTCATGGGCCTGATGAGGATGAGTGAGTGAGTCATTTAAAAAATAGGAGAAAATAGGAATCTGCTCAAAAAATAAAAAAAAAAATAGGAAAGTCTGGACACCCTGTATGGAAATACGCCACTTGGGTCCTGGATGTAGTTTGCTATGAATTTTATAAGTGGTGTTAATTTTCCAATGTGTCAATAAATATAATTCAGACAATATATTATATTTTATAGCAAGTACAAACATGTCTACTAGAGTTACCGATTGGTTCACACAACTGTGATTTCTTATAAATAGTTTGCAAAAAATGTTTGTTAATAATTGTAACAATGAATGTAATTACATGTAAACTGACGCATTGCCTCAAACTAATGACTCAAACTGGTAAATCAGAGCAATTTGAAGGATTGTGCCGAAAATATCCACACTCTCCCACAGAAGGGATTGGAATTTCCTGGGGGTGGGGGGTGGGGGTGGAGGTTCTGGAAGAGCAAATCATTTAAAGAAATGTATGAAGTGTAATTGGAATAGACCAATTTCAATACATTAAAATTCAGCCTAAAACAATAGACCTCGAGCAGTACAAGGCTCTGGGGAATGACTACAGAGTTTGTGGGGTTTATTCCCCAGAGCCTCGTGCTGAGGTCTATTGTGTTAATGATACAATGTGTTAATATATCGAAGTTGGTTGATTTCCAAAGACGTTGGGGAGGTATGGATATTTTCTGGAACTACACATTTGCATTCATTATTTTTTTAGTAAGTTGTACAAAAAATATTTTTTATTTTTAAACTATTTTACAGAAATATCTTTGACACTTTTTTTTCGAATATTATGCTAAATTTGTTTATTCCTACCAAAAAATCTTTATCTCGTCATTTACTTGAACGTAAGTTGTTATACATAAGTTATATATTTTAAAAAAAGCAATACAATATTTACTTTTTGTTTTGGTTCCTTTTCGAAGGGGTAATGCTGGTTTTCTGGATACCAAGAAATACATTTGCACAAAGCAGTTGTAAGTGAAGTTATCAGTTATTTATACATTTTTTTTAAATATGCTATTTTTTTTTAGCTCATGAATAGACAGTTGTCAAAATGTCTGTCCTTTAGGACATTCATTCTTTTCACAACTGGTTGTGATTTGATCAATACACTTACAGTTCATTTGTGGGCTGAAACTGAATTCATTTGAAATTTTTACAGACTATAAAATTAACATAATATTTTATTCTTGTAGTTTGCAGCATACAAAGCTTATTCTGGATATGATCTTGTCTTAGACGTCTTTTAAAAACAACTAAATACAACTGTATAACACTACTAATAACAAATTCAGTTTATCTAGAATCCCTGTCATATTACCAACGGTGTAAGTTGAACTGTTTCTTAAAAACCAGGAATCATAATATATAAAATTTTTGTTTAGCTGATGATTCACACATAGTTCTATTTACTTACAGCTGCCAGTTCCAAGGAGTTGTGTCTTTCAGGAAATATCTACAATAACAACTTGACATTAACTGGTTTGAATGGAACTTTACAAAGCCCAAAGGAAGGCTGGTCGTATCCACCTTATTTGAGCTGTGATTGGTTCATCACTGTACCAGAGGGCAACATTGTAAAACTCCACTTTGACAAATTTGATCTAGAATGGAGCTCAGGGTGTACGTGGGATTATTTGGAAGTTATTGATGGGAATAGCAGTAATAGTAACAGTATAGGAAGATTCTGTGGTTCTAGCTACCTGCGTGCAAATCCACAGTCCATTCGCTCAAGTGGTCGAAACATGCTGGTTCGCTTCAGATCAGACTGGGTATCTGGGGGTTATAACAATGGATTTAAGCTCACATTCACAGCTGAGAATGAAACTGGTAAGTTGGAATGAATGTTTTTTTATTTGAATTTTTATTCTTTGATTGTAGTTTAGGAAGATAGGTAGCCAGTTGATTGTCATAAATAGACTGATAGAAAATAGCGTGTATAAATCACATTGTTTTTTTCAATCTGGCTTAGCAGAAAACATCGATACACACCTCATGGAAACTAGGTCCATTGGAAATTGTAAGGGGAAGCCAATAAGAAAAGTATGAATAAGCTACTTTTGAGTTTATGCACCTGTCGCTGGAAACCTTCACCCCGCTGAAACAATTGGGCCATGGGTGGGGCTTTGTGGGGGCCTTGACCTCTCTGCAGGGCATTAATTTATTTTCTCCCTTTGCTTTCCCAGAGAGGATTAGTTCATTTTAGCCTTTGCTTTGTTCAGTGGGGAGGGGATTAGTATATTTTAATCTGTTGCCCAAGCAGGGAGGAGTAGCAGGAAGGACACTTGAATGACCCAGTATGAATGGGGTCTGGAACGAGAGCCTAGCTGGTAACAAGTGTTCCCAAGTGCTCCACCATATTGGAAACATGCCGTGTTGACGATGATTCAGGAAATGATATTCTTTGTCCCTGTGGATGGCAAAATCGCATGAAAAACGTGATAGGATGTGACAGTTTGCATTGCAGTGTGAAGTGGTACCATTTTTTGTGTTCTGGGATTTATAGAAAGAGTATGCCAGAAAGAAAATTGCTGTGCATTTCCTGCCTGAAAAGTTGAAGTACCGTACTAAAAATTAAATGTCAACCACACTTCTGAGTTTAGACAAGGATTTTTTTGGCTTCCTAGTATGTGGTGCATTATCCTCATATTCGCAGGGGTTAGATCTCTTAATTGGTTTTGTTCTGTCGCGTATGCCCCATGTTTCCCCAGGATGGTGGAGTGGGGGTTTCCAGTGACAAGTACATTACAGAGGGGTTGGGGTTTGAAATCAACGCCCTTCCATCGAAATTAAGTATGGAATGGATATTTTCTGAAACAACACATTATGCACGCATGCCCTTTGGAAAATTTGCCTGGTAATGGTGAAAGATCCACTCTCCCCTATCTGGCTTTGATTTGCCAAGTTTGTCATTGCATGTAGCTTAATCTTTTTAATGTTTCCACTGTCGTTCATTGTTAGTCTGATGTCACAACTTTGTACAACATACCTTAGTCCATAATTTGTCACCTTATGTCAAAACTGCAGTTGATGTTTCAAAGTCATTTTTTACGACTGTCAAATGCAAAATGCAGGATTTACAATCTATTATAACCTGCGATCAGGCGTATTTGTTTTGGGAAAGACGAAGGGAAAAGGGAGAGGGAAAAAAAATACGCCTGATACATTTATTGAACGAGATGCCAACCGCCCCCTAATTTGAATAAACTAAGTTGTGGTCTAGCTGTCATTTTATGAGCCAATCATATGGAGGCCCGTTCTGGTCAAAATTGTAGTAATAAAAATCGCCCCAGGAGTCAGTTTTTGCAGCCACTTTTGTACTTTTTATTAGCTTGTTGTGTATTTTCATCGGCGGTACAATTTTTTTTTTGAGGTGTTGCTTATTATTTTTTAGCAACGTGCATTATTTTAATTTACGTCGAGTTAATTTTTTGTAGGTTCTACGAATGAATTTTTGCACTCATATTGCAAATTATTTTTGAGTGATACTACGAATTATTTTTTACTTCTGGTACTGAGAATTATTTTTTCATTGGCGCTGAGAATTATTTTTCACGGTATCGTGAATTTATATTTTGGCCTACAATACCTTGCGGGCTTGCGATTTGAGGAAGTTTGTTCCCGCTCGATTTCTTCTCGCCATCTTCTAACACTGTATTTTTTTTGTGAGTATTTGAAGATGGATCAATCTGTTCAACGGCAGATACGCGAGATAGCCAATAATGCCATAACAGAAATCAGTCGAATTTCTCAGCTAGTGAACTCCACTCATACTGCGGCAGCAAGTAATCTGCGAAGTTCTTCCACTTCGAGTCCATTCTAGTGTCCTGCCGCCAGGATCTTGTGGATCTTCTTCTGGAAGTTCAGGAAGCTTAGCAAGTGAACTGCACCGAAGATTCCCAAGTATGCAAGGAACAACTCGTCGTAGTTCTACTCCTACTTCGAGCGGCAGAGGCCGCTCTAATTCCACACGAAGGGTTGGCCGTCGCGTCCATCGAACGACTTTCAACAACTCGCCAGGAAAAGGTCAGTCTCCAGAGTAGAAATCGTGTTATTAGTGGATTTACAATTGACAAAGAGTGGAATGAAGAAACCCTTTACAATAAAGTGAAAGCACAGTTTCCAGAGGAATGCAAAGGCATTGAGTTCGAATTCGTTAAGAATGTATCGGGAGTGCTAGTGAAACCGACATTGGCTTCAGGGGTAAGGATCAATGGAAACATTTTGCTGAAGAGCATTGCCTCTACAGGTGCTGTGTATGTGCGTTTACTGGTCGAGGATGACCCTGATGAGGTGGACGGTGGTATTCAAAAAAGCATCGATGATTTCATGTCAGAAGTAAATCAATATAGTCATGCAGAGGGCATCATGGTAGGAGATGAGGTGCAGTCTATGAACTGTGAAAGGCCAAATACAAATACACATAAGGAGGGGGAATGTGCAGTGGAACAGGGACATGCAGTTGAATCTGCAGATGATCAAGAGCGAGATAGTGGAGAACAACATGCACCCATAACTGCAGATGATCAAGAGAGAGGCAGTGGAGAACAACATGTAGTGCAACCTGCAGCTAATAAGGAACAGCCTATAGATAAAATTATACCACAGCTTGAACCTGTCCTTTGAACATAATGTTAATCACAAATATTCCTAATGGCCATGTTAAACAATGATATTATTATTCATGAGAACATTGGGTCATGTTGAGTTTGAATAGTTCTCAGTTAACTGACAGAAAATGGTTTTCAATCTTGGATATTCCTGTTCATTGTTGGGTTTTCATTAATTTTTAACAAGTTATCTTTTGCAAGTGGTGGTTTTAGTAATGGTGGTTTGCATTAGTTTTGTAGGTACTCAAGTGGGATGTCTAAATAGCGTTTTCTCAAGCCTTGTTGATACCTCAATACTTCAGTGACAGCTAAGGGAAGAGATAGCAAAGTTTACTTTCTTAGCTGGTATTTGGTATTGTACTTAGTCTTTTCTTTCCTTTAATAAATAAAATTCTTTATATGGTTTCTGAGAAATACCCACTCTCAGTACAGGAATGAAACTATAGTGGCTAATGACCTCCAAAGTGTATTCCTGAATTGTTTCAATTATTTATTCTGACAGTGTTCACTACTTTAGTTCATTGTTGTGGGCTCAGTTTTTTGTAGCGAAAAAACAAATAAACAAAAGAATCAGAAACAAGAAAAAATACACAACTGCTTAACAACTTATAAAGGTCATAATTACCACTCTTTTTGTTAATGAAAAATGCAAGTAGGACCTATTGTGTGGACTTTGAATGAAGACTGTAAAAATGAGTACAAAAGCCAAGTTGTTTTGCAGGGACGTGGAGGGTTGGGTTGTTAACAAGATTAATTTTTAATCTTTCAAAATAGGTTTCTTTATTTTGAACCTTATACATCTGACTTCTCCTCTCTCATCATGGGATACAACTTTGCAAAGTGTCCCAAGGAAACAAAATGACTATTTTGTATTAGTATCACCCAACTAGTGGACTAATGCAA
Organism: Micromussa lordhowensis; assembly: GCA_964020085.1. Taxonomy (NCBI): domain Eukaryota; kingdom Metazoa; phylum Cnidaria; class Anthozoa; order Scleractinia; family Lobophylliidae; genus Micromussa; species Micromussa lordhowensis. The sequence goes on along the minus strand of OZ026603.1, from coordinate 26,375,938 downwards.
ATCCTGCATTTTAATTGACTACGCTACTCGAGGACTATGCAGAAGTGTCATAAGACACGAGAAGTCTTTGAAGAGATTGCACATTGCTCTTCAAACGATGCACATGTCCAGAAAGGGGATCGTTCATTTGGGACTCAACAAGGGTTAAAGTTGTGTACGAGTCCTGCAGCCGCTTTGTAGTCTCTTCTATTAAATCCTCGGTCCAGAATACCTCATCACTTACGCACAGACTAACGACTTCTTTCAGATTTTGTAAGAAAAGCTGAAATCTTCTTTCGTTTCTTTCTCTGACAATGTTTCGCCTTGCATTCTCTTACAAAGCACTCGTACAATTTTCAAAATGGCCGCCTAGAAAGTCAAAACACCCGAGCCAGTCCCCCTCAAATCGCAAGCCCGCAAGGTATTGTAGGCCAAAATATAAATTCACGATTACCGTGAAAAATAATTCTCAGCGCCAATGAAAAAATAATTCTCAGTACCAGAAGTAAAAAATAATTCGTAGTATCAGTCAAAAATAATTTGCAATACGAGTGCAAAAATTCATTCGTAGAACCTACAAAAAATTAATTCGACTTAGATTAAAACAATAACCGTTGCTAAAAAATAATAAGCAACACTTCAAAAAAAAATTGTACCGCCGATGAAAATACACAACAAGCTAATAAAAAGTACAAAAGTGGCTGAAAAAACTGACTCGAGGGGCGATTTTACTATTACAATTTTGACCAGAACGGGCCTCCATACAATCAGTACTCACCGGAAGTAACGACTTTCTTGTAGCTCGTGGGAATTCGCGACGGCGCGAATAACGTCTGCAGAGTTTTCGGCATTATACTACAGGCTAAGAAATTTCTCCAATGCGATTGGCTAAGACCAGTAGTATTTCTGCCAAATTTGAAATACCTACATGTAAAAATTTCAGTTTCCATGGAAACCTAAATGATCGAAACAATATGGCGAACGATTTTCAAAATTCTGTGGAAAAAACTGCAAGAGCTAAAGGAAATTACCAAGATATGGAAACAGCAAAGAATGTACAAAGATCTGGGTCACTGTTCCGTCGATTTAAGGTGGAAGGCAAAGGATACAGTCCTGATATTTTCAGTCAGCTACAACGCGAACCAACTCAGCTGACGAAGTTCGGTGCATAGCTTTATCGTCGAGCGCTCTTTTAGCTGCTATCGAAGAAGGTGAGAGAATGAAAAACGGCTCCTTTCGGTCTTTATTCAACAGTTCAGAAGCACGGGCAACCAGAAGTAAACGTCGTCCGCTTGAAACTATTTTCCGCTGCTGTGGTGACCAAAGAAACGATAAATAGCCAACAATTTTCACGGCCTGCTGCTTAAATGAAAGCCCAAAGTCCAAGTTCCACACAAGAAGAATCGGTTAAAAAATCTATTGATAAACTTCGATTGACGATGAGGCTGTTCAAAATGTACACTTCAAAAGATATTTACAGGTATTCAAGTACTGTTTTTTCGCAGTTGAAGCGAAAATCATTTGAACATATGTGACCTTTGTGCGATCACATGTTTGATCACATGTTGTAGTAAAACCAATCACCCCCGCGTGACTAAACAGCGTTACAAGAGGCGAAATTTCTTTTCCTTGTAGTATAAACAAAAAATAGCACGGTTTCTTCGGGGTATTTGGTGTAAATACCGGCTCGTGATATTTCAAAACTCTCCAAATATCACTCGCCGCGGCGGCTCGTGATATTTTGGCGAATTTTGAAATATCACTCGCGGTATTTATCCCAAATACCCCTAGAAACCGTGCTATTTCCTATACAAATACCCAGGAAAATAGTGCTTGCGTGTAAATTATAACTTAAATGCATTTGAAAACAAGGTGAGATGGCGCTCACGATTAAAACAAACAAGTATTGCTATTTCTACAATGACAATTTACCAGTAGGAGCTGCCATCCCCTTATTTACGGTAACCAAAAACAAGGAATTCACCGGCAAGATCTGTTTCACTTCTGATGGCATCGTGTTGGCAGAACTGCTCAAGAGCGTAGGATTAGACATAAGCTTTGATGCAAATACAAGTTCGAGTCCTAGAGCAGCTTGCAAAAAGTGTGCAAGGAAAATTGTCAATTGTTCGACTCTTTTTCACGAACTAAAGGGTATTTTGATAGCCAAGACTGCGAGCATTTCAATATCTTTGTCAGTTTCCTCATTGTCGCCAACGGCAGCTGCGGATAACCCATGCAACTGGTTGATACTTGCCACTTGTTATTTTCTAATGTATTCTAGTGGGCTGACAACGCAGACGATGAACTTTTGTGTGTCGTCGCTTTCATTTTTCAAACACTCCAACATCTTTGGAATTATTTGGTAGATTAAGCTCTTCCCGAAACCCGTAGGCAGAACCGCCAAAACATCTTCCCGTAAACAAATTACCCGCCGTGTGCACTCTGTCTGCTCTACTTTCAGGGAATCATATTTAAAATATCTCAGGGCTTCAGCTAATGCAGTAGAAAATTCGTCCTCGCTAAAACCTCGCACCGCATCCGCCATTTGTTTTCTTCTAGCCGACTCTTAGACCGGAAGTTTTGTTGAAATATGACAGCCAATAAGAACGCAGTGTTTCAGGGGTATTGTTTCTCGACCAATCAGAGAAAAAACCAGAATCTGGTTTTTGAACATACGATCCGTCAAGTAAATGTATCATGCCCTCCTTCGCCGCGTCTGAATACAGAGAAGAAGGGCATGATCGCAGGTTAAATCTATTAGCACTCGTCGATCGCACTCTTACCAGTCGCGCTGTTATCGTAAACCGCTGACCAGTACTGTTGAATAATCTGCTGACAACTGGACTGCTAAATTTCCTGTCGCTTGTTTGGAAGCCAGAGACCTTTTTTTACGTTACTAAAACAGCCGATTTTTCTGCGAGCACGTTAAGACCCTATTAGGAAGATCAGTGAATCATCAGTGGCACAGTACAACAGAACAGACGTATTGGAAATGCTGTGTTTTGTGCAACTATGAATAGCCGATTGAAAACTCTGACAGCGCCGCCTCGCTTTTGCCTCTGTTCGCCTAA
>OZ026603.1:26310388-26367888 GCA_964020085.1 Micromussa lordhowensis | reverse complement strand
AGTTGCGGAGCTCAGCAACTCCTACACATTCCTCGATTGGAAATGGCTTTGATAAATATAAGGGCGCTTCAGTTTCTATTCGATGAAGTGTCCGTTAAAAGTTTGGGAGAACTCGAAAAAGCTGTGAAAACACTCGCCTGTCTGTCGCCTGGTTCGCGTTCGCACATCATATCTCGTTCTCCCAAACTTCCACTCGTGTTTCTATTAAACAATTAGATTATTGGATTTTTCTCTCGATTTTTATCGCGTGATAGTTGACGCATAGAACTCGAGAGCGAATAATCTAATTGTTTAGTATAAATCTACTAGTCGTTCAAAACTTTATCTAAACCCTCACCACAGACACGAAAACGCCAAGAAGCGGCTGTCATTTTGTTAACAAGGACACACTGCTACGTTACTCACTATCTACAACAGAATAGATTGTGGGATGCGTAGCCAATCAGAGCACGGTATTCGTGATTGAACGCTAGGAGATTTATACTAAAACTCGATAGAAAGGAAAAGGTTTACCATTCTTTAAATATCTCCACAAACTTCAAATAATAAGCTAGAAAAATGTAAAATGAAGCTACTGTCTTAAAATCATGTGCATAACTGGATTTGACCGTGGCTTGTTTTGTGGAATTGATGATTTTATATTTCCTCATACATATATTTAGCTGCACCTGTACCTGCCAATTCCAAAAAGTCGTGTTTCACGGGGAACATCCACAATGGCAACCTGGAATTGACCAACACATCTGGGACTCTTCAAAGTCCACAGCAGGACAGCAGGGATGGAATGAATTATCCGCCAGATTCGAGCTGTGATTGGCTCATCACAGTGCCAGCGTCGAATATTGCGAGACTCAGCTTTGACAGATTTGATCTTGAGTGGTCCTCGGAATGCACAGCGGATTATGTGGAAGTTCATGATGGGATCTCTAGATATAGTAGAAGTAAAGGAAGATTCTGTGGTTCGACAATTCCAGAGGATGTTCTCTCAACCGGCCGGTACATGTACGTGCGATTTAGATCTGACTCGGAGTATTCATTTTATGAAGGATTCAAGGCTACATTCACAGCAGAGGAAAAATCAAGTAAGTGGAAAACGTTCACCCGGATAATCAACAGACTATACAATTCCTTAGTAATAATACACATATGAAAAAAAATTATTCGATTCTGATTGGCTGAGAGCAGTGCAGTTCAACAAGTGTAACACCAGTGCAAAAAGTGTAACACCAGTGCAAATTACACATCGTAATTCTGGATAATGATTGGCAGAAAGACAATGAGAAATTTTGTAGGCTAATGACATCAGGTAAAGCAGTGAAAAATTTTTTTACGGAAACTCTGAAAAACGTTTTCTCGAATGCATAAAAAATGGCTTCAAGAAACATCTTCCGGCAATTTTTCTGCGCGAATTTTTTCATGTTTGTATTATTATTTTGAGTGGCTCGTGCAATTTCAGCTTTTTGAAAAACTCACTCGTGCAAATTAATTTCAAATTGAACTCGAAACCATATGATTACCTATACTTAAATTATTTAAAAATTCAACGAGTAAATCAGGTGAGTGATTGCGAAATCGAACGAGGGTGCAACGCGAGGCGGATTTGAAAATACGAGCACGATTACTCCCTGACTATACTCCATTCGGCTAATAATTACTAATTAATTGTATCAATAACGATTTAATGGATCATTTGGTAATCTGCTGTGAAGATTCAACAACCGCCGAGGACATTATGTTGTGTTACTGGGCAAGACACGTTACTCTCACAATGCCTCTCTCTACCCAGGCCCGGGTTGTTCGAAAGATGGATACCGCTATCCACCGGATAAATCACTATCCAGCGGATAGCGTGGTTTGTTTTGTTAACACTTATCCGCTGGATAGTGATTTATCCGGCGGATAGCGTTATCCACCTTTCGAACAACCGGGGCCTGGTTTATAAATGGGTACCAGTGAATTTAATGCTGGGAAATGGGGAAGAAAGTAATGCTGCTCTGAACTGGCATCCAATCCAAGCGGGAGTAGAAATAAGCTTAATATTTCATAACCCGGGTTAAACTCTAGCTAAAGGGTATATTCGGCCCGACGCAGTTACCTTACCTTGCACGCTTGTCGCGTCATGCTCCGTGCTAGTGTTGCGTGATGATTCAAATTGCATTGAGAATGAGAGTAATGTCACGACATTCTGAAGAGCTTCTTATCTACCCACGTTGCTTTTGGCTATTTGCTTTTGATGACCTAACATATCAACCAAAGCTGGTCAAGCATACATGCCTCTCACCTAGTACACTCCGAGTCGTAATAGTTGTAACTCATAGGTTAGTTTGATATTGCGGGTTTTCGTCAAAAATAAAAATCGTAACCATTAAGTAAAAATAGTTAAAAATCCTCGGAGGGGAACCAACATGGCGGCCGTAAAGTAACACAAACATCTGTCACTGAGTTTTGCTATTAAAACGAAAAGTTATTAAACCAGAGCTCCGACACATAGTGTACGTGACCTATCGCTCACAGTGAAAGCTGTGAGCGATAACTTAATAGTTAGCGACAGCCTTCTTGGGCCGCCATTTTAATGTCACTCAACTCAAAACCTTCGAAATTGAAACGTGCTCTTTTACAAAACGAAGAACCATGTCGAGCTAAACGTTGTCAAACGTCAAGTTTGAGTCTTATATCTGATGAAAATATAGCTCAGAAGGATAGGTAATTTACATTTTGGAATCGGACTACGTCGGCCATTGAATGACTTAAGACATCAAGATAATCTGAGATGGAAACTCCATTTGAGGGGGAGGGGAGTGACGTGCAGGATATGTTATGCATATGTTAGGCTCTATCCCCCCGCACCTCTTCAATCTTGTTATCAATAACTTAAGACACCTTTGAGGGAGGGGAGAGACAGGCAAGGGTTATGCATTTACTGAGTAGAGTAAACTAGACTATTTTACTTGGACCCATCAATAAAGTTGTTGTTGTTGTTGTTGGTTACCTGACATTTTTTAGTGTCCCAAGAAGAAAGAAGGAAGAAAAGGAAACAATAGCTAAGAAAGAGACTACTTTTCTCTAAGATTACTTAGTCGCTTCTTCTTTTGGTCTTGTTTGTCTTCAGGCTCGAGCCCTTCAGCTGTTGTTATTGTTATTATTGTTGCTGCGACAGTCCTGATCGGAGTGGTTTGTTGTGTCGTGTGTTTTAAGAAGAAGAAGAGGCGACCCAACGGTGAAGCTGAAGTCAGAATTCCTTTGTCAACAGTCACAACTTCAGCCACCCATTCCACACAGCCCAGAGTGGTCCAACATTCTCCACGCCCTTCCCGCCAGGCGGCTTCTTCACCGACGTCACAACTCAACCCACTCCCTCCAGTAAGTTATGCTCCCATCGCCACGGAACCAGAGGTACCACCCCCAGCCTACCCGTATCCGTTAGAATCGCCACCACCCTACCCTGGAAAAGAAACAGTTCCACAGTACCCACCACCGGGACAATCGTACCCATGGCAACAGACCAGTAGCAGTTCTCCAGTGGAGCCGTCTGCACCACCTGAGGATCCAGTCTAACCATGCTCACCCCCGGTAATCTGTAACGGGCATTCATTGGCCTGTTGGGCATCTTCATAATACGACAGTACCTCGCCGTTTTGGGTTGCTCGCTTGGTACCGGGAACTCAGGCGACAAACCCGTACTTTTGGCGAGCGACGAGAGATGGCTCCACCCAACGATCCGCAGTCATCGTTAGTAAAGCACATTTAGGTGTACCCAAAGTGAAAATCTAGTTAGTCTTAACTAAGGATTTTAGTCGGAGAAACCAGCGTTCCGATTCGATGCGATTCGTAGAAAACGCTCCATAGCGATTATAGTCTCTACAAAGATTGATTCTCTCGGTTATCACTATACGGTAACTTCAACCACCAATCAACACCGTCTTGGCCAGATTAGTCCCGTCTCTGATAACGCAGCTATCATGGAACTGGAGAAATGGCTGTTGAGCTAAAGGATCCAAAAACAATAACTATACAGGATAGAAATGTAATTAATTTTTGAATCAATGTGGCTGGCGAGAGTCTCCAGCACTTTCCAGCTGTTATGCTTGGACGGGTCAATAGACCCTTTTCATAAATGGCTGCCAATTTCAAATTCGTTTGTAGGCATTTAAATTAGCCTCACTAACCTCGCTTGAGGGTAAAGATTCTTTTGAATTATCAACCCAAAAACGAGGTTAGTAAGGCTAATTTTAATACTTACAAAATAATTTATAATTGGCAGCCGTTTATGAAATGGGTCTATACTGCCCCTCTCTATCTAGTGATTTGTCGATATTGGTATTCACACAAGTTGAACAAGTTTTGACTCTCTTCATGGCATAACGGGTTACCAAAGCAACAGTACCTGCTTAAAGCACTCTTTATTGAAGTTTTAAGTGCTTGTCAGTAATAAACGAACTCGGTATACCCCATTTTTATTGTGTAGTTGTAATGCTTATTGCCAACCTCGTTCCCAGGCTCTCTCTCCTGTCTTTTCTAAACGCCAAGGCATAGGAGAGAAAGCCTGGGAATGAGGTTGGCTTATTGTGCAACTTATTTTGCAAAGTTTAAAAAACTCATGTTAAGAGGGTTCAGAGCCACCTTACATTTTCTGAAATTTGAAATGGCTCTGAACTCCTCAAGGAACCATAGCAAATGTAACATTTGAACAAACGGTTTTAATATCAAGTGTATTTACACGTTGTCGTCATTTGACTAAAACTACCAGAACTCCTTTCGTTTTTTCTTTATTATTTCAATTTTGAACTCCTATTGGGATTTAAATAACACTTGCCCTAATTAACATTAGAAACAGTAACAAAGTGAAGGATTCAAATCGCCTATTGATGGCATTCGTCAACTGCTCATAACCACTCCGCAGATCTTTTCTGCACATGCATTCCGCTCTTGCTGTTGAATAAGTTTTTGCATTAAAAAAGTAGGGTCACGGGATCCGTTTTTGAGATATTAGCTTCGTGAATAAGGAATTTTTCGCGCGCGTTCTACGCGCAAATTAAAATTTTGACGATCGCAAGATCGCACTTTGTGCACGCGTGAAGGCAGTCCGCTGCTCAGTGAAGCCCGCAATTCCACGCAAAGAGATGTGAATACCCGCGAATGGTGTTTTCTTTTTCGCTGTTGTCGTTAGCAGCACAAGCGGTAGAGGAAGAGTACCACAAATACCCGAAGGTGAAGGTGGCCTAGTAGAAAAGAACGAAGAAAACTTGAAGAGTATTTTTTTCCTGCTGTTGTTTAGATTGATAGCCGGCACGATCGATCGTGAACTTTTCGTTCACGTTCCAGCACAGCAGTTTAAAAGAATGTTTTTTCTCATTTGAAATTACCTGAAGGATGGATGCTTTCGAAGGTAAAAACAAGCGGTATCGTAAACAGCTCACTAAATTTGACGAAGCAAAGTTTTACGAAGTAAATCTCGGGCGCGCCGCCATGTTTGTTGTGAGTTATCTCGCGCGCTGTCTCGCGACCCCTCGGGTGATTGCGTCATTCCTCGCGCTGAAGTGCGCGTTACAAGCCCAGGCAAGAAGCATTACTGTTTTGAGCCACCTTAAACTGAAAGACAAACAATAGAAACAGAAAAGGTCGCCTAAAAGTTGCAAAACTAGTTGACGGTACATATGCTGCCAGAGCTCCAGATCTGCTTAAGAGAGTGGAAGGCTCCTCTTGCCTTATTAATCCTATTTGCCACATCCGCGTCAGTTCCTCCACTTGTGTCTACAATATATAGTTATACGTGCAGTTATAATATATAGTTATACGTACGTGTTATTAGTTTCTTTTTTCATTTGTAATTCTCGAAGAACCTCGGTATTTCACGGGCAGTCAAATCAAACTGTTTACTCCAACAGCTTCCAAAGAAACTATGAAATTTTAGTTTATAAGTAATGAAGATAGTTTCCGTCCCACAGTCCACATTAATTTAATTCACAGGTTAAGAACTTGCAGAGGGTGCGGACGCTTTCACTGGTAAACGCTGTAGCCATGGGTAAAATTGCCCTGGAGGTGGGTACTGCAGCGCTGTTCCGTCTCCAGGGTAGGGTGGTGGTGGTTCTGTAGGATACTGGTTCGCTGCTTCTGCTAGCGATAGGTTAGTATGAGTTGGAGCATAACCCACTGAAGGGGGTGGGTAGGGATTTGCTGCTGGTTGAGACAGTGGTTGAATATGAGGGGAAGGGGGATGCCGAGTCACTCCTGGTTGTGCGGTATGGGATGATGAAGACATTGGCATTCCAGTATCAACTGCTCTGTTGGGAGTTTTATTGCGCATTGCAATCAACACTAAACAGCTCACAATCATAATAAAGACTATCACACCGACGACAACAGCTATTACCCATGTCTTGGGGAAAGAACCTAAAGACAAACCAGAGGGGAAAAAACATTAAATGAGCATACACCAGAATAAATTACCAGAAAACCTTTAGATAAGGTATTCCCTTTCGTGCTGTTACTTTACACATAGTATAGCCACTTCACTTCGCACGAAAAATATTGTGGGACTAGCTCATTAACCACTTTAGGCGGATATTTCGGTTTAACACAGCAAGATTCACGGGTGCAGGTATAATCCACGAAGAATTTCTCTGTTGCACTTATCGGTCCGTTGTTCCTATTGCACACCTCTTCTGACACGTTTTTCGAGAAAATCCCCAGTGAGTGGAGAGTGATCATGTCCTAGTACAAAGATGTGCACATCAAATGCTCTGTTTAATTCCCCGGCACCGATGAATAAAAATTGAAGATCCCTAAAGTATGTTTTTAATCAAGAGATTAGTTTGGCACAAACAGTAGACTTCCTGTAAGAGGACCAGAAAGTGTCCATCTAAGAAAGGTTTACCCTTATGGGAGGTTGAAAAATGCAGTGTTTGCAAGTAACTGAGGCCATCATGATATGGCATCATGAGGCATATCATTTGCTAAAGTACTAAAGATGTCCTCGTACCGGAGAGGTCATTAGCGTTGCTTGGTTTATCCGATGGCACAGGTGTAACTTTACTTGGTTTACCCTCAGCTGTAAATGTGGCAGTAAATCCATCGTAATGCGAATTGTCTCGATCTGTTCTAAATCGCACCCGCATGTAGCGACCACTAGAGTGAATGGCCTTTGGAATTGTGGAACCACAGAATTTTCCTATTCTCCCACTATAATAGCGCTTTCCATCTAGAATCTCCACATAATCTGCTGTGCATCCCGAGCTTGGCTCCAATTCAAAACTGTCAAATCTGAGTTTCACAGTCTTCCCTTCTGGCACAGTGATGAGCCAATCACAGCTCGAACCTGGGGGGTACCAATCAGGGCTTAGGGGACTTCGTAGAGTTCCATTATCACCAGTTAATTGCTGATCGATATTGTATGCGTTCCCCGGATAACACACCTTCTTGTAATCTATGGAGGGATAAAAATTATACAAATTAAGCTCATTAGTTCCAGCCAAACCTAATCTCTTACATGAAACATAGAGGACAATAACACGTAATATGACAAAAGACTTAGCCAATCAGATCTGCAATCTTGGTATATTTCATGTTTATCCCACATTTAAAAACAAAACAATATGGTAGTTTCATGCGACCCCCTACTGCAGCTTGAAGAAACAACATCTCGAATTCATTCTTCCTGTTTTGCACTGTTTTGTTCATGGGGCTGACTGCGAAAGCGAAGTGTGTTGCTCAGAAAAACAATTCAATGAATCTGTCCAGGACTCCAACGAGTTTAAGACCACTCGAGCACAATTACTATAATTATAACAATATTACAATATATATAACAATTACTATGTGACGCAAGTACAAGAAATGGAAAGCTTCCAGTTTCTTCTATCCTTGCCTCTGTAGCACAACAGTCTCGTCTGCTACTTTGAGAAATTATTCTTATTCAATACCACTTACCGGCGTCTATAGCTTTAAAATGTGCCTTGAAACCCTTCGACTTTTGCCAACTGCCCAGAGAAATGGAAGAAAACCTCACCCACATGTACCTTCCAGTGGAATAAACAGCTGGAGGAATGGCTCCACCGTATCCACAAGCAACATCGAGCCTTTCACTTTCTATACCTCCTCCATCGCGTATCTGCACATAGTCCTTGGGATTTGAATTTGTTGTACAGTTGGGAGTATCTGTGTCAATACGAAAGTCTTCAAACGTCAGTTTAACTACCTTCCCTGCGGGCACAGATATTATCCAAGTGCACTTGGAGCCAAGTGGGAAAGGAAAGGGGTAATTAGGAGTAAATAATGTACCAGAAGAACCACTCAACCTACGATCTCTCTGATCAAATGGACGACATATTCCAGAGGTGTCCGCTGCAAGGAATTAAAAAAAGCACTACTGATCAGATAGTGATGGGAAATGTTGTAAAGGAGTTGTATTCAGTGTAATATATTTACCTCGAGCATTGCACTACAAGATTCCTAACTCAAACTCGAGCTTCATTGTCATTGTATTGTTTGAGCTTTTCTTGGTGGTTTTGTAAGCGCTTTTTTCACGTCACCCTGCTTTCGATTCATTGTAAACCGCTTGCTTGCCTAAGAGAACTCCGACAGAATCATTTCACAGACTTGAAATGTACATATTTTCTGGGTTTCTTGTGACATAAAGTAATGTTAACCGGGCCACTGAAAGAAATTCTTGTCCATTGAGCCGCCTCTCGTTCTAAACCGCCCGTGGTGAGAGTAAAAGGTGGCGCTGGATAGAAGTAAATCGAGTGGCTGGATTTTTGGACTAAGATTTTCACTACCCAACGCTTGTTTCCTTCCTGAAGATATGTGCTGTTTGATATATCTTCTCAAGAGATTTATTTCCCAAGACATTTATCATATTTTTTCAACGCTTAACGGATTTTTGGACTAAGATTTTCACTACCCAACGCTTGTTTCCTTCCTGAAGATATGTGCTGTTTGATATATCTTCCCAAGAGATTTACTTAGTAGTAGTTAGACCATTGGGTTCCTCGTGGAGAAGAGATTTATTTAAACAAATGGAATTTCAAATTTAAGTAAGATTCTAGCAGGAACTAGCATTCAAATGTTCGTTAAGAAGGACGTTGCTGAAAATTTAACTTAGTCAGTAGGTGATGTAATCTAGCAGTTTTGAATTAGTGAAAATCCAAGGATCGAGCCAATCCAATACCGTTGTTACACCACAAAGCTGTGTAGTAATGGCCTCAAAATTTAATACTAACGCACAATTTAACTGAAATAAATATTGAGCAAAACATTTATCATATTTTTTCAACGCAAATTAAAAAGTAGGTTAGCAGGAAAGTAAGTAAATAAGCAAAAAAACAAGTAAGCAAGCTAGAGAGTGAGTTACGTGAATAATCCATATTTGTACAGTTGATACTATCCTTTCAACATTTTGGCATTTCAGCTTCTCCCCTCCCTCACCACCAGTATCGCAGAGGTCATGGGCTTTCACAATGAAATTTCCAATATACCTCCATGGGGTGGGTATGCATATTTTCTGGAACCACACAATAGAGACATTGATCCAATCATGATGTCAGTATCAAAGAACATCAAACAACTAAAGTGAATATACCATACCCTAACCTTCTCTGACAGCTGAAAAACTGAGCCAAAACCCTTTGTACGTAGTAACGCTGTCCGTGTCGAATTTGATTAACATGTATTTCCCATTGGAATAAATAGCTTCTGGAGAGGTTGTGCCACAAAATGATCCAAAAAGACTTGCGCCACCAGTACTGTATCCATCGTAAAACGTTAGCACATCCTTACAAGGGCCAGGACGATATCCCATCGAAAAGTCATTGAATGTCACCTTTACTACAAAGTCTTCGAGTGAAGGGGCGGTGTCGTCGACTTTGATTAGCCACGAACAAAACAAGTTATTGTCATAATTCAACGGATAATTAGGGCTTGCTGTTGTCTGATTGTACAATGTAGACGCTACGTACGTTACCACCGACAAACAATCTAAAACGCAAGAGAAAGCTAGGTATTACGTCATGCATTCTCTTAATTATTATGTCACTGGCTTTTTTCTCCCTGGGGTAGAACCCGACCTTTATGTAGTGCACGACAGGAAAATTGGCATGTAATTGGTAAGAATGTAAATAATTGATAAGAAACTGAGCTACCCGGAAAGTGGCACGCAGCTCCTCACACTTCAAGAAACTTCTAACTGATGAATCAGTCACAACTCTTGATGCTACTCTGAAAGAAGACTCGACTGACTGACTGAGGTGGTCATGCCAACAGTGCAAACTAGTCCTCCTCCTTCTGTCCCTGTCTCTTGTCAGGAGCCAGCAGTCAACAGGCCCAACAACACCACTGGATATACTGAGACCTCAACAGAAGTTGTGCCTCGAAAGTCTGCCCTTGTATCCAAGCCTGGTTGTTTTGTTTGTTTAATTTGACATTGAGTAGTGATCTAATGAACTTTGACTCCTTAACTTAGTCTTGATGGACTTTATTATATGAGCATTAAGCATTTGATTACATTCCATATATGAGCACTCAGGGATTGGAGCAATCATTTTTGTGTTCCAGTACATATTGTTTAGCTAATTTTGTTTTGTAGCCCCGTTCTTGTGATTAGCTATTTCCAGTTTTCTTCATCATGTAGTGATTTAATAAACTAAAGGAGAAATGTAACGTCTAGCGTCACCGTGTCACGCGATGCAAGTTTCGTCATGAACGAAAGCATGCTGGAATTAAAGAGTTGAGAACGTGTGCTTGTAAATGTCCGCCGTGGTGACTTCGTGCCCACTTTGAGTGACTTAGTGCTAAGCTTTCCACATTACACTTGTCTCCTTTACGTATGTACCAAATTATTCCTTAAATTTCAGGTAACGTGGCATTTCAGGTTTTTAAAAGTGCTACTCAGTATACAGAGCAAAAGACGAGCACTTTCCTTTTGCTTTGCTGTATCACGTGTTGTGACTATGACGGCATAGAGAAACGTGCTACAGTGATTTCGCAGGCTCCTCATGTTTGTTGTTCGAGCAGTGGCGGACGTGATTTTTACGGTTTTATGATTCTTGATTTAGAAAATCGCGTTGCCAGGTTAAAAACAATTACACTGATTCCAGAACTTTAGGCCAGGTCTAAATATGGTTAACGTAACAAAACCGCTAAACAATACGAAATTTGCGTCCTTTAGCATTTTTGTGGTCGCTTTTACCAATAAATATTGAAAAAGTAACACATGGTTTAAGTCAAAGTAGAAACTTTCAGCACTCCTTCCCCCGTCTTATTAGGGTAACCGAAAGCTAGCTGGTACCATTATCAGGTTACAGCCATCAAGTTTACCTCACCAACTGTTACTAAGAGGAAATAACCAGAAGAGGGGGTCATGTAATCTGATTCACAATGTGATGCATTGTCCCCAATACCCTCCTGGTGAGATTGAGGGAGCCCTTGCTGGTCATGCTTCAGCTTATTACAACATGGGTAGCTGGGATCATCAGTCTGCGTTTTGAGGTTCCAATTTTAGATCAACATTAACTCTCTAATTATCACAAATCTACATAGAGATTTTTACCACAGGTAAATAAATAGGGTTCCAATCTGGAAAATAGTCGAAGATATCAATGTCAGTACAAAATGTGGCCCCCACCATCTGGACCCCCCTGCCGGATCCCCCTGCTTCACCCCCTTCTGAACCCCATCTGGACTCCATTCTGTACCCAATTCTGGACGCCATTCTGGACCCAATTCTGGGTGCCATATCTGGACCCAATTCTAGACCCTCTTCAGCACCCCTTGTTTTTACCTAATCTCACCTGCCAGTGCCTTGCAGATTCATCGCGCTACATACTAAGTTGAAAACTTTACAATCATTGAATGGCAACTACTAATGACAATGGCAATGGCTACTACAATGACAATTGTTATTCCAGACACAACGCTACGTGAATTTGTTCATTCTTCACATTTTTCCTTCAATGGTTAAGTAGACCTCAGCATCGTACAATGTAATTTAAATCAGGGGACGTCAATGTTCTCTTGAAGAAGATTAGGGGGTCTCGAGTAGGGGATCCAGATGGAGGGTCCATGTTTTGTAATGACCCAAGATATCAAGTTCCTATTTGCAAAACGAACAAACTAAAGAATTGCTTTTCTACAGCTATTGCATATAGACGATTATATTTGGTGTTTTTCGTGGATCTCATTTTAGCATAGTCCCATTACATTAATTCATGTGTAATTCAGCTCTAGGGCTGTGATTTTAAATCTTCAATGAACTATCCATCCATCTTCATCAAGTTACTAGTTTAAGTTGTGGGTATAACATCCCATTATTCTGCAGTGAATACATGTTGACCAATAAAAAACACTTAAGCAAAATATGAACTCACTACTGCTTTGTCCAAATGCAGCTTTAGTCACCCAGGAAACAAATATCAGACCTGCAACAAAAAAAATAATTTAATCATAAAGTTAACAAGTATAATTATATCCTTTTGAACTTACAACAGAATATAATTGGTGCGTTGAAAGTTTGAAAATACAACAAAGTTACATGTTTTTAAATAAACCATATTAAATTTTACATCACGCTAGATAGATTTGGAATCTGCTCTGGGTTAAAGTTGAATACTGAGAAAACTGAAGCCCTGTGGCTTGGGAGAAACCATGACGACCCCCCACATCAACATTGAGAAAATTAACAAACCAATTAAAATTCTAGGTGTCTATTTCACTTATGATTGGCGCAAAAGACAGGAACTAAATTCGATAAAATATTGAAATCGCTATCGAAAACTTTGAAAAAATAGCAATGGAGACATCTTACTTTATACGGAAAAATTCAAGTCTTGAAGACATTTGCCATACCCAAGTTTGTGTTTCGTGCATCTCTCATTTCTCTCACAAATTATATAATTAAGCAAGTCGATTCTACTATCTATTACTTCATTTGCAAAGGTAAGGACAAAATTAAACGCCAAGCTCTCATAAGCGACTATAAAAATGGAGGTTTTGGAATGCCTCACATTCAGACAATGATTGATACGCAACGTATTATGTGTCTATACTGAAGATTATGTTAGCCCTTGAAAGCAAATGCTCTCCGTTTTTCTGAACGATTACAGCGGTACATTTCTCTTGCATTGCAATTTCAGTGTTGCTGACTTGTCTACCTGTCTTCCTAATTTCTATAGAGAATGTTTCGAAGTTTGGTGCAATCTATTCGTAAAACCCGTTTTGTCCCGTGAAAAGTCTGCATACGAGCCTACTGGCTCATCAGGCCGGAGCTTATCCCGGTTTCAGTAGCATGAAGCGACTAGGAATATTCCTACTCTCCCCTGGATGGAATGCTAGTCCATCACAGGGTTACCCCCAGCATCAAATTCGCCGGTACCCATTTATACACCTGGGTGGAGAGTGGCACTGTGATAGTGAAGTGTCTTGCCCAAGAACACAACACAATGTCCTCGGCCAGGGCTCGAACCCGGAGCGCTCGCTCCGGAGTCGAGCGCACTAACCATGAGGCCACCGCGCCCTCACTTTGTCCCGTGAGCAAGCCTTAACTCAACGATTATGGAATAACCAATACCTCCGCATTGGTGGTAAACCTATTTTCAACTTGTTGACGCTCTTCTCAAAAGGTTTCATATCTCTTGCTAATATCCTAACAATGCCTGCCAGCAGTCTTAAGCCTCGGAGCTCTTTCAAGGCAGAAGGGCTAAATGTTAATGATTATTTGCTACTGTTTGGTCGTTTTCAATTCTCTTCCTCTCACGTGGAAAAAGCTCATAAAGGTGACGCTGACACTTCAGTTGACCCTCGGAATACTAAGCTCAACACGAGACACTCTTCCTCCTGATTCAATCACCTCCTCGAAATTGTAATGCAAACTTATAGAAATTATCCAGGTCTATCCTTCAGCACGGCATAAATTCAGCACTCTGCTTCAGAATAGAGGTGATCTTGACCGGGAAGTAATCTATCAAATTCCACTTGTTGTCAAGCTTAACACTAAAACAAGAGTTTTTCAGTATAAGTAACTTAATCGAATAATTTATACTAACAGATCCTTATGATTGATTCACCGCTCTGCACTTTTTGCAAAATTTCAGATACATGTAAATCTCTCGAGCACCTTTTTTGAGGTGTGATTTCATTGTAGCTCTCTGGAAGTCTGTTGTTCTTTGGCTTAGATCCTTGTACATTGCTATCGATTCTGTAAATGACTGCGACATAATTTCTGGACTGACGCAAGAAAGGTCTCATTGGTTGTTTTTAAATCATATTATCATCGTTGGAAAACTAGTTGTCTACCACAGTCGTCTGAAGAATATTTTACCATCATCTCGTTATCTCACGATAGAATTAGATCACATAGAATCCATTGAACGATCTATAGCCATAAGGAACAACCGACTTAAAATCCACGAAGGAAAGTGGAAGCCTCTCATTTACTAAAGACACTTATTGGTATATTTTTATTGTATATTTATTGTATAGATCTTTTCTCGTATTGTTAGAAAACGTATGCAGTGTTGTAAGCCTTGTAAACTTTATTTATTTATTTATTCACTTATCTCCATTTCGGGTGTTAAGTTTAAGTAATGTATTAGTGCATTGTAGTGTAGTATACAATGTAGATGTAATGTAGAGTCAAGTAGTATGTATGGGTTATTGACTAAGTGTGAGTTTAAGGTGGCTGGATATTGGCCGAGTTCTTTTTTTGCGAGTTTATGGACCGAGACGGAGTCGAGGTCCATAAACACGCAAAAAAAGAACGAGGCCAATATGGCTTTTGGGCAAATTTTTCTTGCGGGAAAAGGCGGGTAGTCCCGAGCGGGCAAGATGGCTCCATCTTGCCCGCTCGGGTAGCCAATCACAGCGCAGGATTCATCTTGCCCGCTCGCAGAGCTAGCCATATAATTAACAATTATTCCACTCGCGCTTGTTGGATATGAGATGATAGATAGCCAACGAGGCGCGTAGCGCCGAGTTGGCTATAATCATCTCATATCCAACAAGCGCGAGTGGAATAATTGTTTTATTAAAAACGCCCTCAAAATATAGAAAACTAGACTACAATTAAAATAAAAAGGCCCAAAAAATCATGCATACGCTCGCCATTTTTGTAGATCATGGTATAATGGCTCATATACCATGATGGCTAAGCCAATGAAAACTCTCGAATTGCATTATCCAATGATCCAGTTTTTAATAATAAGTAATGTTATTGAGTAATTTACAAGGCAGTATAGTAGTGTGTGGTAGTGTAATATACAATGTAGGTGTAGAGTCAAGTGAATGTAATGTAGTTAAAAAATATTGATAAATAAAAATGTATCTATATTAAATTTGATCATTTCTCTCAAGGGCAACACCACACAAAAACCAACAAAAACAGTACTAGCTGTATAGTTCGATGCTAATGAATAACATTTCTGCAAGAAGCTATGTGTGTCGTATCAGGCTTTATTACTGCAGTCTGGCTCCACACTGATTACTTCAATGGCATCAAAGCCCTCATAGGACAGATAATCTGATGTTGTGTCGACATATTCCACTTTGCCAGTGTTCCTACAATCTACGAATATTTACAATAATATCTTCAGTCTAAAATAACCGACCGAAAATGAGAATATTTAGCGTGAGCTTGAAAAACACCACTCTTATAAAAAAGAGTGTATTAAAGCTGTGTTAATTAGGTTTATGGTATACATCATCCCCCTATTAACTGGGTTGTTTTGTTATACTCATGCTCACTGCATAAACTTGTTTTAATTAAAGCCCCATTTACACTGCCCAAAAATTTTGGCACGGCTCGGATGAAAAAAGTACGCGTACCAACAAAATTGGTTCGGCACACTCATGGGATAGATTTTGTCGTCTAAACGATTTTGCCTTATCCGTACCGAACCAAAATTTTACCCGTGCTCGGACCTACTCGCGATTTAGTCCGAGCACGGATAAAATTGGTACGCGTTCCTAAAAATCTAGCCCAGGTCGGGTAAAATGCAAAGTGTAAACGATTTGCCGTGCCTAACCAAAATATTACTCATAAGCCTGAGGTATCTTGACGACCAATTTCGTCTTCAATCCGTGAGACAATGTATTCAACTGTTGTTTTGGACACGCAAAAGTTATCGTAACACTCCTTGTCGGTGAATGCCATTTCTACGACCTGAAACCCTTGATCTGTGCGGGCCAGTGTCCAGCATGCAAGCCAGCATGGACGCAATAATAAACCGCTTGTATCTCCTTCTTCTTCTGTTCTTCTAAAAAGATAAATGAGCGAAGGTCGATTCCCTAATTGCTGGCGAAAAGACCCAAGATCGTTTTAGAAGATTGAACTCAAGATAGTTCTCGTCCGGCATGTTTTTTTTCTTAGCACGGTGCATGCGTACAAAGAAAGAATTGTGTACGCTGGCCAAGGTGTTGAGCCTTTTACCCGCGCCAAATTAATTCGAGCCACTTAGCACGGTAGAAAATAGCACGTGTAAACAGGGTAGCAGTGCTAATTTTTTGGTACCCGAACCTTTTCGTATCCGAGCCGTACCAAAAATTTTCTGCCGTGTAAATGGGCCTTAAATATCTACACTAGAAAGTGGAGTTGATACGGCCATGCAGCAGTGTTGTACTGTTTTGAATTTAAATTATTTTATTTCCATTTGTGTAATCACTGTGGCTTATCTCATTTTCACGGTGTACTTTAGACGCGATCCTTTGACAATTTTCGTTTGCCGTAGTTTGTAGTTTCGAGTCGTAACGGCGTTGTTCCACTTTTTGTCAAGGGGTTTTCCATGATTCTCGCGACTTTTTTATTGGAAGTCACGGATTTGCGATTCCACTTATTTTTATGATTAGAATTCATTTTCCAAAGCCAAACAAAATTTCATGACAGATTGGTATTTACAATTACGTTACATATTTATTCAATTCGCGTGACCGCGCTCATTCAGCTTTTTCTGTAGTGATTAGACTCCCGAAAAGGGTAGGAAAATTGTGAAGAATAAGTTTTTAAGATGTAAGTATATATGAAATAATTCATATATGAACTGCGGTTATAGATGAAAGTCAAGAATGATCCTCGCAGTGAATTTTCCAATTTATTAAGCAACTGGAAAGAAGAAGCCTGAAAAAAATCAGGGCTTCAACGGGATTCGAACCCGTGACCTCCGCGATACCGGTGCGATGCTCTACCAACTGAGCTATGAAGCCACACGTTGGGAGCGAGGTCAATTTGTTGAGTTCATATCTTCCCGTGAGGAGTGAAATGATGTAAGTATATATGAAATAATTCATATATGAACTGCGGTTATAGATGAAAGTCAAGAATGATCCTCGCAGTGAATTTTCCAATTTAAGCAACTGGAAAGAAGAAGCCTGAAAAAAATCAGGGCTTCAACGGGATTCGAACCCGTGACCTCCGCGATACCGGTGCGATGCTCTACCAACTGAGCTATGAAGCCACACGTTGGGAGCGAGGTCAATTTGTTGAGTTCATATCTTCCCGTGAGGAGTGAAATGATGTAAGTATATATGAAATAATTCATATATGAACTGCGGTTATAGATGAAAGTCAAGAATGATCCTCGCAGTGAATTTTCCAATTTAAGCAACTGGAAAGAAGAAGCCTGAAAAAAATCAGGGCTTCAACGGGATTCGAACCCGTGACCTCCGCGATACCGGTGCGATGCTCTACCAACTGAGCTATGAAGCCACACGTTGGGAGCGAGGTCAATTTGTTGAGTTCATATCTTCCCGTGAGGAGTGAAATGATGTAAGTATATATGAAATAATTCATATATGAACTGCGGTTATAGATGAAAGTCAAGAATGATCCTCGCAGTGAATTTTCCAATTTAAGCAACTGGAAAGAAGAAGCCTGAAAAAAATCAGGGCTTCAACGGGATTCGAACCCGTGACCTCCGCGATAACGGTGCGATGCTCTACCAACTGAGCTATGAAGCCACACGTTGGGAATAAGTTTTTAGGCTGGACTATCGTCGACTAAAATGCACCCATAGGTTCGGAGAATATTGGAACACCGCAGTTGGACACTGAAATTATCGAAATAACGCCGAAACATTTGACCAACCGAAAAACAGGCGTTCCGAGATTCCTTTGATGAAAGGCGTTGATGCATACTTCAGGGGCACCCAACGAGAAACTTCGATGAAATATCTGTTCGGGAGAGTCCACTCGTTCTAAGACTTTCGGATAATGCATTGACAAAGAGCTACTGATTTCTTAACTAAAACATCAGCTAAAAGATTCGAAACCAGGATAAATCTACGGGAAAATAGTCCCTTAGATTTTCGGAAGGGATATTTTTGCAATTTTTGGCTCTTAATAAGGTCGCCTAGCATTTTCGGATAAGCAAATAGTTCGCGGAGAAGTTCTTGGAAGGTAACGTTCAGCTAGCAATTTCTGAAATGAAGATTTAATTTCCCAACATTTTCGGGCACTTCAATTTTCAGCTAAGGAATCCGAACAGATCAAATTTTTCTAGCTGATCAAAACAACTCTTTAAACAGTATTTAAACATTACAAGGGCCTAGAAATATCCCTCAAAGGATTTTTTACTTAAGTTGCTCGTTGGGTGCCCCTGACATTTAGAGCTTGCTTGACGTGCTGTGTTTCTCTAGTTCTGTCATCTGTCTGTCATGACAGAACTAGAGAAACACAGCACGTCAAGCAAGCTCTAAAAATGAATAACTATCCAGAATGGATGCTAACAATACCACATCCAAAATCTACAACAGAAGATACCGAAGAGCCTCAAAACGAGACTGAGAAAATTTATGCATCAACGCCATACATCAAAGGAATCTCGGAACGCCTGCAAAGAGCTTTCAAGTCACACGAGGTTACACTACTTATTCATAACCCGTCAATTCTCTAAGATCACAATTGGTACGTGTCAAGGACACAACTGTCAATCTCAAGAAATGCGGTACTGTGTACCAGATCCATTGTGAGAAGTGTAACAAGGAGTACGTTGGCGAAACGGCCCGCTCTCTGGAAATCAGAGTGAAAGAACACCAATCAAGAAGTTCATCAGCTATTCACGAGCATTGTCGCCTGGAGGGTCACTCGGTGGACCCCAAATAAGACAAAAGTACTATCAACCGAAGTTAACACCTTCAAACGCAGGATAAAAGAAGCTATTCAAATAAAACTTACGAAACCGGCGTTAAACAGAGACAATGGTTACGAATTAGCAGCTATCTATGACACAATTCTAACCCCCAAGAGGCGTTAAAAACCCTTTTTAAAATTCATCTTTATAACATTCATATCATTGACTGATGAAGTCTGGTTGAAAAAACGGACGAAATATTTCATAAGTTTTAACTTTTATCTCCGAGTTTGCAAAACTTTTTAACTTTTATTATGCTTCCGGAGCAGGAAACAAATGTTTTTGACTGTAATTGAAAGTGTTATGTGACTAGTTTTATGCTTTGCATTGTGTTTCATTTCTGCTATGATAATTATTTCAGTTGCCTCGGCTTAAACTTTTGACACGCTTACACACTTTCATATATGATAATAATTAACCTTTTTAACAGATGTAGTTATTTTTATGTATTACGTACAGATCCTTCTTCACCGCCTTGCAGTAACAGCCGCCCGCCGGTTGACTCGATTGCGAATACAAAACGATTTTGCGATCCAATCTCTCTAAGTTTGCTTACAATAAAAGTCGGAGTTGGAAAAAAACCTTCTTACCAACTTTGGCTTACCGAATCAAGAACTTTACCCACGCGGTAATCACCGGAAGGCCGTTAAGAGACCTTGACTATTTTTGGCAAAGTTCTTCTCTCACGGGCCTTCCAACGGCAAAGATAGCGTAGTGTAGTGAGTTAATTGATTTGTTAAGGTAACAATTTCCCTTTCGTTTGCAAATCATGTCTACAACCTCTTCCGGTCCTTACTGCTATCATATAATCCAATATAAAGATATCGAAAGATACAGAAATGAAAGTCTTGCGTGATGAACTTGCATGGCGTGACACCGAACAATTCCTCGTGACAGCATGTACGTAGAGCAAAAATTCCTTCGGCTCCATAAATCTCTAATCACTGCTTAAATGATTTCGTTACAGCTCTTTTTGTCTGTGCAATAACGAATTGCATTGCTCGTATCACTGGTAGGCATTTTCACAAATGCAACAGGCCAACGCTTTCCTATAGGCACAGTTACAATGAATAGGGTGTCAGTAAAACGCGGGGTCGGGGTCGGGGTCGGGGTCGGGGTCGGGGTCGGGGTCGGGGTCGGGGTCGGGGTCGGGGTCGGGGTCGGGGTCGGGGTCGGGGTCGGGGTCGGGGTCGGGGTCGGGGTCGGGGTCGGGGTCGGGGTCGGGGTCGGGGTCGGGGTCGGGGTCGGGGTCGGGGTCGGGGTCGGGGTCGGGGTCGGGGTCGGGGTCGGGGTCGGGGTCGGGGTCGGGGTCGGGGTCGGGGTCGGGGTCGGGGTCGGGGTCGGGGTCGTTAAACGTTGTTAAAAGCATCAGGAATGATCTTACAACAGTTGTATATACTATCGAATCTGTTTTAACAGATTCGATAGTATAGTTCGACGTCTGAAACCAAGTAGTGCCACTTTCGTGTAACCCGACAGGGATCGCTTGTGAGTGGGGCCTCTCAACAGACTGACCTACCTGTCAATTCGTTATCCCATGCAACGGCCACAGAACACCACATGAAACAAAAGGTAATGCCGGTTACGGTAATGACATCCAGTGACCACGGAAGCCCGCCTTAGCCTTGACCAGTTGATTTGCACGTTATGTACTCGCACTGAACTGTCTCAAAGATTTTGGTCTTTGTCATGTCGCTCCTGTAATAAAGAAATCGACGCTGGCCTGGAAATGAGATTTGTGCAGCGTCTATATTCGACTGTTTGACGAACTGTCACACGGATTGTTTGCGGTATGACCTCCACCGCATTTCATTCTCTTGTTTTATATATGCCAATTCGAAGATATAGTTATTAAGGATTCACTGCTGATGAAAATCGAGAAATCTGCGTTGCGGTTAAAAAAACGAAAAAAAAGGAAATAACAAAAAAGAAAAAAAAATTGACCCCGACTCCGACCCCGACCCCGACCCCGGCCCCGGCCCCGCGTTTTACTGACACCCCAATGAATATTCATTAAGATCTGAGACCAAGAAACACAGGTGGAAACACGTTTAACTTTAATAAGGTATAAATTCTGAAAAACACAAGAACTTAAACGGCTGCGATGAACAGTTCTGATTTTCTTCAATATTTCTACAAAAATCAAAGTTGCTAAGTCCAACCTTGCAAACCAATTTAATTTGATTTCAAAAATACAGTATAACCCTGCTTTATATACCCGCTTAATACAGACACACGCTTATTGTGGGAAGTTTTTATGTTTGTCCTGACGCAATGTTCATATGCTTAATTGATCTTTAGTTTGGCCCACTTAACACGGACAGTTAGCGTGGAACACAGACACTTGTCCTCTGTGACCCGAGTGAGACGAGTGACATACAAAGTGAATCTTGCTTTGCGGACACTGCATGGTTTATCATAGCAAATCCAGTAATTGTAGACTTGAATGCTTGAAAGAAAAGCTTTCTACACGTTAGGGCGTTTTTTTTTTACGGAAGTAGCATAAAAGCGAGCCCATGCTTTTTTAACAAATGTTTTTCAGCTTAAGCTCGCTGTTTGACCCTTGAAGGCCTTAGTGCGCGAAACATTTGACAATTCAGCGTAATTTATTCCGTTTGAACTTTAGTTACAGGTAGACATTAAGCATCGTTCTATTGCTTTTTAAATCGTGTGATTTAGTGTTTGCATCGCTTGTCCGCGACATTTATTTTGAGAGGCCGCTTGATACGGACGCGTTCCAAATACCGTGTCCCACTGAAGTCCGTATTATAAACCCGCTAACATGATGAGCTTACGTTTTTTTAAGACTTTTAAGTCTTAAAAAAATTACTTTTAATACTTTTAACATTGAAAACATTTTAGCTAATTGGGGAGCTGTATGGGAAAACGATTCACCGATATAAAAAAACAACAGTATGATGACGGTAAATTTAGGTTGAATTTCTCAACAATCCTACAGTACAAAGTCAAACAAATAACGGCATACTACAGCTAAAATACAGTTCTAAAAGAATAAAATAATTTTTTTGCGTATTTCAAAACGGAACTAGTACAAAACTACCCCGTTACCTGGCGAAATGTAACGCCAAAAGCGTCATACGATCTTCAAACACCACTATGGTGACTATAAAAATGAATAAAATTTCTCAGCAATGCTACAGTAAAAAGTTAATAACATAACAGCGTTGCATACCCCTGAATCATATGTTTAATAGCCTATATAGATTATTAAGTATTTCTAAGCGGAACATTAAAAAAATCTTAGCTAATTGGGGAGCTGTATGAGAAAAGGATTCACCGATATAAAAAAACAAGAGTATGATGACGGTAAATTTATGTTGAATTTCTCAACAATCCTACAGTAAAAAGTCAAACAAATAACGGCATACTACAGCTAAAATACAGTTCTAAAAGAATAAAATAAATTTTTTGCGTATTTCAAAACGGAACTAGTACAAAACTACCCCCGCGTTACCTGGCGAAATGTAACGCCAAAAGCGTCATACGATCTTCAAACACCAGAATGGTGACTATAAAAATGAATAAAATTTCTCAGCAATGCTACAGTAAAAAGTTAATAACATAACAGCATTGGATACCCCTGAATCATATGTTTAATACCCTATATAGGTTATTAAGTATTTCTAAGCGGAACATTTAAAACATTTTAGCTAATTGGGGAGCTGTATGGGAAAACGATATAAAAAACAACAGTATAATGACGGTAAATTTAGGTTGAATTTCTCAACAATCCTACAGTAAAAAGTCAAACAAATAACGGCATACTACAGCTAAAATACAGTTCTAAAAGAATAAAGTAAATTTTGATTCGAGATGGTTAGTAGAGAGAAGCCAAAACAGACGGTTAGAAGGGAGAAGCCGAAACAGACGGTTAGTAGCGAGAAGCCGAAACCGATGGTTAGTAGAGAGAAGCCGAAACAGATGGTTGGTAGAAAGAACCGAAACAGATGGTTAGTACAGAGAAGCCGAAACAGACGGTTAGTAGGGAGAAGCCGAAAAAGACGGCTAGTAGAGAGAAGCCGAAACAGACAGTTAGTAGAGAAAAGCCGAAACAGACGGTTAGTTGAGAGAAGCCAAAACAGACGGTTAGAAGGGAGAAGCCGAAACAGACGGTTAGTAGAGAGAAGCCGAAACAGACGGTTAGTAGAGAGAAGCCGAAACAGACGGTTAGTACTGAAAAGCCGAAACAGACGGTTAGTAGAGAGAAGCCGAAACAGACGGTTAGTAGGGAGCAGCCGAAACAGACGGTTAGTACTGAAAAGCCGAAACAGACGGTTAGTAGGGAGCAGCCGAAACAGACGGTTAGTACTGAAAAGCCAAAACAGACGGTTAGTAGGGAGAAGCCGAAAAAGACGGCTAGTAGAGAGAAGCCGAAACAGACAGTTAGTAGAGAGAAGCCGAAACAGACGGTTAGTTGAGAGAAGCCAAAACAGACGGTTAGAAGGGAGAAGCCGAAACAGACGGTTAGTAGAGAGAAGCCGAAACAGACGGTTAGTACTGAAAAGCCGAAACAGACGGTTAGTAGAGAGAACCCGAAAACAGACGGTTAGTAGAGAGAACCCGAAAACAGACGGTTAGTAGAGAGAACCCGAAAACAGACGGTTAGTTGAGAGAAGCCAAAACAGACGGTTAGAAGGGAGAACCCGAAACAGACGGTTAGAAGAGAGAACCCAAAACAGACGGTTAGTAGAGAGAAGCCCAAACAGACGGTTAGTTGAGAGAAGCCAAAACAGACGGTTAGAAGGGAGAAGCCGAAACAGACGGTTAGTAGAGAGAACCCGAAACAGACGGTTAGTTGAGAGAAGCCAAAACAGACGGTTAGAAGGGAGAAGCCGAAACAGACGGTTAGAAGAGAGAAGCCGAAACAGACGGTTAGTAGAGAGAAGCCGAAACAGACGGTTAGTTGAGAGAAGCCAAAACAGACGGTTAGAAGAGAGAAGCCGAAACAGACGGTTAGAAGAGAGAAGCCGAAACAGACGGTTAGTAGAGAGAAGCCGAAACAGACGGTTAGAAGAGAGAAGCCGAAACAGACGGTTAGTACTGAAAAGCCGAAACAGACGGTTAGTAGGGAGAAGCCGAAACAGACGGTTAGTAGGGAGAAGCCGAAACAGACGGTTAGTAGAGAGAAGCCAAAACAGACGGTTAGAAGGGAGAAGCCGAGACAGACGGTTAGTAGCGAGAAGCCGAAACAGATGGTTAGTAGAGAGAAGCCGAAACAGATGGTTAGTAGAAAGAACCGAAACAGATGGTTATTATAGAGAAGGCGAAACAGACGGTTAGTAGGGAAAAGCCGAAACAGGCGGTTAGTAGAGAGAAGCCGAAACAGACGGTTAGAAGGGAGAAGCCGAAACAGACGGTTAGTAGAGAGAAGCCGAAACAGATGGTAAGTAGGGAAAATCCGAAACAGACGGTTAGTAGGGAGAAGCCGAAACAGACGGTTAGTAGAGAGAAGCCGAAACAGACGGTTAGTAGAGAGAAGCCAAAACAGACGGTTAGAAGGGAGAAGCCGAAACAGACGGTTAGTAGCGAGAAGCCGAAACAGATGGTTAGTAGAGAGAAGCCGAAACAGACGGTTAGTAGGGAGCAGCCGAAACAGACGGTTAGTAGAGAGAAGCCGAAACAGACAGTTAGTAGAGAGAAGCCGATACAGAAGGTTAGTTGAGAGAAGCCAAAAAAGAAGGTTAGAAGGGAGAAGCCAAAACAGACGGTTAGAAGGGAGAAGCCGAAACAGACGGTTAGTAGCGAGAAGCCGAAACAGATGGTTAGTAGAGAGAAGCCGAAACAGACGGTTAGAAGGGAGAAGCCGAAACAGACGGTTAGTAGAGAGAAGCCGAAACAGATGGTAAGTAGGGAAAATCCGAAACAGACGGTTAGTAGGGAGAAGCCGAAACAGACGGTTAGTAGAGAGAAGCCGAAACAGACGGTTAGTAGAGAGAAGCCAAAACAGACGGTTAGAAGGGAGAAGCCGAAACAGACGGTTAGTAGCGAGAAGCCGAAACAGATGGTTAGTAGAGAGAAGCCGAAACAGACGGTTAGAAGGGAGAAGCCGAAACAGACGGTTAGTAGAGAGAAGCCGAAACAGATGGTAAGTAGGGAAAATCCGAAACAGACGGTTAGTAGAGAGAAGCCGAAACAGACGGTTAGTAGAGAGAAGCCAAAACAGACGGTTACAAGGGAGAAGCCAAAACAGACGGTTAGAAGGGAGAAGCCGAAACAGACGGTTAGTAGAGAGAAGCCGAAACAGACGGTTAGTTGAGAGAAGCCAAAACAGACGGTTAGAAGAGAGAACCCGAAACAGACGGTTAGTAGAGAGAAGCCGAAACAGATGGTAAGTAGGGAAAATCCGAAACAGACGGTTAGTAGGGAGAAGCCGAAACAGACGGTTAGTAGAGAGAAGCCAAAACAGACGGTTAGAAGGGAGAAGCCAAAACAGACGGTTAGAAGGGAGAAGCCGAAACAGACGGTTATTAGAGAGAAGCCGAAACAGACGGTTAGTTGAGAGAAGCCAAAACAGACGGTTAGAAGAGAGACCCGAAACAGACGGTTAGTAGAGAGAACCCGAAACAGACGGTTAGTTGAGAGAAGCCAAAACAGACGGTTAGAAGGGAGAAGCTGAAACAGACGGTTAGTAGAGAGAACCCGAAACAGACGGTTAGTTGAGAGAAGCCAAAACAGACGGTTAGAAGGGAGAAGCTGAAACAGACGGTTAGTAGAGAGAAGCCGAAACAGACGGTTAGTCGAGAGAAGCCAAAACAGACGGTTTGAAGAGAGAAGCCGAAACAGACAGTTAGTAGAGAGAAGCCGAAACAGACAGTTAGTAAAGAGAAGCCGAAACAGACGGTTATACGTACTGAAAAGCCGAAACAGACGGTTAGTAGAGAGAACCCGAAACAGACGGTTAGTTGAGAGAAGCCAAAACAGACGGTTAGAAGGGAGAAGCCGAAACAGACGGTTAGTAGAGAGAAGCCGAAACAGACGGTTAGTAAAGAGAAGCCGAAACAGACGGTTAGTAAAGAGAAGCCGAAACAGACGGTTAGTAAAGAGAAGCCGAAACAGACGGTTAGCGGGAGTTTTGAAACAGTTTCGTTTCGAAATAGCCAAAAACTTTTTAATATCCTAATAAGGTTGTATGATAGCTTTACAATGCTGTTATTATATTATTTTATCACTGTAGTATGGCTAAGAAATTGACTCTTGATATACACAACTCATGCTGGGGTTTAGCGATTGGTTGATAAAAATAGTGGACACACTGCGCTGGCTTTTTGGAACAGTTCCGTTTAAAACTAGGCTAAACCTTTTTCTTATTGTGTTACAGTTGTCTTATAGCTCTAACATGCAGTTTCTGGAATAACTTTTTACTGTAGAATGTAGAAGAAATTTTGTCTTGTTATACAGTCATTGTAATATGTTTTAAGATCGGTCTATAATTGTGAGAAAAACTGCGCCTTAATTAGCTTGCTTTTTGTAACGCTTCCTCTCATGCATAGCTCAAAACTTTTCAATATCCCAGTAGTGCTGGCGTTTAGCTTTAAGATGGTAGTAATAAATCAACTTTCCACTGTGGCATTGCTAAGAAAAAAACCTTTGTTATACACACGTCATACTCAGTTTTGAGATCGGTTGATAATAGTGGCCATACTGCGCCTTAATTAGCTGGAGTTTTGAAACAGTTACGTTTCGAAATAGCCAAAAACCTTTTAATATCCTAATAAGGTTGTATAATAGCTTTACAATGCTGTTATTATATTAACTTATCACTGTAGTATGGCTAAGAAATTGACTCTTGATATACACAACTCATGCTCGGGTTTTGCGATCGGTCTATAAAAATAATGGACACACTGCGCTTTAATTGGCTGAGTTTTTGGAACAGTTCCGTTTAAAACTAGGCTATAACTTTTCCTTATCCTGTTACAATTGTGTTGTAGCTCTAACATGCAGTTCTTGAAATAACTTTTGACTGTAGAAGTATGAAGAAATTTTCTTTTCTTATACAGTCATTGTAATATGTTTTAAGATCGGTCTATAATTGTGAGAAAAACTGCGCCTTAATTAGCTTGTTTTTTGTAACGCTTCCGCTTATGCATAGTTCAAAATTTTTCAATATCCCAGTAGTGCTGTCGTTTAGCTTTAAGATGATAGTAATAAATCAACTTTCCACTGTGGCATTGCTAAGAAATAAACCTTTGTTATACACACGTCATACTTAGTTTTGAGATCGGTTGATAATAGTGGCCATACTGCGCCTTAATTAGCTGGAGTTTTGAAACAATTCCGTTTCGAAATAGCCAAAAACCTTTTATTATCCGAATAAGGTTGTATGATAGCTTTAAAATGCTGTTATTATATTAACTTATTACTGTAGGATGACTAAGAAATTGAGTAAACAATGACTTAAAGCCCAAGTTAACGTGGAGTTATTTTGCAACAAATAATAAAAATCAATTCTCCGATGTTTGTTGTCTCTCAAGCGTCAATGAGCTGAAATTAACTTTAAGTCTATAGGCCCAGATTAAAGCGCTCAATTTCTGATCTGCAGATTATATTTCCTGCAATTGTTGCAAACAGTGAATGGCCGTATCACGCGATCACGAAAACGCAAATTAGAGATTACCGTGCGCAGTTGCAAGTCAAGTGCTACCAAAGCTTCGTGCTTCGCGAAATACTGCAGAGATTAAGTGGGATGGAGACACAGAAATAACAAAGAATTTTTCTTCCTATTTTAAATAAAGATCAATAAAAATACTTAGCTGCGTGAGCAATCTTCAGACTGCTTACGGTGAGTTGTGCTCGATCGTGAAGTTCACTGAATCATGGAAGGGATGGAGTTTATCTCAACCATGGTTGAGAGTCTTTCGGAGCGAAAGATCCTGTTTGTATATTGTATTGATACCGCAGCCAAGTCATCTATCAAATTCAATGCAGTCCCCTGTTTTAGGTTTAACTATGTCTTGGGACATTGTGGCTTCCCAAATATGCTGCGAAGGCGATTCATAGTCCTGTTTGTCGACAGCGAAAAGACCAGAGACAAGTTCAATGGCATTACCTCGCCGGCGGTCATAAAAATACAATCAAGCTGCCTTATTAAGGTAAAGGACTTCTTGTACATAATGTTTACTTTGCCATTTGGAAATGTCGTCGTGCGATAAAATCAGCGGTATTGATCTAGCCTATTAAATGTGTGCATATTTTTTAACCAGGTGGACCACACAAGGGAATATGCTCTCGTCACAGAGTTCAGTGTTATAGAATCATTAATCTCTCCTGCTATAATGAAGCCTGAAGACCCAGATGACGGCGAAACACCAGTCCCAAATCTGTCATGGCTCAACATAGCTCACTGCAAATGCAACTGCTCAAATTATCCTGAAAGGGGACCGGTACTGGTAAACAGAGACAACAGCAATATTTACAACACTGCAATGGTCGCTTGTAGTGGAAATGCCAGTGACCCGACCGTGGACGATTCCAGTGAGGAAGACGTGGTTTTACATGCCGAAAGATTTAAATTGCGTGGGAGCACGTTCCATAATGGCTTTCAGCTTGCTCTCAAAAAGTGTCAACAGAAATGGGCCAATAAGGAGGAAATCGCATGCAAGTTACAGGTCCAGCCTGTCAACATCAAGGACGAGAACGCGATTGTCGCTCAAGCATACCTGGATGAAAGATGGCAATCCCTGGGATACATTCCAAAGGAGAAAATCCCTAAAGTTACCAAAGCAATGATGGCCGAAGAAGTGCAAGAAGTGAAATTGGAGCACGTGTTCAGAGTTTTTGTTGGTGATTGCAAGCAGCACAAATACATTGGCCATATTGTTGTAATAAAAAGGAGACGCTGGGATCCCGATGAAAAAAACTATCAATATAATGACTATATCCTCCACCCTTGAGTATATCAGAGGTAGTGTCACAGTTGTCAAAAGAAAAGTTGTAATGGCATAAGGAACTTAATACTCTCAATATTTTACTGTAATGACTTTGATTACACTAGCAGTTTCTTGCGATCTTCAGTCCTTGTTTTTGCATGAAATATTTTCATTCCTGTAAATAGCCATTATAAACCAAATCCTGTGCTGATGGCATTTAAGATGGTGCTATCTTGCCCACTTGGGACCACCCACTCTACTGTGACCTACCTGTGAAAAACCAGATAATTCATCCGTACATAGATAATGGACTAGTTCCTTTTTTACGCTGTGAGATTGACAGTTACAGTTTCACATTAACCCATTGTTACTACAGCACAATGACAGTTGGGAGCATCTACAGCTTTGAACATCTTGTGCATTAAAATTTCTATGCAATATTTTCCTGACTGCTGTATTTGTAACTTTGAAATTTCTGGATTGTGGAACACTAGATACATTGTCAGTATTTATTTGACTTTGTAACAGTGACATTATCCAAGTTGAGGGCTACATTATATTAAAGGTTATTAATTTATAAATGTCAATTTTTTCCGGCTTCCATTTGTATTACTGAACATGTATGTGAATGCTTTCTGGGAAAGATGTAGACAAAAATAACATTGCTGTAAATATGCACCAAGGATGCTGAAGATTTAAAACAGAAAGTTTAATAACATTTATAACTGAATGGGTTCTTTGAAAAAAGCTGCAAGTGACATTTGTTAGGGAAAGTTCAGTTAATATGATGAGGAGATATGAAGATATTGAAACTCAAAGCTTGGATCTTTAGCAGCTGCTCCTTGCTGGCAGTTCAATTTTATAGGAGCCTCCACCCCTTGTTGGCTAACAATAATACAAATTTTCCGAGCCCCCCTTCTAGTCCAACACCTTTTTCACAGCCCCCCTCTCAGGTGTCTAGAAATATTTGGAGCCCCCCCAATATCTTTATCCCTCCCTTCCCTGTAATATTAAATGAACTTTCCCTTACACTTCAAGATTCTCCTAGCAAATTGCTTTCATTTCCTTCTATAAAAAAGGAGAATTTAAGATGAGATCAAGAGTCACTTAGAGCTTTTTTCCATGAACCCTGTTAATTGACAGACTTCAATAAACTGAAATGAATAAGATCTTTGCAGTCTCAAACACAACATGGAGACGAATCTTTTTCCTATATGCTCTAAACTAACAATAATCCAGATTCATTAGCAAAAGAACAATCACCAGTCAAGGGTGACATATAAGTTGACTTACACTGTAGTTGTACAATATGGCAGTCCTTGTCACCTACCATGGGAATGTGAAATTATACACTTGCCGAAAAAGGAATAAAGATAAGTTATCTCTTTGTTTCAGCACCACAAGCATGGACCTCCTTGACACACCATCAAGGACAAGATCAAAGCGGGTGTACGATCATTCCATCAGCGGTTCCCCAAAAAATGTTGAAAACAACAGTTCAGTCAATCGTTCAACTAGAAAATTAAATTTTGATGCACTTGCATATGAAGTAAGTATTATTCACACTTGCTAAACCTCAGGTTTGCAACTAGAGTCTTAACAACATATTTGAGGTATGGCAAAGAATCTTTTATAAATTGTATCTTGCCATGTGCATCAAAACAAGTTACATTTTTATCACATGTCCTTTGATTGCAAGTACAGGTTGTAAGAACCAAATGCATTGCAAATCAACTCAAAAGTGGTCTTAATCCTCCTGTGAAACGTCTCAATAGTACAGCTAAATGGTCAAAATTCTATATGTTGATTCAAAAATAGGAGACAGGCAAATTTTAGAGTGTTGAAAAAAGTATGGACAGCAACCTCCATATAGCATAGGCATTTTGCAAGTTTTTACAATATTCAAATTGGACAAGTGATGACATCATTTTTGATCAGGTATGATGAAAAAGATATCTCGGCCAATTTTTAACAAAAATATTTCTTTCTTTGCTGTAAGATTTTACTAAATGTGCTCCACATTACAAGCTTAAAAAGTTTTGTTATCATGGCAACATACTGGGTTCCAGACATTCCCAATACTAAAGGCTTTTCTGGCCACCTTTGGCATTCCACTTTGTTATTTGTTATTGGTGCCCCATATGCATGATCTTATAAGTACAGAAATATATTGGCTAGACTTGTGGCCTTTTTCAACATTTTTCAAGCTAACAATCACTCACATCTTGAAATCAAGTGGGTGAGGACTGGAAAAGGGTGAGTTGCCATGGTAACAGAATTTTGTCTATAACATAGCTAACAGGAATTAGGGTTTCTCGGTGACTTTGAAGGTTTAGAAAACGTGTCTAAAATGGTAGCTGAAACATCAGAAACGTCGAAAGATCAACAAAGCAAAAGTGCTACTGGTGAAAACGATACTTGCACGTGTAGCGAAAAGTGCTGCGCTTGCACTTGCAGAATTTGCAATGTGATCATTGCAGAAAAATCAACTTTTCAGTGTGAAAAATGTCCTGCTATGTTATAAAAGCAATGGACAATGTCTAGTGTGCGTCAATACAATAAGGGATGCACTTGGATAGATGGGAGAGTTCTCCCAACTATCCGTGTGCATCCCGAATTGGATTAATGCACACTAGACATTGTCCATTCCTTAAATACCGATAGGTGTGTTTCCTCTAGAACTATTAGCCTACCAAGTTTCAATAGTCTGCATTGGAAATTGGCCAAGATAGATCTATTTATATACTTCATGTAAATTTTGGGTTGAGTGTAAGATATCATCAGTCATTTATTGAAATTCTGAATTTAAATATGTTGGAAACTAATGCAGATATTTACAAATGGTAAACAGTATTTTTATTCTTTCGTGGTGTTCTCTGTGATACACCTGAAAAACGAAGGGTTTAAAAATTTGATCATACATGTAGTCCCACTTAAGGCATGTAACTAATTTAAACCAATGACATGCATGCACAAAATATTTAATGGATTATGACTACATCAGCTTTACTTCACAGCAAAATATGTAATTTCTGACGTTTGAGGGACGAATTAGTCAGAAATTATTATTCTGACGGCACGTTGGAGAGGTTCGCGGTGCATCTCGGGTTGCTTAAGTACTATTTAAGGTTTTTGGCGGGAGATCTAAGTCATTCTAGGTCGGTCAGTCAGAGTGTTCGCCCGCTTTATTTTGGGCTTCCGTTCTCCCGCCATCATGTCAGTCTCAAATGAGGTTCAAGAGTTTATTTATACTTCTTTGGCTGAAAATAATAAGGCGTTGTTAGATCAGATTTCCAAGTTAGTAGCAGATTCGGCTGAGAGTATTAAGCGTTCCAGCGTGGAAGCTGCTGATGACCAGTTGAGGGAAATCAAGAAGTTGCGTCGAGAGGAACCGAAATCCTTTAAACGTAAAGGCAACGAGATCCAGTACAAGTTTAATCTTAAGCTACAGGATACCTTGGATGAGGTTAAATCCCACCTTGAGTCCAACGCAGTTGACAAGGCTAAATCCTCGCTGTCAGAAGGTACGTCAATGCTTTCTGAGAGGCAAAAGCTTATTTTACTAGCGGACAAGTCGGAGTTTGGCTGGAAAACTGTCGAGCAATACACCCAGCATGAGTTAGCTGACGATGAAGAGGACGGTAAAAAGATCCGCCGTGCCGAGGAACGAGCTGAGAAAGCTCTCAAGTCTACTGTTCCCAAAAGACCTATCAACCAATCTTCATCCCTCAGTCACCCTTCCAGTTCATCACGACCACGTTTTCCTTCCCAGTATTCCAGAAGTTCTTCGCCATTTGGTTCCTTCCGTAACCAGCGAGATCGGCTGTCCTATCCTCGTTCATCCGACGTTCTGTCGAGGCCCGGTAATTGTTTCGCCTGCGGCAGGTTTGGCCATTGGAGGTCTGAATGCACTCAAATCGCCCGTTCTGTTTTTAAAGCTAATTCAGGTAATAGATGACAAGATGGTGACAAGCAAAGTAAGTCTGAATTTTCATTTCTTAATTCCCCGTGTGACTTCGTTGACGATTTATCAGAGGATGCCTTTCAAGAATCTAAGAGCTTTGAGCTTGAGTTCGAGATCCCAGTTGTGAGTGCTCCTGTTGTCCAACAAATTTCTGTTAAAGGGAAATTGTTTAAATCCATTCAGCATTGGCAATCTCTTGGTGCGCCGGATTTTATATTATCTGTTATCAGAAATGGTTACAAAATCCCATTTATTTCCACGCCGCCGCCTCGCCTTTTCACGAACAATGCCTCAGCCCTTAAAGAAGCAGATTTTGTTAGCGAAGCTATCTTCGAACTCTTGCGTGACAATCGTGTTGAGGAAATAATTTCTCCGCCTGACATTGTCAATCCGCTAACTGTTTCGGTTCAAGCTAACGGCAAGAAGAGGCTTATTTTGGATTTAAGGCACATTAATTTGCATGTCTACAAACAGAAATTTAAGTGTGAGAATCTGCATACCATTAAGAACACTTTTGCCAAAGACTTTTTTGTTTTCTCCTTTGATTTAAAGTCAGGTTACCATCACGTAGACATTTTTCCAGATCATCGCAAATATTTGGCTTTCTCGTGGGAGTTTGTTCCAGGCCATACGAGGTTTTTCCAGTTTACTGTTTTGCCTTTTGGCCTTTCCAGCGCTCCTTACATTTTCACCAAGTTGCTTAAGCCTTTGGAGACACATTGGAGGGCGCAAGGCATTCCAATCGCCATATTTTTTGATGATGGGGTTGGTGCTGGTCCGTCGTTCCAAGTTGCTAAGTTGAACAGTTTATTAGTTCGTTCAGTTCTTTCTAGTTGCGGATTTGAAATTAATCACGAGAAGTCTAATTGGGAGCCTACGCGTACCTTTTCGTGGATTGGTTACAACATTGACACTCATACCGGTTTAATTTTTGCCAGCGATGCCAGAATTGAAAAGCTTTGTTCTGACCTTAATGATATTTGTGCTAGTTTGGAGTTTTCTGCTTGTGTTCACGTGAAGAATATTGCTTCTATTGTCGGTCAGATTATTTCAATGTCCGCCAGCTGCGGGAATGTTACCCAGATTATGACGAGATATTTGCATCTTACTACCAATTCTCGGAGTTCGTGGAATGCCCTTGTCTGCGTGCACGATCAAGCAAAACAAGAGCTTCATTTTTGGAAAGACAAATTAAGAACATTAAATGGAATTTTGTTTTGGCCGATTCCTTTTGTATCGTCCAAAGTTTTGTTTACAGATGCTTCGTCGACAGGTTGTGGAGGTTTTATTCAAGGTTCTTCTTTAGTTTGTCACAAAAATTGGTCCACGGAAGAATCGCAAAAGTCTTCTACTTGGAGAGAACTTGATGCAATAAACTTCGCTCTTGAAGCATTTGCCAATCATTTAGCAGGCCAAGCCGTTGCTTGTAACACTGATAATCAGAACGTTGTTAGAATTATCCAGGCTGGTAGTATGGTTAAAGAATTACAAGACATCGCTCTGAGTATCTTCCTTTTTACCTCCCAACGCCAAATTCACCTCAATGTCTCCTGGCTGCCGCGTGATCAGAATTCTCAGGCTGATTTTTTTAGTAAGATTGTTGATTTCGATGATTATTCTCTCCACGACCAGGTGTTTTTCCATCTTGAAAGCCTCTGGGGTCCACACTCAGTTGACAGATTTGCATGCAGTTATAATGCGAAACTGCCTAGGTTTAATTCCAGATTCGTCCAACCCGGTGCCGAAGCTGTTGACGCCTTCACACAAGACTGGTCACTTGAGAATAATTGGCTGGTGCCACCAATATCTCTCATTGGCAGAGTATTAAACCATATGAAAGATTGTAAGGCCGTGGGAACTCTAGTTGTGCCATTGTGGAAATCAGCATATTTTTGGCCATTATTAAGCAATGATGGTACTCACCTAAATTCTTTTGTATGTCAATGGTTATATCTTCCCAACAGACCGGATTTGTTCGTCAAGGGTAAAGCCAAGAATAAGTTGTTTGGCACGAAGGCTTTCAGGTCTAGATGCCTTGCCCTACGCGTTGATTTTGCTAGAAATGTTCGCACTTCTAATGTTGGCTTTTGTACTTCTCAGTTGGGCTCGTGTTCAGCTTGCAATCCTTAGGAGGTATGCTTATTCTGTTTCTAATCGTGTGGCTGGTGGAGATAGTTATTGTCCCCCTCCTCCCCCCTTTCCCCCTCCCCTTGCACCCCCACTCAGGCCTACTATTGCCGCTTCGATCATTAATTATTTTTGACACGGCGTTCATGTAAAGCAGGTGCTGTCGCATCTGTTGTCGAATATTAGTTCATATTTCAGCCCCCGGTGCTGTAAGTGTCGCTTTGTGCAACTCCCGGTGGTGTCACATGTTTTGGTAAGTTGTTTTATATACGACTCCTGATAGCCTTAGTCTGGCTGTGTACATCCCCCGGTGATGTTACACGTTTCTTAGACAAGCTTTTGTCTATGGCATGTGTTTTGTCAGATAATTGTTATATAGAGGCCCCCGGTGCCTGCTGTGTAGCTACGTACACCCCCCGGTGGTGTATTTATGATGCCAGTATACTTATGGTGCCAGTATACTTATGTGCTACCCCGCGGTGTCGCATGTATTTTGTGGGTATCATATTTGTTTTCGGACAGCCCCCGGTATCGTTAGGTAGCCTTACAATCATTTTAGCTCGTGCTGGATGTGCTCTGTTCTGAGGCTCAATAACATTGCTTCTTCTTATAGTATTGGTTTATTCATTCAGCGGTTTTGGATGTTTACTAATTTCCATTTTGTTTCCTTGTTTCTTTATTCGTTTTTTCTTTTAGATGTCTTCGCTTCCGGTGTTTGGGCCTCCCTTAATGATTTGCGTGAACCCTCCTTGACAGGCCTGGTTTCCAGATTACAGTCCACAGTCATTGCTTCGAGAGCTCCAGGAACCACTGACGCTTACAGAATGGCCTTCACGAGATGGAAGAATTACGCTTCTTCCATAGATGAAATTTAAGCTTTTCCTGCCAAGACAGAGCACGTCGCCTTGTACCTTCAGCATCTTCTCGATACGACCCATTCCCATTCTGCCGTAGATTCTGCTATTTATGGAATCAAATGGGCTCACAATTTGGCGGGGTTACCTTCACCTACTGACAGTTCTATTATTCATGATGTTAGTAGAGCAGCTAAGAGGCTTATTGGAACTCGTTTAATTAACAAGAAAGAGCCTATTTTGCCTGATATGATTAGGAAGTTAGTTGAAGCCTCTAACCTAGATAATTTACTTAATTTGAGGAATGTTTGTATTTTCCTTTTGGCTTTTGCCGGTTTTTTCAGAATTGAGGAGGTTCTTAGCATTAAGTATGGTGATATTACTTTTCATGATTCTTATGTTGTTATCCGAGTTGATAGAAGTAAGACGGATCAACTAAGGAAGGGTAACGAAGTGGTTATATCTCGAAGTTCATCCCAAGATGCTTGTCCAGTTTTGCTTTTCAAACGTTATCTTTCAGAGCTTGAGCGTTTTCCAGTGGAACCTAGTCATTATGTTTTCAAGCCTCTAACTAAATCCAAGTTAGGACATAAGTTTGTTTCTACAAATAGGCCCATAAGTTATTCAACTGTTAGGGAGTATTTTAAGAGTAGTTTTAAGGATATTGTGCCAGACATTGCTGTTTTTAGTACTCATTCCTTAAGATCAGGTGGTGCTTCTGCTGCTGCCAACGCAGGTGTGGCTGACAGGCTGTTTCAAAGACATGGCAGATGGAAGTCTGTTTCAGCTAAGAATGGTTATATTGACGATAATTTAGAGTCTAGATTGTTAGTTTCCCAGCATTTGGGTATTTGAGTATGTTTTTCTATTCCAGTTTTCACTACATCTTCCCTTTCTTTATCTCTATTAGGATACATTGAATCGCACGGCTCATGGCTGACTGCCTCATCCTCAATAAACTTTTCACATTGAATGTCTCGTGTGAGTGGAGTCAGAATATGTAATTTCTGACGTTTGAGGGACGAATTAGTCAGAAATTATTATTCTGACGGCACGTTGGAGAGGTTCGCGGTGCATCTCGGGTTGCTTAAGTACTATTTAAGGTTTTTGGCGGGAGATCTAAGTCATTCTAGGTCGGTCAGTCAGAGTGTTCGCCCGCTTTATTTTATTTTTTATTTTAGGATTACGTTTCGATTTCGTCAATTAGTGTAAACTAGATGTAGAGTGCCCTTTCCTCGGGGTCTCGTGCTGCTGCATTAGATGAGGAATACGTTTCCACATGTTTTTTGGCCACATCTAAAGGGTGGTTTTTTAGTGGTTTTTCGTATCTGGCGTAGCACAGTTTCTGAATTTTGCAATCTTTAGTTAGTTTTGTGAGGTAAACATTTGAATAATTAATAGATATTAGGATACATTGAATCGCACGGCTCATGGCTGACTGCCTCATCCTCAATAAACTTTTCACATTGAATGTCTCGTGTGAGTGGAGTCAGAATGGTAGTAAATCGTTATGTAACAGGACCTCAAGGCAGTTAAGAACATCACGTCAAGTTAAAAGAGGTTCAAGACTGCTGACAAAATGGAGTTCTGAAGAAGACCGAACACTCGTGCAGTTTATTGGCATCCACTCAGATCTCAATCCATCTGAGAATGATTGGCCAGCTATGTGTGCAGACAGTTCATACTGGTTAGAGGCTGCTAAATACATCAAGACAATCTGCCACACTCCACACCTTCGAAGTGGTAAGGTAAACTTCTATTAGTATGTTAACACTAGAAGTACATGTAATTATAAGTCAATTACTGATCATGTATAGGATAGAAAAATACAATTTAATACAGTTATCCAGTATACATGGGGCTTTGTGTCATGTGATGGGTTAATAACTGCAATGGGCATACATGAATTAAATGCTTATTGTATAAACAGCTTGTAAATTTTACACGACAGTCAAAACGTCTTTCTGTTTTCAGCATTTTCTGTTCGTTCAAGAGTCATCACCTACTTGGCAAAGAAGTTTAGTTCATTAAATAAAGCAGAGGAAAATTTCCAATTAGACGTAGATGCTTATTTAATGGAGGAGTCCTCAAAACAGCCTGGTGTGCATTCAAATCCCTCTTTGCAGCTCCATGAATCTTCAAGCACATCGAATCCCAAACCTACCGCAGAACATGATAATCTGTTAAACACACCTCGCACACAAGGAAAATGTTCACATCAGGCAAATGCACTGGTACTTGATCCTGCAGGACAAAGTCTGGATAACTCAAACCTGGAAGCAGCCGGAGTCGAGGAGATCATAATAAATCGGCTAATTGAGAAATCTAATGAGGGCATCTTACAGAAAATAGCCGACAAAGCATTCCCCAAACTCGCCATCAAAAATGGCATCAATTCCAATCCAGGAGACTTTGCAAGCAATTCAGTAATGGCAATGAAAAGGCTACAGGCTGCTGGGAAAAATAATTTACTTTACAAGTTTGCAGAATGCATTGCCAGAAACAGGCCAGGAAGCCACGAATGCCTCATGCCACTCGACAAAATGCCATTTGGGTTGATTGAATACCAACTGGAGTTTTTCACATGTACCAAAAGTGATCAGGTATTATGCTATTGAACCTTTGCGAATTGCTGACTATTATTATCAAGTCAAATGTTATGTAAGAGGTATTGGGCAGCCAGAAATGATGCATAATTAGTAAGGGCCCTACGGGAGGTGTCTCAGTAGACCTAAATAGTTGTTGGAAAAATGAAGCAGGGGCCATAGGGCAAGGTTCCCTAGGTTCAGTGTTCCCCTATCAGAGAAGGGCTTGCCTTGTGGGTTCCGGCAGTAAAAAAATGTAATTTTTAGTGTCTTATACCAGTACCTCTCAATATATCAAACCTCCTTTGTTACAGGTGGACAGATCATTTTATTATAAGCCATACAACTCTTACAGGCTAATATAATTTTTCCAGCTGGATGACGCAGAATTAATTGCCTCTTGCACCCTGGCAAAAAAAATGACATAGGTTTA
Organism: Micromussa lordhowensis; assembly: GCA_964020085.1. Classification (NCBI taxonomy): domain Eukaryota; kingdom Metazoa; phylum Cnidaria; class Anthozoa; order Scleractinia; family Lobophylliidae; genus Micromussa; species Micromussa lordhowensis. The sequence continues at coordinate 26,328,927 of OZ026603.1, read as the reverse complement.
TTACAGAGTTCAAGTGTTTTAACTTTGCACGTTACTATGTTACATCACCAGATCAAAATGCCCCATGATTTCCAGGAGTGGTATGCTACAATGTCTTCGCAGTTTGAAAGTCGGTTTGGACGGCTATTCCGAGGTCCAATGTGGAGTGGATGTGAACGAGACGACATTAAAAATCCCCTTGTGGTAAGCAAAGATACATTGTATTATTTTATAGAGAGGAAGGGAAATCAATTGAACGAGAAGTGGGAAATTTGTAATTCGATGTTACAGTAAGTCTGGCATGCTATAATGTTCACTACATATATTATATGTTACAATTAAAAGCCATCTCCTCAGTCAATGTTTTCAGTGATACTCAGAACTGATTATGTACATTGAAACTGTTAAAGAAGTATGTAACTGTATAAATCATATTAATACATTTTGCTGTTTGTAGCAAATATAAGACAATCATTTCCGGCTTTACCTGTTTCAGGCAAAGGTAAATGTGGCTTGTACAAGTCAAAGGACACAAAGCAAGGAAACAAATCTATCAACTTTTGAGGTCTCTCCTACCATTCAGGTATACAATGTATCAATATTACTGACAGTTATTAAATCAGCCCATTTGATGCATGTGCAATCAACAAATGTTAAACAGAGACAGTTAACATGAAATCTACATATGAACGAAACATCTACAGCAAACTAAATTATATTTGCAAAACTTTTGAAAGTAATATCAATCTTGTTACTTTGAAGGAGAATTGTATCAACAAAGGGGAAATTCATTCATAGCAACAAGGGCTCATCAAGCATACTCACTTTAACAACAGCCATGGCTTAGAATTAGTTTCACAAATAATTAGGATTCCAAGACAAAGAAAATTGAGAATCAAAAAAAGTTAGCATCATCGCAACCTGACTTTCATTTTGACTCACAACATACAATCATATGTTAATTCACGTATTATGCTGAATGTCTATATTAATCTTATAGAAAACTGCTCTGGAGACATTAAAGCACAGCAACCCCATGGGCAGGTACTGGATCAAAGTTGATGGCACCGACATCAAGCCAGCTCTGCAAGAGTCGAAGAAAGGCGAGTGGAATGGAGACATTGATTTGGGGGATGGCCATGTGCTGTTTATGCTGTCAGACGCGAGAGAAGGAAACAAAAACCATATGCAATACCAGTATGGTAGATACCCTACCACACCTTAAAAGACCAGTTTGTGAGGGATTTCACAGTGTTGCTGAAGCAGGAAATGGCTCAGTTTGGACTTAAAGCGATAGGTATGTTTTTTTTCCTGCAGGGCAGTTAAAACTTCAAGACATGTTCTTGCAGTTATTATTACCCCAGCAATAATAATGCCTACTTATAATTATTATAAGTATTATCAGCAGCAATGTTTCAATTCCCACATTTTATCGTTTTCATTTTTTTGGAATGAATTAATTTGTAAAAATTAGGATGGTTTGTTATTGTGTGGTCATAACTATTTCACTGATCATTTCTGTGTACACACAAGACCACTGTTTCCAAAAATCAAGGTGAAAATTAAATACACAGGGATTTTAGTGATATATGTAATGGGGATACAATCTTGACTATGCACAGGAACGGTGACTGATGGTGAGTTCAGCTCTTTAAGAACACAGGGAGAGACTCGGCCACTCCATATCTGGCAACTTGTGCATGATGCAAGACAAGCTGTTAGCAGGATGTCGAAGGACACAATGCTTGACATGTTAATAGCCCTTGAAGGTATTTATTTATTTATTTATTTATACATACAAATGAGTGTTTTCTTTGGAGAAATATACAAATATTTTAAACATGATCCTCTTTGTGAAGCATTCTCACAAGGTTCATTACTGATTGAAATTGTCAAAAAAACTGATCTAGATATTTTTTTTTACATATAATGCAATAGATTTAACAATTAACAGTGGATAACAATAATATTGTGTTAACCCTCCCCCCCCCCCCCCAACCCCAAGACCCACTAGTAGATTTTTCTCTGTCTAATGCCAGGCGATTTTACTCGTCAAAGGGAGACCCCTTGTATTTTAGAACTGAAAACTACTAAATTTAATATACATGTAAATGGACATGCCTATGTCTCTTAGCAAAGCACCAGGCCAATAACGTACATACGTTACAGCGACATAATTAAAAGACAGGATGTGAAATACCTTATTTTTCAGTCACAGATGGAAAACCGAAGGTACCACGCCCTCACAATCCCATCCCTGATGGAAGACGCCATCACTTTTGTAAGAGGAAAACTTGTTCCTGTCGGTTATGTTCCATACACCTTTCGAAGGAATGTGCCAGAATCGTTCTTAGACAAGCTACGTTCCATCGTCGCAACCTGTATTTTCAGAGCAAGCATTTCCCACTGGCAAACTCAGGATGTGGACTTCTCCACTTACATGTATGTTCCAGAAAATGATCCAACAACAAATGATTACCATCATGAACGAGAAGACCACTGTCACATACTAAAACGCATTGCTAAGCACACAAGACAAGGGGCCAATCAACAACTAAACCTTGAGCGTTTTGATGAAGCAATGAGGGACTCCAGTACTGGTCTAACCCATGCAGCCTTGGTAGGTTCACGCCCACAATCTGTTCCTGATGCAGAGCGACTACTTTCCCACCATGTTGCTGATTTTTTTGAAAGGTACTTTGCTTGTGTAGTTTATCACATTAGATTAACTTACATACAACAGCAAATGTCCATATTCATCCTAAGGATTCCCTGAAGTTTAGCAGCGAAGAAACATAACATCCTTCTGTGGTGGTATGAATATTACATGTACATTTCTCAAAAGAAAGCAAAACAAGAAACAATGGGAACATTAGATCCATCATTTATATTTCTCAAGAGAATTCCATAAACAGATCAAAAACCAACCTCTTAAGGGCCCATTAAAGTATCTCATTGCTAAGATACACGGTTGCTACGCAAGTGCAATTTCACTTCCGGTCAGCCAAAATTTTTCGCGCGCTTATTTCAGTGCCGGCCCGTCGCAGATTCAAATGTCCAATTGAAGCATACATGTGCAGAATTATAGCCAATTGATTTTTCCTTAGCAACGGCATCAAAAGATACTTTAATGGGCCCTTAATTAACCTGAAACATTAATCACAGAATCTGTGAAAAGTAAGGCCGAAGGCAATTAGCGTGTAGACTATATTTTAATGAAAACTGTCTATCTCCAGGAAAGGCTATGCAACTGAAGCCAACTATGTGAGGGTGGTCGCGAATTGGCATGAAGCAAGTGATGGTCGAGGGATAAACCAACTCACTAGATGCCGCAAGAATTATGGCATGTTGAACTATATCCTTGAAGATTTGATGCCATGGTATCAACAGACCCGTGACCTGTCACTTATTGACATCAACAGGTGTGCTATAGTCATAGTAACTTTATACTGAACTGACTTATTCTCTAGATAATGCAAGATTTTGTACCTCATTGATGATGTTTATTCTTTACATTTTTCTTCAACTAATCTTAATTAAAATCCACAGCATTGTAGAACCATTTCAACACATCAATATCATTGAATGTCTATTACAACTTTTACATTATACAGACCTATGGATAACATCAGAGGGTTCAGCCGTGAAACTTTCATTGGAATCACCACCAACATTGAGAGCCAGGAGTGTAGACGACGACAAAACAGTGAAATTGGCTTTGAGGAGCACCCTAGAGCAGGAACAAGTGATGATCTGGAGGCCTTGTTTGCTGTATATCACAGAGACCTAGGAGTGATATTCACTCTGAAGGAGTTCAAATACAATTGGAAAAAATCATGCAGGTTATACAATAAATTGTTCTGATTGACAATGATGCCCTGAAAGAAAACAAATATACATGTGTTGCAGCTACCCAGTTCTTTCACTGTGTCCAGTTCTATTTGATTTGATTTTAGCCACTCAAGACTAAACATGATTATGCTTCAGTTTTTGTTTTAATTCACTATGTAATTCTTACATACAAAGGGAATTTACAAAGAGAATTGATCCTGATCTTCCCTTCTACTACTATACCAACAAATGAGAGGTGGAGTGAGGATCAACCACCCTTTGATGATGTGCCAGAGAAGTGGGATCCAAAAGAACAGCCTCTGAGACTGCACAAGCTACGTATCAACAGTCGCGAAGACAGCTCCATTTTTGTTGCAGGAAGATCCTTTCTACCCACTAGAAATCAAACCACCATCAGGCAACGTCTGCACAGGCCAGCTGCTAATCTTCCACCTGTGTAAACAAATAAGTTATTGCGGATTTTATTCAATATATATTCTTTGTTACTTTTTATTGGCCAAGAGCCCACCAAGAGACCTGTGAATAGTCGTTTACCAATAATGATTTGCCTAATGTGTGCATTATTGCAGATAATATTTCGTTGTCACCCAGCTCTTGTGTAGAAAACGGCACTGTTCAGAGAAATATAAGCTCAAGTGCTTCAAATAAGAACAAGAATGGTTATTCATCTATTATGAAAGTTATTGTGACACACATTTCTGTGTGTTGAATGTTACATATCACATTTCTGTATGTCTTGAGCAATATTTAGCATCATGATTTAGAGCCAGGAAGTGATTAATCACTCTCAGTTATACACAAGTATGATAGCAGCACAGCCCTCCACAATAGCAATCAATGAGTATGTTCCAATTATAGAGCATATCAGGAGGCGCGGTGGTCTCATGGTTAGTGCTCTCGACTCCGGAGCGAGCGCTCCGGGTTCGAGCCCTGGCCGGGGACATTGTGTTGTGTTCTTAGGCAAGACACTTTACTCTCACGGTGCCTCTCTCCACCCAGGTGTATAAATGGGTACCGGCGAATTTAATGCTGGGGGTAACCCTGCGATGGACTAGCATCCCATCCAGGGGGAGTAGAAATATTCCTAGTCGCTTCATGCTACAGAAACCGGGATAAGCTCCGGCCTGATGGGCCACTTGGCTCGTATGCAGACTTTACCTTATAGAGCATATCAATGCACTTTGTATTAATGTTTGATGTATTGTCAGTGTGATTGCCCAGTGTGATTGCCTATTGTAATTACAGGTGTACGTCATTTGATTTTGGTTTTACAAAAAAGAAAAAAAGGCATGGTTCTTTATTGTATGGGTGCATGTTACCCACATCTGTGTGTCAGGTTATAAACGAAGACTGTGTTAGAGTACTAATAAACATTGACACAGAGCTGATTAAATTGAGTATATATGTATCCCACAAATAAGGAAACCAAAATGTAGCAGTTTATGGTATCTATTAAAACTGGCACTGTACAGAGAAAGTTAAGCTCAAGTTCTTAAATTAAGAATAAGAATAGTTATTCCTTTAGAACGAAAATTATTGTGAGACACATTTCTGGTGTGTAATGGTACATCATATTTCTATATGTCTAAAATAACATTTAACATCATGATTTAGGTCCAGGAAATGATTTATTTTGTCTCCACTCCACAACAAATAACAACACAGCATCGCTGAACCAAATAAGTTTATTTTGGGAGGGCCTGGCGAGAACCAACCCGAACACTATATAACACAAACTACCTACGATTTACAAGACAAATCCTTGAAAAATAACCAAGGATAAAGCTATCTCTACACGAGCCACAGCACTTCAATAAATACACAACATATATGGCCTACTTCTCTGAATGGGCAACCTGTCTTATTACCAGTTAGGCTGGGGGAAATCTGCTCCATCATTACATCAGATTATAAAAGATCGTGAAACAGGCCATCTTGGCCTCTACCTCCCCAAATAAGCTCTCATTACAAGCTTTGTGCCAGTTAGGCTGCCAGTTAAGCTGGGGATCATCAACTTCAATTTACTATTAAGGTGTAACTGAATGTAAACAGGCCATCTTGGCCTACATTCCCATATAAGCTCTCAAGCTTTGTGCCCGTTAGGCTGCCAGTTATAGGCTGGGCATCACCAACTCCGACGTACAATGTAACTAAAATACAATATAAATCTAAAGTACAAAAATACAACAAGAAGACGAACGAAAGTCTTAAAAATTTCATAGAGCCGAGCAACCGCTAACAAAGCAAATGCGATTAGAACGGAGGCCAGAAAAAACCTGCCAGAAAAACCCCTGTGGGGAAAATGTGCAGGAAATCTGGGTAGGAACCAAGGCTCAAGCTCCAAGCCCATCCTACGAGGGCTTTACAAAAAATGAATTTTAGAACAATCGATTCTACCAGACTGGATGCATGGTACCAAGAAAAAACTGAACAGAAGAAAAAATTAAACGAAACGAGAGTAAAGAACGCGGTTGGTTCTGAAGCCTAGATGACAACCACGTGTTATACCCGGTCTTATATACCCCTACATCCCTACCCATGATGCCCCGGCCTGGAACCCAGGCCCTTGTTGTATCTCGTGCCGACAAAATAGTTATTTCAGCCTCATTCGCTGGCTCACTCGTCAGAAATAACATATTGTCTCCACTCCACAACAAATAACAACACAGCATCGCTGAACCAAATAAGTTTATTTTGGGAGGGCCTGGCGAGAACCACCCCTATATAGAGTGACAAAGAATTGGGCAAAAGCGTGATAAATAAGCACTAGAAACTTACATGGCTTAAAGTCCAAGAAATTTGGAAACAGAAAGTCTTTGATCCAGATCGTCATCAACATACATGTCTTTAGATTGCGCTGACTTCCAGCGACCGTGTCGCTGAAATACTCTGTCACTGACACCCCTGTTAGCTGCCATAGTCGCACCACCTGAACGCAGAGAGTGCAGCCCAAACTTAGAAGGGTCAGCCCCAATGGTCTTCAAATCCCGCCTGTCTCATAGTACTGTAACTAATAGGCTTATCGGGGGTTATCAACTTACAAGAATCCTTTCCCTTAGAAATGGGCCTAAAAATCAGATCCCTGGAATCTGGAGGAATTTGAAATTTGGCAAGATACTTTTTGAGAAGCTTGACAGGACACGCGGGACTGGGAAGCTCAGAAATAACTACTTCATCTCCCCGACGAAGCTGGTCGTTCTTACTTTTGGAGACTTTAATGACCATGAATCCCTCATTAAAGAAAATGTCACTCCTTCTTATCCTGGAAACATCATCGAACCTTCCACTTGCGGAAAGCGCGGTGGTACAGCAAGGACTGCTGGTGGCCTTTGAGGACAGGATTGTCGTCTTCAATCTCTCAGCTAATCCTTGGATGGGACCGTCTAGCAGAGCGTCCTGATCAAAGTCCCAAAAACCGGATTGGAAGATATCTGGAAAATGAATAAATAGGCGAGAAATACTGAGCAAAAACCCATAAGAGAAACCAAGGCAAACGAACAACAGACGTGGGGAAAGACAGGAATAAACGGACACATAAAAATGTAACAAATAAATAAACCCTTTATTACGTGGAAAGTATGGTACCACGGTGGGACCAAACAAAAACCTATATGAAAACATAGTAGACAGCTCACGTAAAGGCACACGAAAAACTCAACTAAAATAGCGTCTAAATACAAGAGTCACACTTTCCATAAGGCAAAGTGGAAAACCCGTGACGACATAAAGGGGGCCTGGGACGGCGAAAGTCGACTCGCAGAGCAACAACATCAAAATCGAGGGGTCTGGTACCAAAAAGAGAATTACGAGCTTTCCCTTTGACAAATAATCCCTGGAACTTGGGCAAGTAGACCCAGTCGATAACAAATCTGCTCCAGTGTGCACCATCTGTTGTGCAGACGTTCCAGAAGAATGAAGACTTCCATAGCGGTAAAATTAGGGTTCCTCTAGCAAGACACACTTCCATGTGCTTAAGAACTCTGACAATCAGACAAACCGGGGGACAAAGCCAGTTGTTGTCGTATCCCCAGTCCTGAGAAAAGGCGTCAACTGCCTCACAACCGGGCTGAAAAAACCGGGAATTAAACCTTGGTAATTTGGTATTGTATCTACAGGCGAACCTATCGACGGTGTGCAGTCCCCAGTGAACATTAATACTCTGGAAAACAAAATCATTGATAGCATAATCGTCAAAATCAACAAGCTTGCTGATGGAGTCGGCTCTAACATTAAGATCCCTAGGGATCCATCTGGGATCAAGAGAAATCCGATACTTAAGGCAGATCTGAAAAGCTTCGAGAGCTAACACCTGCAGATCCAATTTCCTGCTCCCGTTGAGAAGAATAGACGCGACATTCTGGTTGTCAGAATACCAGATGACCCTTGTGTTGGACAAAAGATCTGCAAAGGCCTCCAAGCCGAGACAAACGGCCTAAAGTTCTCTCCAAGTAGAACTTTGCACTGTTTCCTCAGGAGACCAATTCTGATGAAAAACCAATTCGGAGTCGGACTCGACAAACGCGCCACAGGCTGAATCGGAAGCATCGGAGAAACTAGCTCGGACCGGTAGCGATTGTACCCCCCGATAAACTCTACCGTTGAGGGAATTTACGTTGTTAGCCCAAAAGTCAATCTCCGAAATGGAATCATGCGACAAGAAAACTTCGGTATCCCAGGATAAAGCAGAATTCACCACTGAAAAGAGATGCCTGGTCATAATACGGGTAACTGGCCCCACGCAAGAAGAAAGTGAAATAATCTGGCCCGCAACACTGGCAACTCTTTTAACGTGAACCTTGCAAAGAGACTGTCGGGAAGACAATGTCTGCAGTGACCCGAGGTCGGAAGTCAATTTCGCGATGCGTTCATCAGTGGCCTGAACAGAGCCATCAATGGTGTAAAGAACAACTCCTAGCCATGTAATAACTTGAACTGGTTCCCAAACAGACTTTTTCGGAAGTATCTGAACTTCCCAGTGCCAAAATCCCAAGCAAATGCAAGGTATTTGCGGTGCTCAGGGAAAATTTCAATATGATGGTACCCGGACTTCAGATCAAATTTAAATAAATAATAGTCCTTGTCGAAAATCTGAGTGGCCACGGACAAATCTTCACACTTGAACTTTTGCTTATAGACGAAAGCGTTCACATGTCTCAGATCTAAGATCAGTCTTTGTTTGCCCGAAGTGCGAGTAGAAACAGAGAGCGGATTAACAATGTCAAGGTCAAGCTTGAGTAGTTCATTAACAGCTTCAGAGACAAAAGTACTGTTGTTACGTGCAGAAACATTGTTAGTTTTGGAGAAAGGTGTGGGAAGATGAAAAAACGGAATCTTGTAGCCCTGGTTAATGACATTCAGGATGAACTGAGAAACTTCTAACGAACGCCAAAATGCATTTTCGAAGTCTTCCACGAACTGGGGGCTGAGCGGCAGTATCAATATCAGTAAAACATTGTTGATCTTTGAACGAGCTTAAGACTAGCGGGAAAACATTGCAAGAAATTGGGTCAGAGCTGGAATCAGGCTGACAATCGCTCAAAGCTTCCAAAATAAAATCATTACGATCAAAACAAGACAGGACTACACCTGATAAATCCTGCTCATCTAGTCACTTTGAAGTTGGAGAGCTAGACTGCTTAGCCATCGCAGGGCAGCAAGCGCGCCAATCACCCGGTCTTTCCACAAGCGAAGCATGTGCCAGTGTTAGGACGACGAGGCAGGAAACCAGAATTGGCAGTGGCTGGTTGGTAGGACTGATTTTGAGATTGGGAACTTGATGACAAAACCGACCCGCGGAGCGGAGAGGATCTTTTGGTCGCAGCCATTGCTGAAGACCTCTTCTTCTCAGTTCGAGATGACATAACGGCACGGACTCGTCTCTCAGCACTGTAGATGCGTTTTTCGTCCTCCGAATCATCTGCTAAATCGTGTTGTTTGTATTCTTCGACCGTACTCCAACCATATTCAGACTTGTCAGCAAGAAGAATATGTTTTTGCCGTTCCACGAGCAATTTCTCACCTTCTTCGAGGTCAGACTTCACTTTCTCCAGGTTGCATTTCTCGGCGGTGGACTTGGCGCTGTCGAAGGTCTCCGCAACTTTAAGGTTGAATTTGTACTGGTCTTCGTTGGCTTTTCTTTTAAACTTGTGCGGTTCTTGGAATTTCAATTTCTTAATCTCTTTCATTTGCTGTTCCGTCGAAGTTTCGTTAGCACGTTTAATCTGACCTGCAGTGTCCTTGAGCAGCTCCTTAAAAGAGGCCATTAACTGATCGTTGTTGGCTTTAATAAGGTCCGACACTTCGTCTTTGGTAACCGACATGACACAAGGATTAAACGAAACGAGAGTAAAGAACGCGGTTGGTTCTGAAGCCTAGATGACAACCACGTGTTATACCCGGTCTTATATACCCCTACATCCCTACCCATGATGCCCCGGCCTGGAACCCAGGCCCTTGTTGTATCTCGTGCCGACAAAATAGTTATTTCAGCCTCATTCGCTGGCTCACTCGTCAGAAATAACATATCACACTCAGTTATTCAGAAGCATAATCGTGCAGCCCTCCACAATAACAGGCAATGAGTATGTTCCAATTATGTAGCATATCACTGCACTTTAAATATTTGAAATAAACTGAAAATAAAAAACAATTCTTGTTCAATATACATGTAACAGGGAAGAAATATCCCTGGCAAACAGACTGGCTTGATTGTTGTGTCTTACATACGATTTCCAGTGTGTACTTTGCACTCTTGATAGTTTGTTTACGTTTTTTGTTTTGATACATGTAAGACATTACAAAATTCTATCATTTTGCAACTACATTGTGTCAACATGAAAGACATTCAAAGTTTCCTGCCAACCGTAATTCTGCAAAGCTTTATGTTCTTTCTCGTATTACTTGATGAAACAACTTCACAGCTACAGAAATCAATAAGTTGTTTAGGACTAGAAGAATAATTATAAAGGCTGCATGGCTCCAAAGATATGGTATGTGGTACATAACAAATAACACTGATTTGCATTCCATCACCTGATACTTTTCAAATTAAAAAACATTAGGGTGCCAAGACTTCACAGTACGGACTGGAAATTATGTTTAAACGCATGCAACATTTAGACAGAACCTCATCCCCACATGTTAAAGGAGCACAGTCACGGTTAAGCGGTTTAAAAAGTTGCACCTATATTTTTCCATTCTGTTCTTTGCACTCCCTGTCAATCTCCTCCATCCTTAACCATCCGGGTTCCTTTCTGGTTCATTACTATCTCTTCGGTGTGTTTCTATCTTTGTTAAGGTTTATTTCCAGGTTTCCTTAAATTTAACTGACATTTTGTCGATTGTCAAACTAACTCGAAAGACCGTCACTGTGCTCCTTTAATGATGTTCAACAAAAGAACCGAAAAACAATGAAGCTTCCAATAAGATCCAAAATGTTAAAATCACTAGCGTAAATCCTGAAGAGGCAATGGACTATGTCTTATGTATTCGTCAAGTTTAATTCCCATTAAGCTTGCATTTTCTATAAAAGAAAACCCACACACGCACAAGTCAACACTCCTGCCAATTCTACAGGTTTTATTAAAGTTGTATAAGCCTCAAGAGCTTAACTTTCATTACTGGAAGATTCTACATGTACTTAAGTTAACGAGACGTGATGTTTGTAATAAGGTGACACCGTTGTTAGCAAACTAAACAAATCCGTTAGCGAACCGACTAAACGAACATTGGCTCTGGAAGTTAGTGGAACGACTCTCGTAGACCACATGAGCACAATTCAAGTAAGCAACTGCTCACAATGACAAACCAAAAATATTATCTAAGTTACGGCGGGTAGTCAAGTGCTAATCAACTTACGGATTTTGCAAAAGGTCTCTTGCAATTTACAGCATGAAACAGGTCAAACGGCGTATTCCTTGCGTGTTTCTTCAAAGCAAACACTCCATAACTCGTCGCGACTCCCCGGTTCTTCAAGGTGCAAGCAACGACCGCCACTCACAAATAAGATGTCACGTGACAAGCAGCGGTTGATAATATAGTTCATTCGCAATGCATTCTGGGAAGGGCTTCCAGCCCCCCCCCCCCCCCCCCCCCTGATCAAAGATAGCGAAATAAATATTTGTCTTGACAACTGAAAACACCGACTCGGCCTTGAAAGTGCGCGCGCTGCATTATGCAAATGAGCTGCTTGTACGCGTCAGCCTTTCCTTTCAAAAACTTTTCCAAACTCGCTTAAGGTAATTCCCTAGAAATTGTACTACTATCAAACTTTTTTTGAAACTTGGCATAGTTAACATTCGTGATATGACCATTAAAAAAATGCAATAAAAAAATGGGGTCACCGTGCTTGTTTACGCGTCAGCAGGCTCTTAAAATGGGGTATTTTTACTGGTTGCACGTTAAAAATTCGAATCATCTTCATACAGAATTAAGTCTTGATTACTTGAAAGACACAAAATTTTCTCTTGAAAGTAAAGCTTCTTTTATTCACATAAGTAGTACTGCTTCATTTAAACCGTTTTTGATTGCCTGGTTGCTGGAATATTGCAATCATGTTCTACTATCAAACTTTTTTCCCTCTTCAAATATGTTCTTCATTAGACTAGTCTTGGCAAATACCTGAAATAAAAATGGGGGGTCACCGTGCTCGTTTAAGAGAAAAGGAGAATTTTTTCCGTTATTGAGCTTATTTTGAGCATGGATAGTCAAGAGACTAGTCTCTTTACTATCCATGTTTTGAGGGAAATCTCTTACGTTTTGCACGTGCACGCGCTCATGTGCACGCGCTGATGACGCGAAAATCGTGCGCAGTAGGGATGCGCAATGCAATACTAAGGAATTACCTTGAAAAAAATGCACCAATGTCAGCCAGCTACCAGGGGGCGGGGTCGTTTTATTGTCAATAACAGATAAAATTAAATATCTACTTGTTGTTGGTATGATCTTTCAAGGTTAGAATCAGCTAGAGCCACGCCCATTTTGGCTCCTTTTTCCAAGTTTTGTGAGTTTTGGCTTTTGAGTTCGTCTCTTTGAACAACTGCCTGCTGAACAACTTTATGTACTCAAAGACCGAAGATATGTCGATAGGGGGGGAACTGCCCTTGCCACCGGTCATAGCACCAGTCTTTACCTTATATTGGCATGTATCACCTTTTGTATTATATTAGTATGCATAAGGGAAATAGGGGGGGGGGGGGGGTCATCTTCAGAAAGAATATGCACAAGAAAATATGCGGGTCCTTCTTTAACATCTTAATTATGTGCCGAACATGGATGAACAACTTTATGTACTGGCTGAACAACTTTATGTACTCAAAGACCGAAGATATACTCAAATGAAAGTTCGCTATTAATTTATTAAGAAATCGCCACACTATTCACCTCCGAGCAGCCGAAGAAAAACAAAATGGCTTTTGTCGGTATATTGTCACAAATAAAGTTACTCTTTGGGCCGCTAGTTATTCAGCTTGTGTGGTATATACTAAAACAATTATTCACCTCAGTGTCGGTGAAAGTGGTGGATCAGATTTACCTCGCCGCTGCGCGGCTCGGTAAATATCCACCACTATTCACCTCCACTTCGGTGAATAATTGTTAATTATCCTAGCTTAATCTTCAATTATTTCAATGAACCTAGTGATTGTATAAAATGTCGTGCTGTGTGGCGATGAACTCATATTAATTATTAGCATTAGAACCAATGTACTTTTAAGTATAAGGTTTATAGTTTATAGCTTTCAAAAAGGCCAGGTATAGTATATTATCCTAGCTTAATCTTCAATTATTTCAATGTAAAAAGTGTGAAATAAAATATTGAATTCAGTTGTTCTCTCTGTGTGTTTTATAATGCAAATAGTGGGGTATATAGTCGATCTGAGAGAGTTGAATAGTCCCCTGTGTATCAGTGCGCCCACGCTTCACAAATTGAAAATTTGGCAGAGACAAATTTTGTCGAGAATTTTGGAAGGGCGAAACAAATTTTGTCAGTCCAGTGCGTCCGGACCCTAAGACTGACGGAAATTTTGGAAACGTTTCCGCGGGTGTTTTGTGTTAGCCTCGTTTAGAGCTGGCCCGATACAAGGAGACCCAAATAGTGTTACTGGTGCCACGTCAAATAGCACTTTGGAAATCAAAGTCATCATCTAGCCTGGAGTTTCACATTGTGTCGAGATAACACCTTCTTGTCATTATTTGTTTGTGTGAAAGCCCCAGGATTCTCCTCTACATCTCCACTTAATGTTATTATACGATGAGCCACGATGACCCACCCATTGAACACAAGAGCAATGAAGTTTCTTTGAACCCTTTTCATCAATATATATAAACACAGGCAACAGCCTTTTTGTGCTTTGGGGTTCTTGTTTGTACAAAGAGTAAATAAATCCTCTGTTGTTTAGTAAAGCAGCAATAGTTAGGTGGATAATGCTTTTTATTGAAGCTTAACCTCTGCTTTTTAGCTGATTTATGCTTATGATCTGAAATTGCAAAGAAATCACTATTTACCCTATGGTACACTGCTTTTCCTGCTTAAGTATGCATGAAGCTTTGATGAATGTGGCACAACTTTTCGAATATGTTTTTGCACTTTAATTAGAACTTTTTTGCTCTTAAGTAAAACACGCTTTACTTGGGTTGTGGGAATTCTCGACACCGCTCTGCTTCTTCTTCGCCTCTCGTTATGTTGACACAAATTAACATAAATATCAAAGCGAGATCTGTATATTTCATTTTTGTATTTTATCTGTTCTGAGACTTCATTAATTTTCGGTGAACAGAAGGCTGTCATTCCCTCGATGCTACTAGCTTCATCTTGTGATGTGTTTATTTCATCCACGTGTGTTGTTGCTGCCTGTGGTTTAGAGAAGAGCAAGCTAAGCGTAACTTACTGGCCAAGAAGGACAGCTTCGTCTTGAAAAAGTTGATGACATGACCTGTGATTGACCCAATGTGACTAATAGCCATCTCAAGCAGCTTTTAATGAGATATTGTTTCGTGGTTTTTAATTGCAAATACTACGGCAGTTATTTCAAGATTTGTGATGCAGTTCTGTACGAGCGAGCCTCAAGTCTGGATCGAAACTGGAGCTCAAAAAGTGTTTTAGTGAGACTATCTTGGCCGCTATTATTGATGTGTGCGTAGTATGTTGAAGAGCTCCAAAGGAAAACCACAATAACAACGCAATGATTCAGGTACTTACCGATACGAAAGCAATGAAGCTTACTATTTCTAGACAGTTCTTCCCAATATGGCTGCCTCGATGGTCTGCCTCATTGGTTAAAGCGGGTGTAACGAAAACTATTTACAGTAGAGTACCCCTCCACGCAAGAGACGCAAACATTCCGGTTTCTCAATCCAGAGGTTTCGAAACTCTGACGAATGTCAAAATTTATTTATCACACCATACAAACATTTTTTTTAATCTGTGCACTTGCTTGTTGAAGAGAAACCGAAGCTTATCTCGGCTTTTATTGAGCCGAAGCGGGGAGGGGTGGTGAGCACACTTTCACTTCCGTCCACAAACTTCCGTCCACAAACTTCCGTCCACAAACTTCCGTCCACAAACTTCCGTCCACAAACTTTTGTCCACAAACTTCCGTCGACATTTGGTCCTCACCAACCTCGTCCCCAGGGCCTTCTCCTCGACGATTTTCAAGATGGCGGATCGTCGGTAGAAGACCACACAGCAGAAATCACGTGACCAATTTTTCCACGGAGAGTGGAAATTTATTCAAAATGGCGGCCAAGATAAAGAGTGAGAGGGTCTGGGTGCGAGGTCTTGAGAGTGGTAAAAACAAACAAAATGGCGGCAAAGGCAAACTCGTATGGCTCGGATGGGCGTTTAAATAAAGAGGCTAAAAGTAAGAAGGAATGCATGTACAAGCAAAAGGAAAATGGTAAAAATGATCTAGAAATTTATTCTTGCTATTTTTGGACTTTCCGTTATTGCAAACCTAAAATTTTTTAGCGTAGTACAGGTACACGATTACACTATAGTCGGCTCCATCCAAAATGGTTAAAATAAGTTTAAAAGGGTTTAGAGTTCGTCCGTTTTGTCACTGATGTACATAAAGAATTTTACTAGCCTTTTTCTTGCTACATATTGACTTTTCCTATACTCACAGGGGCGAAGCGTGAGGTTTTAAGGGTTTTCTTCGGTTAGGATAAGGTATCTTGACCTAACAAAGCTATTTTAGGCATTTCTTTCTTTTAAACATAATATTACGGTCAGTACAAAATGCAGACTGCAGACTGCAGACCGGGTACAAAATGCAGACTAGGTACAAAATGCAGACCAAGTCTAAATAAATAAATACGTGATGGAATGTCATCTAATAACTTACCTGCTGTCACGCAATCGTCATTTTTTCGTTTTTCGAGCCTTTTTGCGCAATCTGTCAAGCAAGCAAGCTTGGTATTTAATTTGTTGACCGAGATACAACTTTTGGTAGGAATCTTGGGTTAAATAAAAGAAGGTAAAGTTTGGACATGTGCAATAACTTGCAATGTGCTTTATATTAATACGTATTTTAGATTGTATGAAAAAACTTAGATTGTATTTTACCTTCAATTTGTTGTGTCTTAACATCTCACATCTGTTGTATATGGGCATCACTGTTTTTACAACCTTGAACATTGAAAATGTATCAAGTTGAAGGAACTATTGGGGTTTTAGTTCGCATTTTGTCACGTAAAGTACAGTGCAGTCCTACAGAGCACTGTGTTGTCACGGATACTACTCGCGCGTGACTATGCAGACATGAAATTGAGGACAGGTGACATAACACATGACAATCTTTTCACGTGGGTCGTCTGGGCAGTATGGTGCCCTTTCCGGAGATCAGCTAGTCTGCTAGCAGATCAGTAAGCAGCCAAAGATTTTATTTAAGAACCACTGTAGCCTGGCCACTCTGTGTAAGACATAATATATTAAGAAACGGGCAAGGAAACCCAATAAATGCTATTATTATTCAACAAATTGTAACACTATCCAAATATGGTCATGATGCTCTCGATATCTGTCATCCGTAGGTAACAGATATCCGGCGGTATACGTAGCTTCGTACGCGGGAAGAAAAAGTGAAGTGAGAAAATGTCGACAGAGAGATTTACAAGGATTTAGGCTGTTTTGTTATCAATTTGTTGAATAATAAAACAATTATCCTGCTCAATCTCGCGGAATATCGTCTGATTTTAGCCGACTCGGCCTACGGCCTCGTCGGCTAAGTATCAGACGATATTCCGCGCGATTTCGCAGGATAATTGCTAAATATTCGTAAAAAATGACGATTGCGTGACAGCAGGTAAGTTATTAGATGACATTCCATCACGTATTTATTTATTTAGACTTGGTCTGCATTTTGTACCCGGTCTGCAGTCTGCAGTCTGCATTTTGTACCTAGTCTGCATTTTGTACCCGGTCTGCAGTCTGCAGTCTGCAGTCTGCAGTCTGCAGTCTGCATTTTGTACTGACCGCATAATATTATTATAGTTTGTAACCACTTCCACATTTTTGGTCACTAAGTGGTAAATAAAAGTGTATTTTCCTTTTTTAAATGGATGTATGGAAAGGTTGTTATTTAAATAGCTATTTCCACAATTGTACAGCAAAGTCCAAAATCTACTCTCTGATTAGAATTTCTTTAACAGCACAAATCTTCAGCCTGCTAGGCTAATCAGGCTGACTCACCTTGTATAAACAGGCCAATAGTAGATACTCCGGCATATTTACACTGATTTACATGTACAACATTTACAAGCTCAAGTGGCAAAGTTGGCAGGGACCCCCAAAATAATTCACCAACTCCTCCTGAGACAGTTTCTAAGGATATGACTTTCGTAATTCTTGGTGCCCACAGTCATTAACTACGTTAGTTAATCCAATGTTACAGTTTGTTCATAGACTTGCAGTCCTTTACTGTGCACTCTTCATGTTTTTTTTTTGAGTGCTATATTGCAGAGAATTTATAGAGATACTCTAGTCTGGCAAACAGATCTGATCGAATAGAGAAATTTTCTTTATGAATCAGGGGCTTGTCTTTTGCCATTTCTGACAACTAAGCAAACGTCCTTAATTTATGGAAAACACTCTCTCGTACTGCAGTTCACACATAAATCAAAAATTTTCGTAAACTGAAGAGATTTCACATAGATGGAATTTAGCCCGTCATGTCACTGGTCACAGGAGGAGTACTCCAAATTTCAAGAGATGACGATAATCGATCAAAGAATTTTTCTGGGTGGCTTGATTGAAGTAGGGAGTTTTTCTGGTATCAAAACAATGTAATGGTTAATGGTGGGAAAAAAAATATATTGGGAGGCTGGGAGGGGGGGTTTGATTTTTGCCCCCATTCGATTCTCTCGTCACTTGAAATCCATAGTATTCCCCTATGGCTCACTGGCATGGTGGTTTGCTTCCTTTAAAAAAAATTGACTTAGGGAAAGGGGTCCATTTACTATCCAGGTCCCAGTTGTTGAAACATTAGCTAGCAAATAGCACTTTATTCATAAAATGCTTGGGGGGAGGGGGCCACTCAACAAATGTATACGTGAGGAGGCTCTGCCCGGAGGTCCAACCCCTTACCCTTTATATACCATTTTTCATGTAAAAGGCAACCCTTTCACATAGCTTCCAGGGCTCCCCCAGGAAAATGTACGACCATTGCATTATTCAGTGGGTGAAGATTTATGTCAGTGATGGATGGAATTAT
>OZ026603.1:26300388-26302888 GCA_964020085.1 Micromussa lordhowensis | reverse complement strand
GCTTTCCACAAGGGATCATAGTATCATCACAGTTGCTAACCGTAGCAAGAAAAGTTATTCCTGTCGCATAGTACTTTATTTTTTCATGGTATTGGTAATCGGTCAGTGTAAAACGCAGACTGCAGACTGCAGACTGCAGACCGGGGGTAAAATGCAGACCGAGGGTAAAATGCAGACTGCAGACTGCAGACCAGGGGTAAAATGCAGAGTGAGGGTAAAATGAAATATTAATAATAAAAAACAAGAGGATCTGATCAAATCCGGATCAAATGAAGACTTGGGAGTATTCGTACGCGTACCCGAATTTTTTTTCCAGAATCCCGAAAACTAAAACCAAAAGGCGTTCCTAGCCTTAGTCAAACATTATACATTATCAACCTCGAGTTCTTGACCTCCCCATTTTGTTGAACCAAGTTTCCCACAAGGGCCCGAACGTATTGTAATATTCTATGCATCTTTAAAACTTTTGTTTACATGACTTTGTTTACGCGATTAGGTCTGGGACCGACAGCTCTTGCAGCACATCTCCTTCATCATCAACAAAGTCTTAATAACGTTCAAACCACCGCGTGTCTTAGTTGCTTCAAATCACCTTGAAATTGTTCAGAACACAAGGCAAGCAACACAAGACATCACAACAACAGGGCAAGATAATCATCGAGCCGAGTTTGTGTAAGACATTCAATGTTTGTGCTCGACTTTAATAGCGAAGATATCAGTGACGTCACGAGCACTGTAACGCAATATTCGTGGTTGGCAAAAAGCGACAAAAACAAAAGAAATGACTGAGTTTAAGCGTATTTCAAATGACTGTCGCTTTACTTATATGCTAGATTTCATTCTGAAACCAAGATGAAAGTTAGAATATTATGAAAATGCTTCACTGTCAAAGGCTGAAGGAAATTCGAGTATCGACACCTGCCGAAAATCGTGTTGGAAATTCGTCTGTGCACAAAGGATTTGACCGGCTCGAAAGCTCTTTTGCCAACCACACGCACGAGTGATTTTGATCCACGTGATCGAAAATGACGTCAATGTTTGTAAACAGATATCTTCGCTATATATCAAGAGGCTGAACGGTGACAGGTGATGGCTATATATATCCAAACACGAGAAATTATAAGAACATTTCAGCGTTCTCAAATAATCGTTAGTATTACCATTTTGATAGAAGAGATGCCAAAGCTCAATGTGTACAAAATTCAACTTCATTTAATCAATCAAAACATTAGTAAATGATCTTTTTTTGAGTGAGGCGTGAGATCTGACGTGACGGGTACGAACACTCTTTTATACTCGTGTTTTATTATCAATATTTCATTTTATCCTCAGTCTGCATTTTACCCCTGGTCTGCAGTCTGCAGTCTGCATTTTACCCTCAGTCTGCATTTTACCCCTCATGCAGAACTTGACTTGGTCGTACTTGCGAACATTCAACTTGAAGAATACACAGCTGATTGAAGCCAGAAAAATAGTCTAACATTATTGACACTGTACAGTGTAGTTTCTAGGCAGTATTAAACATTTCTCTCAAGTCTAGAGTCTGCTCATTATGATCCCTAATTCTAATGACTTTTGTATATTATTGGCATAGCTTCTAGTATTTCTCTTTTCTTTTGCTTTTGTTGTTTTTTTTTTTGCTTCCACGCATTTCACATGTCAATGGCTTTGGGCAAGGCTCTCAAAACATTAGAGTTCATAAGAAGCTATTACAGTGCAGGGCTCGAAATTAAAAAAAATGTCTGGTTGCAATTTGCGAATACTAACGAAAATTTGGTCACAACTTTGAAAATTTTAGTTGCGAAATTAATTAAGGCCATTCAGTTAAGAAATAAGTGATCATAAGTAGATTTTGAAACAATGAACGCTTTAATTCCCATTGTTTCTACAGCTTTCAGGTCATTGTACAGGGCCGGGTTGTTCAAAAGCAAGTTGACGTTAACCTAGGGTTAAATGTTAACTGAAGCATTATGTTTTCTTGTTTAAAAATGTTTTTCACCTCTAAACAGAACACTTCACAAAAAAATTACAAAACTGAAATCAAAATTGTCGCTAACCCTGGGTTAGCTTAATCGGGCTTTGAACAACCCGGCCCAGAACATTTAGCGTCTCAGTGAAAAACACTACCGAGTCCATCTAAATGATCAAGTTGAACCTGTGTTCCGTTCCGTAAGTTAAGGCACATAAGTGCCTGCTATTTTAGTATAGATTTCCAAATCACAGCTGGAAACTGCAATTCTTACATGTAAATGCCTCCAGTCTCTGCAAAATAACATAACACATGTACTGGGCGGAAATATTACCTTACCTAACAAAATTCCTATAGTTTTACCTTTCGAAGGTTTTCCACCGATGACAAAGCAAGTAACGATTCTTTTTGTATTTAACTTTACACCTTATTATTATTCAAAGAACCCGGAATGGCTGAATCGTTCAATATGAATACATGCAATGACTCACGCACCACGTAATACATTACATTGTATAATTTTGAACTAGG
>OZ026603.1:26255388-26297888 GCA_964020085.1 Micromussa lordhowensis | reverse complement strand
AATAATTGGCACCTGAAATTGACCTGTGAAAAGTCTTGGAGCTTTCAAGAAATGCACACCTGGGCTCAGCCCATGCAGCCCATGGACAGTGTAATAACAGCGTGGTGGTACAATAATTTGGGCTGGTGCCTTATCGTGCAGTCTATTAGTAATATAAATGAGCGCATTGGTGTACAGCTATACAAAGTAGGTACAGTACAGGTATTTTTTAAAATTCGGGTTTAGAAAAACTTTCTGCTTTTGAAAACACTGAGCAGACATAACATTTTCATTCAGGACACCCATCTGTATGGCATGGAGAGGTGGACTTGATGGTTGTACCAAATCATGAAAGTAAGTTTTTACCTGATTATTTTTTTTTTGGCTAAAAGACACAAAAAGATGCACCCTTAATTTTCAAGCTTGATCTTGTTAAGGTTACAAAATTAATGGAAACATTTAGATAAATACTTGCTTATAACTACTTGAGCCTAAACTGGGGCAATATTATGGGCCAAGTTCACTGAGGAACAAATGCTACACTTTCCTTTTTGACATTAGTGTACTTCATACTTGTAAACAAAAGCACTAGAGTCAACAAGGAAAAAGTTGCACATCCAATGAAACTGAGAACTGTCATACAGTACCGCTCCGCTCAGAAATAAGCGAACCAAAACATACGCGAAATACGCGAATGCTCATACGCGTATACGCGTATGCTCATGCGCGGACACGCGTATGGCCATACGCGTATACGACGACGCGTCAGTCGACAATAAGCAAGCGACCCTTCGGCGCATACCGAAAGATAAACGTCTTTTAAAGTTTCTATTGCAAAAAGTTAATATATAGATTTAGGCCAGCCTAAAAGCGTAGCTCCTGGGCCGGGTTGTTCAGAGCCCGATCAAACTAGCCGAGGATAAAGTAGAATTTTGATTTGAGTTTTGTAACTTTGCGGTGAGATTTTCTGTATATTGTTTTTGTGTTTTGAATTTTAATGAAAGCAAAATACGCAAAACAAAAGCAGTGAAAAAACTTTGTACAAAAGAAAAGGTTATAATTCGGTTAAATTTTAATCCTGGGTTAGCGTTAACCGGCTTCCTACCAACCCTACGCTGTTTACAGCAAGTTAATCCTGACATGAGCCCGCGATCTGATCGAAAAAAGCAGCACTTGGGCAGCGGTCAACTTTAAAAAAACACGTGACCTCGATGAGCCCTGAACTTGAGCCCGCGATATGGTCACGTGATACTGGTCAGCGGATTCCTTGTTTTGACAGGTGTCAATTGACTGCAACATGGATGTCCAAAGGACGCTTTAAACCAAGGGTACATGTGCTCTGTCAACCTACAAGGAAAGCCCGCGAAAACTGAAGCCTCGTTTTGGTTTACGTGTCAATTGTGGCCGCCATGTTGCGCGACTCCACCACCGTCGTCGTCGTCGTCGTCGTGCGTACGCGCCCACGAGCAATACCGCTAGCCATGATACACATGAGAAAATCAGTTCATGGGTTCCCTTCAGTTTCCTAATATGGGTATGGGGCTCCGCTTGGCGGCCTTCGGCCGCCGGAGCTCCGCTAATACCTGTTTGCGGCGCATCGTAAAAACTTCAACGAAACATCGTTTCGGCGGATAGGGATCATTTCACTGTTTAAATCGCCGATTTATGCCCAATAGAATAGAACGAATAGAATGAAAATATCATTATTTTCACTACTTGCCGTGACGCTTAAAATCGATAGAAAATTAGCAAGCGACTCGCCGACGCGTGCTGAAAGAAGAAAACTTTACATTGCAAAAAAAAACTGATACCTGTTCGCGGCGCATCATAAAAACTTCAATGAAACATCGTTTCTGTGGATAGAGATCATTTCACCGTTTAAATCGCCGATTTTTGCCCAATAGAACCAGAGATATCATTATTTTCAGTACTTGACGTGATGCTTAAATCAACAAATAAATAAAGACGCTGTGTAGCACTTTGTGTTAACCTCGGATGCAAAAAATGTTTATAAAAAGTGCTCAATTCAGTTAATTTGAGACGTTTCGGGGATAACCCCTTCATCAGTCGGATGTAAAAGCCGTTAAGCCCTGGTCAAACGGCGCGTGATAGTCGATGATAGCTGATTCTCCCCTAAGTATCATCAACTATCACCAACTATCATTCACATGGTCAAACGGCCAAAGAAGTTCATGATAGTTGACGATAGTTCACCGGCAGTCGCGCAAGCAAAATCACGAGAGCAGTGAGTTCCGACCTCTTTCCGCGTAAAAATGTAAATGCTAAATGGCCTCCCGTAAGACAAACTTGTAAAAGTATGAATTTTTCGCGACGAAAGAGAGCGGCAGCATGTTTTCTGGTCGCTATCAGGTCAGTGATTACCAAAACAGCTGACCGAAAAACTATCATGAACTATCGTACGCGTGGTCAAACGAGACTGAACTATCATCGACTATCATAAAGAATTTGAACAAGCTCAAACTGAATGATAGTTGATGATAGTCGATGATAGTGCATGATAGTTGGCGGTCAAACGGAAGCGCGCGCTCAACTATCATTAGGCTGGTTTAGCAAGAGAACGGGAACGTCACTTGACGACGGCGCGCGCAGAACAAATACCCAAATTTGGTCAAATTAGAACAGAATCCAGGCTATTCCGCGTGCTCTCCAGTCGTCATCTGACGTTCCCGTCCTGTTGCTAAATCAGCCTATTGACTATCATCGACTATCACGCGCCGTTTGACCAGGGCTTTAGGCCAGATTCAAACGTTCACGGTGCACGCGCGTCCAATGATGCACATGTTATTTGAAACATGCGCGTGCGCGAGGAGTTAAATAAACTTAAATTCTATGTTCATGCCGCTGGGGGCAAGCGTTTTAAGTTTGAAGATAAGCCTTCTTTCTTCTCGTTGTCTGGGTGCAGTACCACCGTTCACCTGCTTGACCACCGACACTTCCATGTCTTGGATGTTGTTGTGATCGGCCAGATTAAAATGCTCGGCCATGGGAAAACCTCCTCCATGATAGCGGGAATTATGATTGTATCCCTCCACAGACCGAAGGTGCTCACCAAAACGGTCTGCAAGTTTACGGCTAGTTTCCCCAATGTACAGCATGTGACATCGCTGGCAAAGGATCGCGTAGACCACGCCAGTAGCAGTACAATCGAACCGCTTTCTGAGGTGAACACTTCCGCCCGTGGAAGTTATCGTATCAGTCTTCGCCGTGTAGTTACAGGTGCGACACCTGGGTCGGTTGCATGGAAATGTTCCTGGTGGTGCTTGGTCTTGCTCAGGACGGGAGACAAAGGTACTATGGACCAAGATGTCGCGGAGATTAGTTTCCCGCCGATGGACGCACAAGGGTTGGTTGTTAAATATGTGCACGGTGGTTGGGTCTTCGCTGAGAATGCGGAAATTCGCCAGGAGGATTTTCTTAACTTCCTGGTTCCTGGGATGGAAGTTGAGCACCAGGGGCACTTTTCCCGATCGTTGGGTACTGTGTTCACGGATACTTTTGCGAAGAGCTCTTTCCCGGCTTATTCCCTTAGCTCGCTGCCGACTTGTAGTAATTAGGTTTTTGGGGTAGCCTCTGTACTCAAAGAATGACCCCATTTCGGCAGACTTGATATCATAGTCCCCATCATCAAAACAGATCCTACGCAGACGGAGGAATTGACTGAATGGAATGGCGTTTCTGCAATGAGTGGGGTGGGAGGAAGTATACTCGAGGTAGTTGTGAGTGTCTGTGGCTTTGTAGTGAATGGTAGTGGATACCTTGTTGTTGGAAATAGAAACACAAAGGTCCAGGAATGGTAATGAAGACTCGCTTATCTCAAAAGTATACTTAAGAGCAGGATGATAGGTTGAACAAAAATGTATGAAGTTCTCGAGATCTTGTCGAGTATCAGAGGAGGCGCCAAGGACGTCATCGATGTAACGTTTGTACAGCTCTGGCTTTCTTCCTTGATATTCTTCAAACATTTTATTCTCGACGTAACCAACAAACAGGCACGCATAGTTGGGCCCCATTTTCGTTCCCATAGCCACACCCCCAACCTGTTGGTAATAATTGCCATCAAAATCAAACCAGTTCAAGTTAAGGACAAGTTCAGCCAGTCGAACAAGTGTGTTAGTTGGCGGCTGCTGTTCTGGACGCAAGTCGAGGTGGTACTTTAAGGCTTGTAGGCCATCGTTGTTTGGGATAACGGTATAAAGTGACCTAATGTCCATAGTGAATAGATATCGATGGCTGCCCGTAAAGGAAAATGACTCCAAGATTTGAAGAGCATGGCTTGAATCTTTGACATAAGTTGGAAGTTGCTTTACTAATGGAGCCATAACGGAATCAAGGTAGGCAGAGATGTTGGAAGTGGGACAACTGCAAGCAGAGACAATCGGGCGTCCAGGGTTGCCAGGCTTGTGGATCTTAGGAAGCATGTAAAACTTTGAAGTCCTGGGCTGATCGACGGTGAGATGTTTTGCTTTAGGAGGCAAATCGCCTGTGGTTATGGCTTGTGTTACGACAGAGGAAATCTCCCTTTGGTGTGTTTCTGTTACGTCACGATCAATTTGGTGGTAGAAATGTGTATCAGAGAGTTGCTTTGTTGCCTCTTCTAAGTACAAATTCCGATCCCATACTACAACAGCTCCCCCTTTGTCAGCTGGCTTAATAACAATGTCAGTACGATGACGCAAAGATGTTAGCGCATATCTTTCCTCTTTTGAGAGGTTTCGTACAGTCACCTGCTTGCTAAAATCGAGACGGTTAATTTCGGTTCGACAACGGTGAATGTAATGGTCTAAGGAGGAGAATTGACCGGATGGGGGTATCCACGTAGACTGCTTTGGCTTCAGTTGCTCAAAGATTTGATTGTCATCAGGGCTGCTTGTTGGTTCATCGGGTTCGCGATCGTCGCTTGCAGCCCCAGGGTCGTTCGTTGGCCCATCATTCTGATGATCTTGATTATGAAAAAATGCTTTCAGTCGTAGTCGTCTGAAGAATTTTTCACAATCTTCTTTTGTTGTGAACTCATCAGTAGTTGGCTTGATAGGGACGAAATTTAGGCCTTTGCGTAGGACGGACAAAAAAATAAAATCGACAGACAATAGACCCTTCTCCAAAATGGCGGCCGAAAATTCAAATACGTTAGAATAAGCTAAAATTAAAAACGAATACCAGCACTAGAAAGAGCACCTTAACTTTAGTAAACCTGCCAAGTTTCAGCATTTCAGGTAAAATATTAGCTGAGAAAATATATGTTGAAAATTGAAAAATTTACAGACGTTTGTATGACTGGGGGTATGCATTATACCCCCAGTCATACAAACGTCTGTAAATTTTTCAATTTTCAACATACATTTTCTCGGCTGTTATTTCACCTGAAATGCTTAAACTTGGCAGGTTTACTAAAGTTAAGGTGCTCTTTCTAGTGCTGGTATTCGTTTTTAATTTTGACTTATTTAAATTTTCGGCGGCCATTTTGGAGAAGGGTCTATTAGCAAGCGACTCACCGACACGTACCGAAAGCAAAAACTTTATCGTGCATAATTAACTAGTTATGTTCACGGTGCAGATAGAAACTCCGATAATACATGGTTTCTACAGATAGAGATCGTTCCACCGTTTAAAATCACCGATTTACGCCAAATACAACCGAGATATTTTATTTCACTTCCTCTCCGTTGACGCAAAAGCGGCTCAGCAGAACATGTCAACAGCGGCACGAGGTTATTGAGAATCTTGGCTCATTATTTATGTTTACCGTGAATAAAAACTTTAGTCAATTTGCTTCACAATACTTGGTGATACTCTTGTTAAAGCTACGAACTTAGATGCGAAAACAACGCTTTTTAAACTGAAAGAAAGTGACGTGTTGTTTACAAACTCGCGCTATATTTAGCAGGAATAGTAGCCGGCGAAATGTGTCGCGAATGTGTTCCACGAACGAACCATTTCTTTCTGAACCAAAACTCCTTCGGGTGGGAGAAAGCTTATTGTTCAAACACAATATTTCGCTTGGATATATTGCTCGCTTCTAAAGCAATAAAAAGATCGTGACGCGGCTTTTCCGCTGTGACACTATTTACGGCTGTGACTAAAAGTGGGACGGGGACGTGGGGACTCGGGGACGTGGGGACTCGGGGACTCGGGGACGTGGGGACTCGGGGACGTGGGGACTCGGGGACGTGGGGACTCGGGGACTCGGGGACGTGGGGACTCGGGGACTCGGGGACGTGGGGACTCGGGGACGCGGGGACTCGGGGACTCGGGGACGTGGGGACGCGTGGGATGCGAGGACGTCGTAACTCGGACACGCGCTGGGACTGGAGGACGTGATAAACAAGCAACACCTGACGTTTGCTCTGAATTTGTAAAATACAATTTTTGGCAGTTACAGTACGACTACTCTAACCAAGGCCACCCGACAAAATTTTCTACAAATTTAACGAATGAAAATCGTGGAGGCTAACAATAGTTTTCTAACAAATGACCAACATGACCACAAATCTGTTGCCTTTGTGATATTCAGCTTGATTACAAAGTTAATTTGTTGGAAAAATTTTGTTAACCTCCGAGATTTTTATTTGATAAATTTGTGGAACTTTTTGTTGGGTGGCCTTGGTTGGAGTAGTCGCACTGTAAGTGTAAAATAATCTAAGAAATTATGCTGGAGAGGTTGTCATCAGACCAGAAGCTGATGATTTCCAGCGTCCATGTTTCGGCCTAGTCTATTTTACCGTGAGAGCTCTCGGTCTATTTTACCGTGCCGTTTTTGAATTATAAGCCCCTAAAGCTGTAATTAAGGGTGTTTTTCAGAGGTCATACTGTTGCTATGGTAACCTATTGTGTCAAGAAAATGATGACAACGTGTTCACCGATGATTGGGCAGTTTTTGATACCATGATTGTAGCATCAAATGATAAACAGTGGTTATAACGACCTATCCAAATATAAGTGTTGGAAAAGCTGTTTTGAGCCACCTTAAGTCGCCTAAAGTCGAAATGTTTTTTTGGCCAATTTCGCTTAAGTCGCCTTAAATCGCCCAAAGTCGCCTTAAGTTACGGCGACTTAGGTCCCAGAGAGGCCTCTTTTCTGGGATTCCCACTCCTGGTCGAGGTCATTACGAGACGTATCTGTATGAAAATGGAAGAAATATCAATCTTTGGACATCGGTTTCCTGAAGTAACATAACCTTCGAAAATAGCAAGGATAAAGGCACGGATGTTCGAAGATTGACAAGAAAACTCGGGTACTTACCAAGCAAAGCCTCCATGGCTGCCCGCAACGTTTAAGACCCCCTGCGTTGAAACTATTCTGTACCCAGAGCTCTCACGGTAAAATAGACTAGGCCGAAACATGGACGCTGGAAATCATCAGCTTCTGGTCTGATGACAACCTCTCCAGCATAATTTCTTAGATTATTTTACACTTAACTGCCAAAAATTGTATTTTACAAATTCAGAGCAAACGTCAGGTGTTGCTTGTTTATCACGTCCTCGAGTCCCCGCGCGTGTCCGAGTTACGACGTCCTCGCATCCCACGCGTCCCCGAGTCCCCGAGTCCCCGCGTCCCCGCGTCCCCGCGTCCCCGAGTCCCCACGTCCAAAGTCCCACGTCCCCGTCCCACTTTTAGTCACAGCCACTATTTACACGGCATTGCTAGACTTTATCGGAGTGTCTCCCATGAACTTCGCCGTAAAATGAAACGAAATGTATGCTTAGCGGATTATATTCTTTTCCTAAACAGGGAGAAAACCAAGCAGTCGTCGCAAGAAGGCAGTGATAATTACTCGACCGGTGGCTAATTGGTAAATCTTCAAAGCGAACTAGATTGGAAATAGAAATACGATAGCTTCATTGAAGATGTTTTTACAATATGCAAATTTGGCTGTAATCGAACGACTCTCGCTTTTTGAGTTTTCCTAACAAAACTACAGTAGCTATTGTTTTGTCCAACAATACTTCACAAAAGAAACAGTTAGAGGTGAATAACAAAGAAATACGTATACGCGTATAGTCATACGCGTATGCGCGTATTGTCATACGCGTATACGCGTATAGCCATAGACTGCGTATGCGAAGTTCGCTTATTTCTGAGCGGTACTGTAATTGATGCCTTTCTTTTCAAAAATTTGATCTCCTTATGCTGCAAAGCATTCACTTCAATTAGTGCACTGTAAAAGCTGTACTCCTAATAAAATTGTATCTGTACCTGTCTCTGTTAGGTTTGAAATCTTCCTGCTTCCTGTCCCATACTAGAGTAGTCTAGTACTGAAAATAATATTAAATTTCAAAATAGTATTTTGAACCCATCTTCTTTCTGTTACCCAGGTCTTTTTCTATTCATCCAAATCCAAAATAGTCTTCTAACTGGGTCAGAACTTATGTAAACATCAATGAACACTTATGAATACTTCACAACAATAACAATAACATAATATGCAAAGGGTAACTATGGGATTTGGGGGGGGATAATTTTATGCCTTTTCTACTTCAAATAGTATTAAAGTCTATACATGGTCAGCACGACAAAACTTTTTATGTACCAACTGTTAATGTTATTGTGACCCCCCGCTGGCTGAAGAGTTCCATGCAAAAACTTAGGTTTACTTATAAGGGATTGAAAATTATTTTGGATTTATAGTAGCTGTTTGTTCTTTGTGTCCATAATGCATAATTCAAGGACAGCATCAAAAGAGAAAAACTATTCAGACGAGCTTTTGTAACAAGATTATGTACAGTATCTTATGTGTACCAATAACTAATGTATCATCTTTTTTGTTTCTTTTGTTTTCGTTGTGCCTTTTTTTCAGTTTTATCAGGAGCAACTGGTAAGTGAATTTCATCACAGCTGCAACTTACATGTACCTGTCGCAGTGCTGTGATCTTAATAGTATTACTAGGGTATCTAAAAGATAGTAATGCTGCGGCACATTCTGTTGATATATTTTACGTAGTCATTGATCTATCTGCGCGTTCCAAGTCTTATATTATAACCTTCATTTCTTAAAGTCGTGTCAAATTGTGGTGTGTAACTTAAAATCTGTCCTTATTTGTATCAACTTCATGCATCGTGACGAATCGATGGCGAGGCGTGACAAGGGATCGAGACAATAAAGCACATACAGACATGATATGCATCTACCTCCCCCAAGTTTACCAGAGAATCGAGAAGATGGAATTTGAAAGATGTGGAAATTGTAGGAGCAGAAATTTCACTTATAAATTCTGTACTAGTACGCATTAAGTCCATAGTGTCGACAGTATTGAAAATGCGTTGATCGCCAGCCTGCGAACTATTTCCGGCTGTTGCTTGTCTCCGCTAGCGGCACCAGTAACAGCAGGCTAGTCGATCACCGGATATGTGAAACTGCTAAAACTCAAGTTTAAATTCTAAATTCATGTTTTGGATGAAAAGGAATTGATCGTAGCATATATGAATAAGCGTGCTCTACATTTTCCGTTTGTTTTAATTATTCTACAAGTTTTAGTAACAACGATTTCTCTTCATCTGATTTAAGAATTCCACCACGGAGGCGAGACTTCTGAGAAATGACATACTAAGTTTAAAATAAGATGTTACAATTAATTGTCCAGACCCGGGCGTTTAGATTGTTACAAACTTTCACGTACTGCATTAAAAACAAAAGCAAGAGTTGTGAAAGTCAATCACGATCTCCTGCACATCGTTTTACAGGTAAATCAAAACAAATTTCAGTGGAATCCATGCGAAAAGACTGTATGACATCCTCGTGTTGTTCGTGGCACATATTTCCAAATTGTCTGCAAGAAAACAACGACACATTAATACATATGACGCATCACTGGTGATCGTGACAAAAGCACCTGGTGATCTTAACTGTTTGGACATGAATTGATACACATCAACCTCCTCTTAACCAAATCCAAATAAATGAAAGATGTGGAAATTGTAAGAATAGAAAGCTGACTTGTAAATTCTGAACTGATACGCACATGTCTCTAGAATCGAATGTGACAGACTCTGATGGGACGCGTCCATGGCGATATGTGAAAATGCTGAAGTTTGCTGAAGCTTGTCATGTCCTGTCATGTAATGTGTGGATCGAGTGGCAAAAAAAAAACAAAAAAAAAGAGCTACAATCATGGACAAAAGTAGTTGAGACACCCCCCGAAAAAGACCTGTTTCGTTAAACGCGTGAGTTTTTCAATGTCTAATTTTGACATTTCGACCCCCTCTCCCCTTTTCAATGTTGTAGCCAGGTCAAAGTGTCCACGGAGCGTATTGCAACATTGAAAAGGGGGAGAGGGGGTGCTGGCTATTGACAAAAAATATGCTTTTTAAAATTACGGAAGAACGCCGATAGAAAGTGTTTGTTTTGCTCAAATGTGTCAACACTTTTGTCCATGATTGTCTGAAATTGCCTTTCAGCGAAAATAGATAGAAATTGTGCTATACATGTGTTGAAAGTGATGAAATAGCAGAAACATTGCAATAGAAACCATCTATTTGTAGTTTAGGTCAGGATTTGGAGGCTTAATTAAGAGCAATGCAGAATAATTTTCCGCAGACTCGTTTCCAGTCTCCGCGCATTAGCGGCCGCTTTAGTGCGCTGCAATATTTAGCGGTCTCGCTAAGCACAAATTGAGTCCACAAACGTTAGAAAACAACCAATCGTGTTTGTAAGGCAATACAGCAAGGTAAAGACCCAAATTTACGTCCGTGTAGATTTCGATTCGCGAAATTTGTCTGAGATTTGTCTGAGTGATTTGGTTGATAACAAACCCAGTGATTGAACTCTGCAGCAGATTTCTGCCATGACACAAGCTATCGCTGAGAATGCGACAGTTCTCGGGAACAGTTACCACCCATAAAAAGCAGATTTTCCGCTTTTTTCTTTGATGTTGTTAGCAGAATATATCGCCTGAGTTGGTTTTTCAGCGATTCATAACGGATTCACAACGATTCACATCACATAAATAAAAAGTATCTTATATTTTCTTTAAATGGGGATGTGAGCCGTTGTGAACCGTTGTGAACCGTTGAAATCTAATGTCTTGCAAATGCGACCCGTAAAAAAACAACATTTACGTAAAAAACAAATCATATTTTCGTCTTTCTGCATGAATGGCTCCTCGAGAGCCATTTCGTGAAATAATTCTCGCCAATAATTATCCTATGTGACGTAATAATTGCACTCTACTGGTGTGCGGCTGGATTTTTAACTTGCTAAACAATGATGCCAAATATCTCTGAGTAGACGGAACAGTGATGATACTGGGAAAGCTTCACAATGTGTAAAATATTATTCAGACAATCATGGACAAAAGTAGTTGAGACACCCCCCGAAAAAGACCTGTTTCGTTAAACGCGTGAGTTCTTCAATGTCTAATTTTGACATTTCGACCCCCTCTCCCCTTTTCAATGTTGTAGCCAGGTCAAAGTGTCCACGGAGCGTATTGCAACATTGAAAAGGGGGAGAGGGGGTGCTGGCTATTGACAAAAAATATGCTTTTTAAAATTACGGAAGAACGCCGATAGAAAGTGTTTGTTTTGCTCGAATGTGTCAACACTTTTGTCCATGATTGTAGCATTAAACATGGCTGAGTGTTTTTCTGATTCTATGGAAATAACTGCAAGATCAGTGTCGGTATTTGGACAATTCTTGTATTCATAAAAAAAACGTAAAAAATAATAAAGGTAATTGATGGTTTGAATCATAAGTAAAAATCGTGACCATTCAATAATTTAAGTCAAAAGTCCGGTATATGATACATAATTGAAAGACAAAAAACATCTTCAAGATTTACATGTAGGTCTGTGCACTGAGTACAAATGGTACCAACATCTGATTATCTTCAACTGGACCTGTCCAGCATGTTCATGTTCAGCACCTCCTGTAATTTCACCTTCATCCCAAATGGAAAATCGATGATTCAGAGGATGGTGAAAATCCATATGAATGGCATGAAATTGTTAGATACAATTTTATTAGGAGAGACAGACAATGTGAGAATGGAGGTGGCGGTTGTCTGCTACATTATATGGAAGAAATGCATCTTACTTAAAACCCACTCTTTTTTGTCACACGAAATTGATAATTTTATTTCATTCACAAAGACTTTCCCTGTCAGTCATGTATCGCCTACCAATACTAGACATACCATTCTATGACACTCTAGACAAGCACTTAACATTGTATAGCTGGGAAAAGAAAGCATATACATTATGGGTTTTTAATCTCTGACTTATTGGTGAAGGGAACGTACAGTGATTCTGGAAGAAAACTGTTACGTATTTTGTCACACATTGTCCTCACTCACATCATTTGGTTAGAATTAATGACAGTCTTATTCCACTCGTGGAATGCTCTATCAACCGTTTCCACATGACAAAACGCAAAGAAAATCTGCTCAGGAGGCTGCTGTCTCATGTATTAATTTTATTTCTAGCTGTTGTTGCTCTACCTGTTGCCCAACCTGCTGGGGATGATGATGATGAGGATGAAGGTAATCATTCTTAAAAAGTTTTAAAAATGTGATCTTTCTGTAGTTTAAGTTATTCATTTAAAGATAAGCTGGTAGATTGTACATTGTACTTCTGTGTGGGTCTAAATGATGCATATATTTGATACATGCATAACAATAACCCCAAGATTGGGTAAAGTTGATGTTTCCTGTCCCATTCAGAAGTCACAACATTCAGTTAACAGATGACCTGTATCTGTACATGTCAAAATGAATATGTACAAGTATTATATGCAGAACCAGGCAGCATATTCGTTTGCTTGTGCTTCTGGCAACAAATGATTGGGGACTGGTCAAGAAACACTGGGGATTGGGAGTGTGGTGGGATTATTTGGGAAAGTTAAGTTTGTGGTATAACAGCCGTAGATTTTCAGCACTGAATTGTTTGCATTCATTTTGTAGGTTGTATCGTGGCTGAAGGGAAGAAAAATTCAAGTGATTTTGGATTTGGATTTTCCCAAGCTTTAGCTACTGCCATAACATTTTCCTTTGTCTGTAAGGCCCATTACAATGATAAAGGAACTCTGTTCCCCACAATTCAAGTCTCCAGAAATGGATTCGAGATTTTCCTTTATGACTCACACACTGATGTTCTGCTCATGAACTCATTTCTTTGGGTACCTAAAAATATTGCTTTTTTGTGGGCTGTAGTGCACTATGGTTTGCTAATGACCAACACTACTGCATTATCAGAAGACTTGAAATGTGGTTATAGGAAAAGTTCAGATGAATTTGGTGGTTTCACTCAGTTAAAAGGACGTGCTAGGTTGGCTGTACCCATAACCAAGATTTCTCATTATGAAATCCATAGTAGTAGTAGTAATGTACTTTTGAGGTATGCGGGTGAAGGAAAACTGTTTCCATAAACAAAGGTAACACTCCATGTGCTTGTAACAATGAGAATGTAAGCTGGCAGAAAATGTTCAACTAATTCAGAATAGCTTTGTGGTGCTAATATATCCAAACAAACACAAATAAATAAATAAATAAATGACATCATCCAAAGTCTATAATTACATCGCAACTAAAAAGAAAACAATGTTCTATAAGTGGAAGCCGAAGCCAATACCAGTGGCTGTCACGTGATCATGTTAGTGTCAGCAAAATAGTGTTTTGTACTGTTTGTACCTCTCACCGTACAAAGTTTGGGTCGTTTCAAGTGAATTGGAATGGATAGTGTTTAAACGCCCAGTATTGGCCATTATGCTTTGCGTGCCTCTGTTGTTGTTTTGGTTTTCACGGGAGCGAGGCATCCGTTGTTATTAAAGAGTTCTATTCTGGCCGCAAACAAAAAAGTTTTAAACCACAAAAATGGCCACCAAGAGATCGCAGCGTGCAATGCTCAATGGGCAATACCGGGCCTTTAACAGTGTATACCTCTGCTATCAAATAATTTTGCTGGAACATTCAGTAAGGATGCGCAGAAACAATTGGCGCGAACGTCCTTAAGATTGGGAAATTTATACTTTAAAATTTCAATTCAACACAAGAACGTCTGTGCACAGCATAATAAGTGATTTTGCAACGAGCTGGTTATCTATTATATTCCATTGCCACTCATTTCAATCCACGTTTTCATCACACTAGTTAATTTATAATGCCCACACAGTAGACTGGACTCAGACTCGACACAATGTGAAAACTCCAGGCTAGATGATGACTTTGATTTCCAAAGTGCTATTTGACGTGGCACCAGTAACACTATTTGGGTCTCCTTGTATCGGGCCAGCTCTAAACGAGGCTAACACAAAACACCCGCGGAATAGTTAGTCTCTTATTGAGACTATATACCCCACTATTTGCATTTTAAAACACACAGAGAGAACAACTGAATTCAATATTTTATTTCACACTTTTTACATTGAAATAATTGAAGATTAAGCTAGGATAATATAGTACTTGGCTAATCACCTCCGAGCTAGCCAATCAGCGCGCGCGAAAAGCACTATTCACTTGTGTGGTATATACTAATATACTATACATCAGCCAAATCGGCCTATAAACCGAACACAACCAGGACCAGAATCGTCCACAAGAAAATGCTGAGAGTCCAGAATCAGACATCACCGCATTCATATTACCGCTAAGCATTGCTAAGATCATAGCTTAGTTTAGTGTGGCGATTTCTTAATAAATTAATAGCGAACTTTCATTTGAGTATATCTTCGGTCTTTGAGTACATAAAGTTGTTCAGCCAGTACATAAAGTTGTTCATCCATGTTCGGCACATAATTAAGATGTTAAAGAAGGACCCGCATATTTTCTTGTGCATATTCTTTCTGAAGATGACCCCCCCCCCCCCCCTATTTCCCTTATGCATACTAATATAATACAAAAGGTGATACATGCCAATATAAGGTAAAGACTGGTGCTATGACCGGTGGCAAGGGCAGTTCCCCCCCTATCGACATATCTTCGGTCTTTGAGTACATAAAGTTGTTCAGCAGGCAGTTGTTCAAAGAGACGAACTCAAAAGCCAAAACTCACAAAACGTGGAAAAAGGAGCCAAAATGGGCGTGGCTCTAGCTGATTCTAACCTTGAAAGATCATACCAACAACAAGTAGATATTTAATTTAATCTGTTATTGACAATAAAACGACCCCGCCCCCTGGTAGCTGGCTGACATTGGTGCATTTTTTTAAGTATTAAGTTGTATACAGGGTTCGACATCTCCGCTATCCCGGTAGCCCGAGGCTACAATACAACCTTATAGGATATAAGTGACCTAGCGCCCAGATATTTTTTAAAAAAATTTAGGGAAGGAATGACTTCACATGGTTGCATCGGGCGATGGCTTGTTCTTCGCTCCTCCCCAGAAAGAAGGTTTGGTAAGATGTGGTTTCTTCGTTGTAATACATCCCGTAGTAGGCTGCACAACAGGTTACCCATACACTGCCTAATTCCCAGGCGTCTCGCAAGGGTCCCTTGACGGGGTATATCAACCTCTCGTGGTGATCCCGTTCCCACAGTTCTAGCAGGGGTTGTCGACAGCATGGCCGCAGCTGCTTGCATACATAACAGTTGGCTGAGAATAGGTCACACTGCTTTTTTGTCCATAGCTGTAAGAGTAAAGAGGAGAATTGTGGGGACTGGATCCCATATTCTATTTTTCAACTCACCTCTTGATCTTCTATCCGTTTTGATAATGTTTTAAGATAGCCATAAAGAATGTGAACTTAGTATCTAAGCGTACTAACTAATTGGTCGGCGATGTTGTGTGTTCTCTCTGATTGGTCGGCAAAAGCATCAGAGCCGCGCAGTACAATACAAACTATACATCAAGAATATAACTTGGAAACAGATATCCAAACAAAAAGCTGAGAAACTAGCAGCGATTTAGCAAATTGACGTCAGTTTTTTATGCATCTGTCCTGTTATTGATCATGAATTTCGTCATCACATTGTCAAAGTAAATTCAAAGATTCAGTCTCTAGTCGTCTAGTGTGCGGTGAATTCAGAGAAGTCTGCGACACTGATCGGGGCTTGTCGAGCGATATCTGAGAGTGACAGATTTGAAAACGTCTTGTCTGGCTGGATAGTGTGCGGTGGACCAAGACAATTTGTCGGGGCTCGTGGCCCGACAACTTTTAACCCGATTTGACCCCGAGAAAAAAAACCGCAGTTCTGCGACAAAATATCGGCTATTGTACGTAAAATAACCAGCTATTATTTCTAAGCGCAATAATAGTCTGCACTTCGGTTATCCCGGAATATCACTCCGGTTAAATTGAATATCACTCCCGTTAGCCTAGAAAACGCCCCGCTAACGGTGAGCTTTCAATGATGAAAAATTAAAAAGTATACAGTGATGAAAAATGATGATGAAAAATTAATGATTAATTAATGATTAATTAATCAATGATGAAAAATTAAAAAGTATACAGTCTGCAGCGTGGATTTTAGTAAGGCTGATACTACGTAGAAAGCAGTAACGGGGCAACGACATGATAAAGTCCAAACTGAAAGCCAAGAATTGCAACCGTGGACAGCTGTTTGGATCTCGTTGGTTCTCGATAGCACGGTGTAGCAAGTTACGAAGAAATCAACTGATCGACTGATCATTTATACCCACTAAATGCAGATGGTGATGACCTCAGATGAAATACAAATCTTTGCCAATTCTTTTGCAATCAATTCTTTTACAGATCCTACGTAAGCCGGCAGCATTTTCGTTTGTGGTCCCTTAGATCATTGTGTTTAAACTGTCCTGCATTTACCCCTGGTCTGCAGTCAGCATTTTACTCCCGGTCGCGGTCCTCAGTCTGCAGTCCTTGTTTTGTATGGAGGTATATCTATGACAAAATTCAAGCTTTCCATTAAAGATAGAGAAGAATATACAGGCCATGAAAAGCTGTAGGTTTTTGTAGTAGCGGCGAACACCAGTTCGAAAAAATCCACGACGGCCCCGCGGACTTTCGCTTCGCACAGATCAGCCCACTTCTTTGATATTTTTCTCGTTTCTGGTCTAGTTTCATCGGGATAGAGGTATCGAATGAAGAGGAATACTCTATCCTTCGTATTCTGTATTGCTACAGTCTCCAACAACACATCTTCCTCTCATTCTGCTACGATTTTGACACACACTATCGCCTGCTCGCATATATTTTTCTCAGAAAGAAAACACTGTTATTCCCGAAGTGACGTCAGAAGTCAACTCGTCCCATTCTCCGCTATTCCTCGGTCGTGAACATGGAAATGTGCAAAATTATAAACTTTGAAAATTCGTAGAAAATTAACAAAAATAGCTAGAACGATAATTTTTTCGCAGTGGTGATCAGGAGAAAAAAGAAATTTATATTAACGAAAAAAAATTTTTGGGGTTAGTGGCACTTTATAATAATAATAATACTTTATTTATATAGCGCTATTTTCCTTTAGCCTAATAGCGCTTTACAACAATCGTAATTCGAAAAGAAAATACAATAATACAAATAGCATTACAGTAAAAAATATATTAAAAACTATTTAAGATGTTAAAACTATATCGCAAAATAAAAGCTATATTACATGCTAAATTAAACTATAACATTTTTTAAAAAGATATGTTTTCATATAGGTCTTGAAACTTGATAATGAACTACTCTGTTTGATATAGTCGGGGAGGGAGTTCCATAAAGTTGGTGCTGCAAAAGAGAAACACCTATGGCCATAACTTACTAGCTTGACGAGTGGTATTTTTAGGAGGTTTTTAGACGAAGATCTCAGATTCCTAGCTGGTGTATAGGGCTTTAGTAGTTCAGTAATATAACTAGGGGCCTGGCCATTGAGCGCTTTGTAGGTCAGGAGTAGTATCTTATAGTTAATACGCTGATTAACTGGAAGCCAGTGCAGTTGCTTTAAGACAGGCTTAATGTGGTCATATTTCTTGGTGCGAGTAATAATACGGGCTGCAGCATTCTGGACATTTTGTAAGCGATCTATTAGAAAGGTAGGTAGCCCATACAATAATGAGTTAACACTATCAAGCTTAGAGTTAATAAATGCGTGAACCAGTTTTTCAGTGTCTGCTTGAGATAAACAGTCTCTTATCTTACTAATGTTCCTGAGGTGGAAAAAACAGGCTTTGCAGATATTGGCGACATGCTTATCTAGTGACATGTGCTCATCGAAGATAACTCCAATGTTCCTTGCAGATGAAGTTGGCTTGATCCGTTCACCAGACACATCGATGTATTCTATTGATGGGGGTGGACGGTGTCGTGCACTCAGGACCAATAGTTCCGTTTTTCCTCTGTTCAGTTTAAGCTTATTGCTTATATATATACCATCCATGAGTCGATTTCGGAAACACACGCTCCTATCCTAGATATGGAGCCGGCTTGTTCAGCAGGTGTGGGCTTAAATGAGAAATATAGTTGAGTGTCGTCGGCGTAGAGGTGGTAATTGAGTCCATGCCGTCTAATTATGTTTCCGATGGGGGAAGTGTATAGCAAGTATAGGATCGGCCCTAAAACTGATCCCTGGGGGACACCATAGCGGAGTTCTTTCACTTTTGATCTGATTCCGTCAACCGTCACAAACTGCTTCCGATCTTGGATGTAGGATTGGAACCATTTAAGCACATTTCCTTTCACACCGTAGCGTTTTGACATTCTTTCCAGTAGCAGCTCATGGTCGACGGTATCAAATGCTGCAGACATGTCCAACAGTAGCAGGACAACGCATTTCTGATTGTCTATTTCACAGAGAACATCATTTTGCACCTTTAAAAGAGCAGTCTCTGTGCTGTGAAAGCATTTATATGCGGACTGAAAAGATTCCTCCAGATCATTATCACGTAGGTAATCACTCAATTGACAAGATACTGCCTTTTCAATTATTTTTGATAAAACCTTCAAATTTGAGATGGGTCTGAAATTTGGATAAGCCTCAGAATCTAAGTTGTCCTTCTTCAGCTTCGGTTTAATCATTGCTTCCTTCAGTGTAGCGGGAAAAAATGCTGATTGGAGCGACATGTTAACCATGTTAGTGAGAGTGGGTAGAAGAGTTGATTTGCATTCCTTAAAAATAGATGCTGGTATAGG
The DNA here is from genome assembly GCA_964020085.1 of Micromussa lordhowensis. Taxonomy (NCBI): domain Eukaryota; kingdom Metazoa; phylum Cnidaria; class Anthozoa; order Scleractinia; family Lobophylliidae; genus Micromussa; species Micromussa lordhowensis. The sequence continues at coordinate 26,278,875 of OZ026603.1, read as the reverse complement.
GTCAAGATCGCACGATTTTTTACCGATTTTGTCCACAAAACGTTCCATCTCTGTTGCTGTTACCACTCTGAACTCTGTGAGTTCAACATGACATGGCTGTTCATTTGCTCCGCAGGACTGGATAGTGGAAGTCAGTTCATTGGATAGCTGCATTCTTATGGTTGCTATCTTCTTGTCAAAGAAGTCAGCAAAGTTATTCGTAAGCTCAGTCATAGAGGACGCAGTCGGATAGCGTTTCTCTACTTTGCGATGTAGCAACTTGTCGACTGTGTTGAATAGTATTTTTGGATCTAGTGCATTATCTGATATAATTGATGAGTAATATGAAGCCTTCGCGTCCTTGAGCATTTTGTTCACTATCTGACACTGGTCGACATACATCTGTCTGTCGACACACAGTCTTGACACTCTCCAGCGGCGCTCGAGCTTCCGACGCTTTCTCTTGGCATCACCAATACCCTCATGGTACCATGGTGCTGATGGGCGGAGAGTTTTCACGCGTCGTCTCAGAGGCGCATGCTTTTCTAGTATTTCTTTCAATGTGTTTTCGTATAGATCGATAAGGTTCGTAAGATCGAGGGTGTTAGTTGTCAGAAGGTTAGATTGCTTTAGATCGTCGTTAAAGCTATCCATATTTACAGAGTGCAACTTACGACAAATAATTTCCTTTCGTTCTGGAGGTGCTTTCTTCAGGCGAAGCTTACAGTGCACAGAGGAGTGATCAGACAGCATTGGATCTCGTATTTCAGTGCAGATAACTAATTCGTCTACGGCTCTGGTTAAGATCAGGTCTAAGGTATGGCCCTTCTTATGGGTGGGTCCATTAACGTGCTGGATTAAACTGAGCGATTCTAGGACCTTGTTGAATTTGATAGTATCCAAATTTCTAGTGTCATCCATGTGATAGTTGAAGTCGCCTACTATTAGCAGGTTTCCAGGGGAGACAACTAACTGCTCTGTGAGGGTGCTAAATTCTTCAAATAGAGACGCTATCCGAAAGGCTAGAGAGGCATTTTTAATATACAAGGCCAAGACACTTGAACCCTCTGGGATGAACAGGCGTGATGAAATTTAATCCGATTATATTTCTACATTTTTATAACCAGCTTGTAACCGTTACTTTTACTATTTTTCTATTTTTATCAACCAATTATGTCACAAATTTTCCTTGTATCATTTTTAAATATTGTAACCGTTTGTTTCCATTTTTAGTTAACTTCAGTGTAGCCCCTGAAGAAGGTTAGTTCTGCCTAACCGAAATATTGGGCATTAAAATTTACCTTAGCTGTTCGATCAGCCTTTCGTTTAGATTTATACTTTTTGCATTTTTGGAGCATAGAATTGGTTTGTTGCTATTCAGCTTTGGACTGATGCATGTACAATTTGGATAATTTGATATCAATTCCTGCTTATCGAATTTTGTCATAGATATACCTCCATAGTTTTGCGCTGAACGGTTTTTACATATTTCAGTTCACACGCGACATCGACATCGACATCGTCCGTCCTTCACGGACATTAATTCAAGAGTCCAGGCCAGATACTTTCAACTGTACCATTGCAGTTATGTCCTATGTGGCAGACATGTCCTCTGACGTAATGTGAAATACTAAGCCAATCATATCATGCGTTTTATCTAGTAGCACGCAGCATAGGACTGGAAACTAATCTCCGTCGCAGTTCGGTCTTCGAGCAAAATTGAGTCTTTGAGGGGTAGTGCAACAGCAGTATTTGACTTCGTAATTATGTTTTGACTCCCAACGGAAACATGCAGGGTTTATTTGCAAGAATTGCATTTACCTTACATGATTTGTGTCGCAAATTGACGGCTAAGTATATTTCTCGTTTCAATTTTAACGTGAAAGGTTGACCAGAAATTTCAAAACAGTTGCTCTCCGTTTCCGAACTGCGTGTGTTCACGGCAAGCTATGTTTAACTCCGCGCTTCGATTATCCTCATCAAATCGTTCAGATCGTTCAGATCGTTTAATGCTATTGCATAGGCAAAACAAAATCCCAGAGAAGTAGCGGAACCAATTTTAGTTTCGGTGCTGTAAAACTACAACTCAATTTGGGCAATATTGTGTCTCGCAAGCCGGTCACGAAAGCCCTCTACTCCGAGTACACTTTATATGTTTTTGAAGCTGGCTTTACCTTTTTGGACCCAGCCAGCTCCTATGGTTTTTTAGCATCGAACATTTATTACAGACAGTTTCTTGCAGAGTAGATTCTATGGCCGGAGTGCCTCCTAACTGTTCCTAGTCTGTTCCCAGTTTGTTTTGCTCTCAAACAGCATGCAGTCGATTCGAAACACCACAGAGCGCTTTGTGGCCTATTCAAAACACCACATAGCGCTTTGTGGCCTATTCAAAACACCACAGAGCGCTTTGTGGTCTATTCAAAATGCCACAGAGCGCTTTGTGGTCTATTCAAAATGCCACAGAGCGCTTTGTGGCGTTTTATTTTGGCATTTAACCTTGAAAACTGGATGTCTCGTTGAATTGCAGATATCTCACAGCTATTTTCTGAAATAAGTTGGTTTTCACGATTTTTGGCACCACAAAGCGCTTTGTGGCCTATACAAAACCCCACAAAGCGCTTTGTGGCTTATTCAAAAGGCCACAAAGCGCTTTGTGGCCTATTCATCGAATCTCCAACAGAAGACTTGATACCGTTCAAAGTACTCGTTATGGTTAACACTGCCTTATAATGCGATTTGCATTCCCGGGATCGGCTGGAACCAGCTAACACGGGTGGCTGTTATTAACTGGAAGAAACGCTGAAATGAAAGCAGATGTTAAGGTTGAAAATTGAGAGTTCAGTGATATCTCAACAATTAACACATATCGCTTGTTTCGGTTGGAGAATCTAAGGAGGATGATGATGACAACTTTCAGTTTAAGTCTCAAGTGTGGAGACTAAAAAATAAAGGCAAAGATCTTTTGAACTAAAACTTAGTGAAGAAAATAAAGTCAAAGTTACATAAAAAAAACTAAATTGTTGATAAATACTGCCATAATATAATTACCCAATAGATGAACCAGAACAAGAACAGTCCTGCCCTCTTGTGTAGTTTTGAGCAGGTCGTGTGATGATCTTTGTACACCACCCTTGAGCCTCTCTCTTGGAGTCTTTTTATCTTTAGTGATATTGCTGGCTTTACAATAGTCCCAAACTAGTTGACAATACGTTAACCGTTTAAGTAGGGTAAAATCGCTGTTTTAAACAGCACTTGTTTGGCACTTGTAGGAATTACGTATAATTAGTCGCATGAGCAGTCCTGTCCTTAATGGCTGGCCTTCTTACAGATTGAGCTGATATGATAAGTGAAGTTAGGTTTTGAGTCTAAGATTACACCTAAGAGTTCAAGCTTTCTTACTGTTTTTATGTCTTCATTGTTCACACAGATTGTGACCTTTTTTTGTCTTCACCGTGACCATTGTTCATAGTGCGATACTTTTCAAGATTCTCAGCCAAAAGATTGAAGTCGTACCAGTTCAGTAGTGGATCTAGTATGTTCATTAGTCGATGTATTATGCTCATTGATTTATAGTTCCATTGTTAGTCCTTGTTTGTAGGCACACACCTCACGAATTTAGCATTGAACAAGCAAGGAATGAAACTTACTTCGGACACTGATATATTTGGGTTATTGACCAAGTGTGAGGTCAAGATAGCTGAATATTGGCCAAGTTCTTTCTTTTGCGTGTTTATGGACCGAGACGGAGACGAGGTCCACAAGCTCGCAAAAAAGAACAAGGCCAATATCCAGACATCTTGACCTCACACTTGGTCAATGATGGATTTATTACATGGTTTTTGAGGAAATTGTTCTTGAGGGACAGAGCGGGAAATCCCGGGAAAGATAGCTCGATCGGGTAGCCAATCACAGCACAGGATGCGGTTCATCTTGCCCGCTCTTGAAGCTAGTCATATAATAAGGTTTTTTTTTAAAAAAAAAAAAGTCTATGGATCCTGCCATAACATTGTAAAGTGAAGAACTCAACCAATGTTTTACCAACACAGACCTCCTATTAGTTCAATAACATAATTCAGTTATGACATGGTAGAAGACTACAAATCCTTTTTATTTATGGCTTGAGTGGAATTTATAAAACTAGTATTTTCCTTATTAGGTTAATTATCTTTACCACAATCTACTGCAATCCTACAGATCTTACTACATTCAAAACAATCATTACCTGTGACCTTGAATTAATTGCATGGTTAACTGCAATATTAAACTAAGTCTTGAAAGGCAAAATTTTGTGCACATGAGCTGACAGATGATGTAAATCATTGGTTTACCAAACATTTTCAAAATTTATATTCTAACACCAGGTTTTAACCTGTGTTGAAAAAGCACTATAATATGGAGATTTGTATTATTGCAATAGCAAAATAACCAAAGTTGTTACTAGTTTGAGAAATTCTCTTTCTGACATGTACATGCTTTTACGACATACTAATATAATGCTTATCACTGCATTTACAGTGGTGCTCTTCTGACATAGACCACCAAACTAATTCTTTTCATCATTTTTTGACATCTTTTTAGCAACTTTCTTATGGCTCATATTCACACCTGGCAAATCCAAAATTTTCAAACGAAATATGAGAGACAGAGCTGTCGGTTGACTGGCAGGTTATATGGTGCTTGATATTTTCAGCGTAACTTGGTCATGCATTTTGATTAGCTTATTTAACCGGAAAACTAAGGAAGGTGGCCACAGGTAGTTGTGCACGACTGTGACTGGGTTCTTATAACAAAGATGAAATGTTTTACAAACTACACAGTGATTTCTGGTTCAATTAGTAGAAAAAAAGTAATGAGATATTTTCCTCAGCCTTTGTGCTTAGGTTAATTTGAAAAAGCTGTTTCAAATTTTACGAAACAATCAGAACAATTTCATACTAATTCATTATTCACGCAATTTAAAACTATTAATACAATTAACAAGAGTCTAAAAATAAATTCTGATTATTCCACGTCATTGTCACTAAACTCATCCTCTATAAACTTTGTGTATAGGTCTTCATCATCATTGTCTTGTTCTTGTTCTTCTTGCCCTTCCTCTTGTTCTTCTTTATCTGGCTGTTCTTCTTCTTCATCATCTTCATTTTCTTCTAACTCCCCTTCGTCTTCCTCATCAATTATGTCTTCCAATGCCTCCAGGTATGGTTTGGCCAGGCTATTTAAAAAAATATGGCAAGGCATTTTGTTCATTAATAAACACCACATTGTCAAAAACTGACACTTTCTATGAAGGGGGCCGTTTCTTGAAAATTCCTTGCTACTCAAGGGCTTAACCTAAATGAGTTTGCATTTGGGTTTGCATCACTGTGATCTGCTTTGCATTCTGTTCTTTCTTTGTTTTGTTGTTTGTAATATTAATCCTGATATTACATATCAGGATTCAGACTTTTAGCCAGGATTTGAAAAGTGGCCGTCCAAAATACGCTATAAGCCATCTCAAATGAAAAATTTATAAGGCAACATATGAAAAATAAAATGATTTTCGTCATAAGTGGCCGTCCACAAGACGGCTGAACGCCCATCTGGCTAAAAGCCTATCAGGATTACATGCTAATACTCTGGTTCTGGTTTCAGGGCACTTCAAGGAAAACTATTCAGATATCACTTACTTCCTGTCTGAGATAGATAAAAAAGTATGTAATTTTTGCTCAGGGGCATCTATTTTTATCTTGTTTTGGGCTGAGGGTCACTAGTTCACCAGTCTTTGACTGTAAAGTATTTCACCCCTTTTTAAAATAAAGTTGTTACTATATATTATGATGACGTTCATGATAATGATAATTATTATTATTGTTTTAATTATTATCATCAAAATTATTTTAAATTACTGTTATTATTTCTGTAAATCTTGTGTACATTTCAAAGTTAAATAATACTAATCGCTACTATTAACCAAGATGTTTTACACAGAAGCTATTATTTGTTATTTTTTCCTTTTTTTTGGCGGGGAAAAGTGCAAGAGTGTTTGCTGCAGCCTGACTGTTATAAAAATGCATTTATCAAATCAATAAGCCATTTCAGTTTTAGTGTTTCTTAGTTTCAGTGAATTGTTGTCACATGACTTGGCTGTGAACTCTTTAGTGTAAGAAGCCTGTACAAAACTGGTCCGATTCATACTGGAGACAGATCACGCATACTGAGCAATGAATGGTAGCACTGCTCTTATTATTATTGTCTGTGTTTAATTAAGAAATGGTGAACGTGCAGCGTGCGGTTATCGAGTTATATATGCACGCGGGAGGCTGCTAAGCACGAAAGAAGCGTAAGAGTCGCACGAGGCGATAGCCGAGTGCGACTCTAGCTTCTTGAGTGCTTAGCAAACCTCCCAAGTGCATATATAACTCGATAACCGCACGCTGCACGTTCACCATTTCTTTTATTAACAAATAAAGAAGCCTAAGCCGTGTATTACACTCTGATAAAACACGACGGGCATTTGAGAACACGAGGGAAATGTAGAAAACACGAGCCGCAGGCGAGTGTTTTCTACATTTATCGAGTGTTCTCAAATGATCGGAGTGTTTTATCACAGTGTAATACACAGCTTAGGCTTCTTCATTTGCTTTAAAATATACTCTGATAAATATATATACTCTGATAAAACATAGGTTTTTGACCAATCAGAGCGCGCGCAGGGTCCTATCTATATTTTAAAACATAAACAATGTATTGTTTCTGCATATTAAGCGAGTTTGTAAAAGTTTTTGAAAGGAAAGTCTGACGCGTACAAACAGCTCATTTGCATAATACAGCGCGTGCACTTTCAAGTCCGAGTCGGTGTTTTCAGTTGTCAAAACAAATATTTATTTCGTTAACTTTTATATTGTGGTAAAAAACAAATCGAATGTGGTTTAGCGTGGTCAGTACTAGTCAAAAGTCAAAATGTTGTGGACTCACGAGGTGCAGCCAAGCGAGTCCGCAACAAATTGAGCTACATCACAAAGCGCGCGCTTTGCTTTCGTTAGTGAGTACGTCAGCAGCATACACCCATGGGCAAATAGTAGATTTGGATTAGCCAATCAGAGCGCGCGCTTTGCTTTAGTTATGTTATAAAAATGGGCAAACAGACAGATCATTTGTCTTGACAAATCATCTACGATGGTTCGTCTGACAAGGCAGACTAACGCGACAGCTCATCTGTACAAATGATCAGTTTGCTTGGCCGTATTTATGCACAGACAGATTGGCAGACCAGCTACCATCCTTTGACTAAACTCGTCCCAGACAGATGATCCGTCTCTAGTATAAATCTGACCAATCTTAACCTCATGAGGTCTGGTTTAAAAAATGTGACGGCTAAAATTATTATTTAGCAACAAATGGCAGTTGGGGGCAGTTAAGAGTCACCCCCATTAATGTTTGTTGATACTTACTCTGCGCAAAATGATATCGCCTGTTTGTCACCACAGCAATTTTTACAAAAACTACTGCAACGCCAGCACTTGGGAATACCATTTTCCATTTCTTCGTCTGAATCGTTGAAATGTACTAATGCTGGAGCCATCATCAGTTCACTTGTTTTGCCGAAACCTTTTTTCTTCTTCCATTTTTTCAGACGAGACTGAACAAAAGTAAAAAGTTCCCTTGTTGGTGGCTGTCTAGGCTTCCAACCTCCAAATCTTGATCCTAGAAGTTCAAATTCGTCCCGGACTTCTTGTTTTGCGTTCGCAACTAAATTGCCAAACATTAGGCAAACACCATCAACCACCTCTGTGGATTGAACGCGATGATCTTCACGCAGGCCTTTCATAGAGCCAAAAGAGTAAACTGCCACGTCTAGTAACTGACTTATCAGCAACGGTATTCTCTTTTTTCATTCTTTTTTCCGCTTGGACTACTGTTAGCCATACTGACGAAGACGTTGCAACGTAACGCAAGTGTTCCGTCGTCTGCTATGATCGCAGCCACAGGAGATGTAACGCTCACGTGACCGCTCACGCAACAAGTGACCAGCCACTAGCCACGTGTAACGCTTTGACATGCCGGCCGGGTCGTTGCACTTTTTAAGGCCGCTGTATGATATAGCAAGGTGGCAGTATTTATTAATGTCAGGGAAATGCACTGCGGACCGCCGTAAGAAAGTTCACAAGGTGAAAATGTTTTACCGCGAGCACAAAATCATCGCGTACTTTCTGTGCAAGCTCTTAAGCCTTCCCGCTTATGAACACTTGACTGAACAATTGCAGAATGAAGACGCTCAGAAGGCTTCCGGCAAATGGAAAGTTGGTGATAAGCCCACGGATGAACTGGTTACATGGTGTAGTGATCAGGGGCGCAGAATGCCACCAATTTTATACTATGACCGAGCCCGAGAAGTCTCGTCACCAACTGTGATCAGATCGTCATGCCTTTCATGTTGCCACGTTTGTGGGGCGATATGCGAGGATTGCGCCGAAGATATGGGTGAAACAATACCTCAGGACGAACTGCAACTTAAGGTGGTCGACAGAGCAAGAGAGCGCGAGCTTTGGATGGAGCGATCATTAAGTGGTGATGACGATGATTGGACCGAGGCAAATATCTCAAGAGTCAAGCGTCGCAGAACTGGCAAGTCATGACGCATTTAAAAGAATTATTTGAACTACCGCATTCCCATCAAAGGTTGTGGTAATGGTACTTCAACAATGCCGACAAAATTTTATATCTCTTAAGTATTGGGCCCGGGGGGAGGGGGGGGGGGTACTTAACAAAGTTTAATACAAGGAGGCTCCACCCAGAGGTCCAACCCCTTACCCTTTTATATACCATTTTGGCAGAAAAGGTGTCCCTTTTATTGAAAAAAAGTACCCCTTTCACATACCTACTTTAGGAAGTCTTGTTCTCATTTTCATGTAGTGCTTAATAAATAAACTGATACAGCCATAAGGGGCATTTATTTGAAATATTATAATTAAAGGCCCTTTTAAATACCTAAGTGAACCATTTCCCTACCCTTCTACAGACCTCAACTTGTGAAATCCCTACCCTTTTCTGTACCTGACGCCTGAAAAAGGTCCCCCTTATGCGGAGCCTCCCCGTATAGGCTATTATAGGGAGTACCCCACCCCCCCCCCCCGGTATTGGGTATCTTAAACATTTTCCTAGTTAATTCATTTCAAATAGCCAAATTTATGTTTTGTTATCAAAATCAATAATTATTACCTCCAATATTGAGCACTTACTAGACATTGTTTGATATCATTCATATAGCATCAACTGATGGTGACTTGTATTGGTAGTCACAACCTACTCTTTATTGAAGCAAAACAGAACAATAGTATAATATAACTTTTTGGCAGTTACCAGTTACAAGCTCTCCAGCTCACTCTGAGACATCCTTTATATAAAAGTCATGATATTTAGACTAAAATGTATAATTGTCAGGCAGGCACAGACACACACTGTACACTTCTAAGTTATAGAAATAGCAATCTACCTTACACTAAAGGTCAGAATAACTATTTTATTGTGTGCCAACTTTTTCAGACATTACAAAAACAGAACATCCAGTGATTTCATTATCATCCTCAATAAATTTAAGGGAAAGTTCATTTAATATGACAAGGGGGGGGGATGAAGATATTGAGGGGGGGCTCTGAAAATTTTTAGACACCCGAAAGGGGGTCTCTGCAAAAATTAGGGGGGGGCTCCGAAAATTTGTATACTTCAAAGCCAACAGAATAGGGAGGGACTCCTAAAAAATTGAACTGCTAGTGAGGTGGGGCTACTAAAATTTCAAGCTTCGAGTTTCAATATCCTCATCCCCCCCCCCCCCCCTTGTCATATTAAATGACCTTTCCCTAAGGAAGGTGATGTTTGCAAATCAAAATGAGACTCAATGATTGCTGTTTCCAGAAATTTATGCAACCCATCAGTCTAGTCAATTACCATAACTGCACATAAATTAAGGCATGCAGTTGATTAACTTTCATAGTTATGATACTGAACTTTCTCTGTGGTTACACCATTTTAAGTCACTGAGAATGGGTGGTGTAAAACAAGTATCTATTTTTACATAGATTTTTGGGAAATGGTATTTACAGCACAATGGGCTCTTATTTTTGTTTTGCAAAGCAAGAAACTTTTTCCTAAGTTTACTTTTAATACACTTGAAATCACCCGCATGATACTTGTTAAAGAAAAAAAGGAAATACTGCCTTCAAGGAGATTCTCAAGACATGAGCGAGATTCTTAACAAATGACATCACCCACACTGTAGTGTCTACATGTGTAACAGAATTCTGCAGCTGGGGTCACTCAAAAAATGGCTTGAAAAATGAAATACAAATTAACTAAATTTGATTTGTTCCAATGGAGCATTAAAATAATTGTTGATTATATTCATATGTGCTGTTGTATTTGTGTCGGGCATTTTTCTTCTTTCGGGGCACTGAGCCCGATAGTGGCCAACTCATCTACATAAGTGGCAAGGAACTGAAAGGGAAAACAGAAGGAATTGAAATATACACATGCATGGTGAAAAGAAATCAATAAAAGCACAACGTGATTTAAACCAGACATGATTACTTACATTTTGGGGGTGGTAGCCGTAGACGAAGGTCATCTACACTATTGATAGCTCTCTCTCTTTCTCTTTTTGTGTGTCTTCCATTTCTTCTCATTTCTTCCCACCTGAGCCTCTCTTCCTCTCTCCTTCTCTCCGCCTGTCTTCTTCTCTTCTCCATTCTCCACCTCTCTGCTGCTTTACGCCTCTCCGCTGCTTTACGCCTCTCCTCTGCTTTACGCCTCTGCTCTGCTTTACGCCTCTCCTCCTGTCTCTGCCTCCGTTCTTTGCGACGTCTTTCTTCTTCTTCTTCTTCTTCTTCTCTTCTGTCTCTCTCTTCCTCACTGGCCATTGCTCTATCAAAGGCATCCATGTCCACAAGAGGATCTTTTATAGAAAAAATTAAAATTGTTCTTTAATCTAACTATACAACTTGAAAAAGAGTCAGGTTTCTGTGATTTCCTTCATTTTAACATGACAAGGTATGCAGTGCAATGGACCTCAGTTATGGTTGGGATTCTGAATGGTCACTTTCTCAGCTCTTATGTTTCATAACAATGTGGAAATTCTGTAAGAGTTTTATTTTAACCTCTTACATTAAATTAATCTTTGGTCAGATTAATTCTTGACAGGACTTTTTAAACTTTTTGACAGAACTTGTTAAACTTACTATGTTCTTGTCGGGCCATAATTCCTTTCTGATAGTTCTTGTCCTTTCGCCTAAATAATGAATCCAATCAGAACATAATCAAATAATGGTCAATAATGCATAACTACATCAATAAGACGGCTTTTATTGAGCCCAGTCCAACTTCTATTCCCAATCAAATTGCTAAAATCCTGTTGTTTTTTTGGCCACATATTGAGATTATTATTATTATCATTATCATTATCACTGTCATTGTCATTATTATTATATTATTATTATTATAATAATTATTATTACTACTACTACTACTACTACTACTACTACTATTATTATTATTATTACACAGAGTATTTTTAGAATTTAAGAGGTTTGAGTGATATCGAGTGGGAATGTGGTGGGGGAGATTGGAGAGGGTGCTAAGCTAAGCTTTTGCATAGAAAAATTGAACAACATTTTTATTTCAGTGATTTGTGGAAATAATATTTCAAACACAACAGTAACAGATTACATATAAAGTAGATAGTGCCGACTTTCGCCAAGACATTTCCAGTCATGAATTTACTTGCTGCGTGACAAAAATTCCATCTAAATGTTTCTCACTCATAAAAGTTAAAACAATACCATTGCTCTATGGCTCGACCGCGACAGGGCGCCATAGCCAATTGCAGAAACGTGAGAGGACTGGGACGAGTTTATTATATTGATTAGATTGAAAATCTAAACACTTCAACTGAAATGTTACTGAATGAAAAGCTACCCAGCCAAGTTTAAGAGTTTTCAATGGAAAATTGTTCAAATGGAAGCCTGGCAAAAGTTTAAAAATTCCATACAAATCCTTATTATTTTGTGCCTTGTCTACCCAATCCATACAAACTCTCTATTGTAGGTGATATTTGAAGAGCTATCATTGTGCCATTTTCCTCGTCTAAATACTTCTATTCTTAGTAAAGACTCTCAAATTTAGTTGATCTTTCATTTTAATATCTCAATTTTTCAAAAAAACGGAAAACAACCATATTCTTTCCCAGTCCTCTCACGTTTCTGCAATTGCCTATGTTTGTTAAAACTTCGAAACGAGGCAGCCGACTTAGACAAATTTGCGCGCCAAACAAGGGCTGAGCGGTTGAGCTTTTGTTTCTGTCGTCTCACCATAGGTAACCCAGGCTCACTGTGTGTGACACGTGACATAATATAGGAAAATATAGAGAACATATGAGGTGAAGTTTAGGTCTGAAAATGTGCTAGAAAATGGAAATAAAAATCGATGAAACTTACCATGTGGCGAGTTGTTGTTGTCCTTAATACGTACACGTAGTTTTGGGGAAAAGCAGTCTACTATGAAGGAAAGATGATGAAGACTGCTTTTCCCCAAAACTACGTGTACGTATTAAGGACAACAACAACTCGCCACATGGTAAGTTTCATCGATTTTTATTTCCATTTTCTAGCAAATTTTCAGACCTAAACTTCACCACATATGTTCTCTATATTTTCCTATATTATGTCACGTGTCACACACAGTGAGCCTGGGTTACCTATGGTCTCACATTGCCATGGCCAGTATGGAACTAGAGTGCAGAGTTGACCTTTTGCCCGACACGTGCCTTCTAGTGATTTTTAACTATCTTTCACCTTCAGAACTCGTAAACGTTTCGCTTACTTAATCACGTAGCGTAGTAAACGCAAAACCAATTACCACTCAACTGAAAACCGCTCTAAAGATATTACACAACCCCCATGGTATCAACGAATTAAGAAGAGACAATCGAGTTTACAACGTTTTTAATCACCTCTTTAGAGCTCAATTTTACAACACGAGCCTAAGGAAACTAGACGATCCAATTCATTTTATTCTCTTTCTGTCATTGCAGAGTCCTGGAAATAGGCGGCAATGTGCATTTGCTCTTCCAAGAGAGTGCTGATACCATACTTGAAATGCTGTCAGATTTTGCAAATTTAAATGTACTTGGTCTTATTAACTGCTATCTTGAACAGGCAGCAAAAAACTATTTCGATTTTTTTAGCAATCTAGAGAGGTTATGTTTATGGCAGTGTCACCCAAATATGGTTGAATGTGCAAAGAGGTCTGGGAAATCTGTTTTTTCTTGGGTAGTAAGCTCATCATCACCATTGAGTGATATTCTATATGAGTGAGTTTTTGTGCCAATTCTCAATTGTTGCACCTGCAGTAACATAATAAAACGAGACCTTTTTCTAAACACGAAAAGATTTCGTGGTAACACTGTAGATTCACAAAATATCATATCTCCTGCAATAGTTGCAAGTTTATACGTTGACAATCATAGTTCGTAAATGGCAATTGACCTCAGCTAATTTTGTTTTTAAGAGCCTACAATAATGTCTGACAGCAGTGTAATAATGCAACAACAAGTGATCTGAGGTCTTAAAGGGCCACAGTCAGCTTTAGTACCGCGCTAACCTGAACACTAGTTTTCTCACTTAGAAAAGAGGTCACCCCAACCTGCAGTCAAAGTACATCTAGAATTCCGCTTCAATCTTTGCACTGTTTTGCTGTTTTGGAGTGTGCTTTTGCTTATCCTATAATGTTGTTATTGTCATATTTGGTTAAAAACAGTAGGGAACATGTCTCTGTGACTGAAAAGAAGCTATGAAATGGTATCTAATGCGCATGTGCCCCGGCTGACTGAGTCCCTTTAAACTTCAGAATATACTATTGAAATACCAAAAATATATATATATATATAAAGTGTGAAAACTGATTTTCGCAAAACAGTGCTCAATACATAGAAGTAGAGCGAAGTATATATGGGAGAAAAACCAATAAACTACAAGTTCATCCCTACAAGCCTGTTTCGTGGTTGCCCACTCATCAGGGGATTTAGGGGATATATATATAATACAATCTGATCACGGTAAACATTTGTTTAAGTTGCAATGCATTTACATTATGTTCCATATTCGTCAACATTAGTAACTTTTTCACTTGGGGTTTACATATGCATCCAAGGGCTATCTGTCATCACAGTCTGTTAAGACTGTTAACTGAAAAGTCTGATGCGTGACACAGGCAACTAATAATCAAGTTGAGGAAAAATTTGTATGATGAATTGTCATTCGCATCGGATATAAATCAACAGGTTGAATTAAATTGAATCAGAATCAACCAATAAAATCATGGAATTTTTTGGTTTTCCGGTGCCTGTCTTTCAAAGCTGACTTTCCTTAAAAAAAAGTGTACGATAGATTTGACTGTATACTCTCCAATAAAAGAAACGGACCAACAATCACAAATTTTATCCTTTAAGTCAAAAAAAAAATAAAGCCTCCAGATTCAGGGTTAATTTCCTCTGTTATTGTTGCATATGATTATAATTTCTTTGAAGGTACTGAAAATATTTACTTTATTATTCGAGGGTAAGATTGTCCCGTAGGGCACCAGTCCATAATGAAATGAAATTATCAAAAACATATTATTTCACGGACCAGTAGTTCATGTTTGACAGTATGCTAGCTCGGTTTTGAGTTATAAGCGCTTAAAGCTAAAATTAAGAGTGAATTTAGCAGGTCATATTGTTGCTATGGTAATCTATTGAACCACAAAATTGACAGCAACTTTATCACCAGTTTTTTGATGCCATGATTTTCGCATCGCATCAACCGATACAGAGTGGTTAAAATGACCCATCAAACTCTAAGAAGTTTGGAGACAAGTGTTGTTCACATCATTCACTTATTGTTTTTGGAATCATAAATCCCGTTTCGTGAATATTTAATGCCATCTTTAGTGAGAAAAGCAGCCCTACTTCAAATTTTCAATTCAATTCAAATTTTTAACGTATCGGCCGTATCCGATGCAATTCTTAACTACCAGGTAAACTTCATTAAGACCCCTCAGCCCTCCACGGCCTACCCGGGCAGGCTCTACCCGTAAAGCGTACCGTTTTCAGGATTCCGAGGTATATAACAGGGTAAGGATCTATTTCACAAGTTAAGGTATATAAAAGGGTGGGAAAATCTGTCATTTAGTTACAGTTGAACCCCGCTATTTCGAACTCTCGGTGAAAACGGAAAATAATTCGGAATAGCGAGAGTTCGAAACTGCCGATAGTAAATTACTGAAGGGCAAATCCAATGGCAACTGTTTTGACTTCGGAATAACCCAGTTCGAATTAGTGGGTTCCAACTGTATTTTACGGGCATGCGTTTTTCGCTTTCCCTCACAACAATTTCTGCAAGACATACAAAGATTTCCCAAAGTTACCTGGCACCTCTCTGCTCCGCAGCGGTTCGAACAAAAGGCCGCTAAGGGGAGCCCCATAATTATAGGAACAGAATTACACGCACGTATAGAAATAGAAAACAATGCAACTCTTTTTTAATGGTCAACCTGGCTACCGGCATGAATCGCGAGCACGTGCGCTCAACGACGACGTCGCACAACATGGCGGCCATACTCCAGCTAATAAAAGGTCATGCAGCCTTGGTTGCAGCGTACATATTTGATATTGGACATAAATGTTATGGTCAATTGACAGCTGCCAAAACAAGGTATCCGCTGGCCAGTATCACGTTACCATATCGCGGGCTCAGGTTTAGAGCTCATCGAGGTCGCGTGGGTCGCGTGTTTTTTAGAGTTGACCGCTGACCAAGTACTGATTTTCGATTGGATCGTGGGCTTATGTCAAGGTTAACTTGTTAATTAGGGCCGGGTTGTTCAGAAGGTATACAAATGTATTTTTGCTGCTTTTATTTTGTGTAGTTTGAGATTATGAAAACTCAAAACAGATAGCCAAACAATATAAACAGAAAACCTCACCGCTAAGTATCAAACTTCAAATCAAAATTCTCAGTTATCCTGGGTTAGCTTAATCGGATTTTGGACAACCCGGCCCAGGAGCTCCGCTTTTAGGCTTGGCTAAATCTATGGCTGGTTTGCAGTGTAACTCAATCAAAACTAAAAATCGTAACCATTCAAGAAATTACGTCAAGAATCTCGGATACGATAGATGATTCATACATAAAAGTGTTTCATTTATAGAGTTTTGTATGGAGACGCCATGTTGGTGCCCTTCCAAGGGGCACCAACATGGCGGCCGTAAAGTGACAAAAACATCTGAAACAGCGAATGGCTCATTAAATCAGTTATCGTTTATTTGATTGTACCATTACTACTTGAAACTACTTGGATAACCGTAGTAATTCTAGACCTAATACTTGCGAAAAGTCCCGACTTGTGGAAAGGATGTATTTATTACCATTAGAACGAAAAATTTACATATGGAACGACTTGTGGAAGGGATGTATTTATTACCATTAAAACGAAAAATTATTCCTCTAGAGCGCCGACACATTGGAAGTACTACCTCTTCTATTGCAAGACCTGTTCAGTTAGCAGACATGTGAGCGATAACTCCTCTTTAGACCTATGTGAAAGCCCTCTCGTGCCGCCATTTCACTGTCACGCAACTCAAAAACACTGAAATTCGAACGTCTTCTCTAACAAAATGAGAAGCCCTGTCGGGCTGAAACGTTGTAATGTCAAGTCATTAGAGGCTCTTACATCTCATGAAACTAAAACTTCATAAGGATTGGTGATTTTAGTTTTGGAAGATGACGACGTCACATGAAAACCAGCAATATATTAGAAATCCGTCGTGCGAAATGAGTGCAGGCGCAAAGTGAAATGAATCGATCAGCGAACCTTGAGGCTAACTCGCGTTCCTCCATCCCCACTCGAATAAAACCATTGAGGCTCTGCGAAGGTGAGGGGCCTGGTACCATTAGTCCGTTAGCGTTGACAGATTTTCGAGTGTTCGCCTGCGCCATCGGGCAGAAAGTAAACTACAGCTTACGATCTCTGAGGTGGTGCTGATGCTGGTGCACTCTGTAACCACGGATACGGTTGCCCTGGAGGTGGGTACTGCGGAACTATCTCTTCTCCAGGGTAGGGTGGTGGAGGTTCTGATGGATATGGATATGCTGGGGGCGGAGAAGATGGGTCAGTTGGAACTGGAACATAACCCACTGGAGGGGGTGCTGTGGGTTGCTGAATAAGATTGGGAGGGGAATTTTCAAGCACTGCTGGCTGGGTAGTATGGGATGCTGAAGTCCTGTCAGTCATTGGCATTCCACCACCAGCTGCTCTATTGGGCGTCTTCGTTCGCTTCGCAGCACACACGACACAGCATACAAACCCAATAAAGACCACCACACTGAGAGGAACGCCTAGTATCAATGCCAAAGAAGCTTGAATGAACAAAAACAAACAACTTTATGAGCACAGATCGCACTAAATAAGTATAGGTATTCCTACGACTGCCACACCCTCTCGAAACTGCACCAGCCTTTCCAATAACGCGAATCGCTCAAGCTTCCGTATAATTATCCATACTCATTATTCATACTCACTAATTAAATGACTGCGAAAATCATGAACGCGCACAAATTTATTTGCACTGCAGCGCAAATTTAGAAAAAATTAGGATAAATTGGCTAGGTCATTTTGGATTTGTGTTTGAGGAAAACTCGGGCAGGGAGATATCATGATTGTCGTGACTTGAACCTTTCTCGTCCACACTAAAACGCCAAGCCAGCGTTGTCTAATTTCTTTCGATTTGAGGAGTGCTTTCGGAAAGTTCAGTTTTTGTAACGGATTAGTGTGGATGGAAGGCCTAACCGTAGAAAATAAAGCTGTTTTCTTTTTGCAGCGTAGTGTGGAAGGCGCCTGGAATATTGTCATCTTTACAAATGAATATATGAAAGATCACATATTTCAACTGCGGAGAAAGATATGAAGACATTATTGATCACCGCAAAATTCAGGCCTGAATGGGATTTAAACCCATGACCTCTGCGATACCGGTGCAGTGCTCTACCAACTGAGCTACCAAGGCAACTGGGAGCTGGTCACATTATGAGTTCGTAATATACCCGTGGATGTTGAAGAATACTTAACAATTATTCCACAAGCGCGCGTTGGATATTATAGGAAAATTCATTACCTGACGAGGGAATTTCGCGTTAAATTGCACTTGAAAACCGATATCGCACTCATCGCTTCGCGAGTCGTGCGATATCGGTTTTCGCGTGCAATTTAACGCGAAATTCATGAGTCAGGTAATGAATTTTCCTTGAATCGCATAATTGAATAAAATTGTAGAAAAAGACATTGTAGAAAAACTTTTTTGCAGTTGTTGTGTTACAATTTGACGACAGTTGTTACGTAGATGCGAAACAATATCACTTAGCCTCGTTTTCAACTCGCAATTCCACGCTAAATACCTCGCTTCGTAAACCAATCAGAAAGCAAGATTTTATTCAATTATGCAATTCTAGATGGTAGAAAGCCAACGAGGCGCATAGCGCTAAGTTGGCTATAATCCATGCCATGTCCAACAAGGGCGAGTGGAATAATTGTTTTATTAAAAACGCCCCAAAAATATAAGAAAAGAAACTTAAAAAAAATAAAACCGCCCCCAAAAACTCACGCGTACGCTTACCATATTCGTAGAGCATGGTATAATGGCTCATAGGCCATGATAGCTAAGCCAATGAAAACTCTCGAATTGCATTATCCAATAATCCAGTTTTTAATAAAAGCGTATATATGAAAGATCATATATTTGAACTGCGGAGAAAGACATGATCGATCATCGTAGTTACACACAAAACCGGTATCGCAAAGGTCATGGGTTCGAATCCCGTTCAGGCCTGATCTTTTTTTCAGGTTTTAATTTCACAACTGCTTAAGTTGTGTGTACAACTGCGCTGATCAATCATGTCTTCATATTGTCATCTTTGTTTGCTTCTTTGACGTTTGCCGGGCTTCATAACCATTCCCTTCTATTAACTACGGTACAATCAACCGAGGATTGCTCCGTTAACTTCTTGGTCCATTGGCTACATCGTTCACCTCTCTCCAGACCAATTATTCGGAAAAATCTCCAGTTAAGATTGATTATTTCCTATCAGAAAAAGGTGTGATTGGAATTATTTGTTCATGTCCTCAGAGTCAATGAAAATCACTGAAAACCTGTGGAGGTGTCATGATAAAATGAATATCGAACTAGCGAGACAATCTCAGATAGTGGAGAGTGCAATTAATAGCTCTGTTTGTTTCCCTTCGCTGCTTTCGACGACTCTCCTCGGGGTCAGTACGAGTTTTCGGAGGTTTCCGCTGAAGATGTTGTGGGGATGCAAAAATTGAGGGAACAGGATTCAATTAAGTCGGGCCAAGACCTCCTTCGAAATGAACTGAACATATTTTGGTGTGCCTCGTAAGATTTAAAATGTCCAGACGACAGGCTGCAATCCATCGCATACGCCGCTCTCGTTCTGACATTCCTGCAGCATAATACTTATTTGCGTTATCTTGAGGGAATGGAAAAATCTCATATTTTCCAGTTCCGTTTTCTTTTTCAACTTTTTTCTGTTTCTGGGTGTTATTTGCGCAGTTAAAAGCAAAACAGTGGTGCTTCACCATTTCTAGAGCTGTCGTCGACTCATTGTTCCCCTCACTTTGGTGTGTTTTACCCAAGTCGCCCCAGTGCGGCCGGGAACACGAAACTGGGCTGTTGGCGTCCTCGGTCAGATCACATGACATATCAAAAAACCGAGTTGAAACATAGTGTATAACACTTACGATGCTAGAACGCATGCGTCTTTTATGTTGGGTTCTACCATAAGGAAAACCACTCAACATTTGTGTGTGATCCCGTATGTATCCTCCATCTAATATATAGAAGACACGAACGCTAACTAATCTGCGCATGCGTTTAGAGCAAATTGGTTTTGTTGTAAAGAGAATACTTACCACTGAAGGAGAGAAAGGGGTTACCTGAAACAAATATATAGCTTTGCAATGTTCACGCCAAATTGACATAGGTGGAACATGATTGTTTTACGTAGAGTACACAAGTACCTTTCCCACCCCACCCTCCGCTTCCTTGCCACTAGACTGATTAATTAATTGAAATCAATTAATTAAACAAACTAAAGTAAAGTTTACACCTTATTGCCTTAGGGCCTCGAAAACTTAGTTCCATAGTGCCTTAGCAGATGACAGCCCCAAAAACCATCACAATAGTGCACTCTGCACTAATAATCATAGATAATAATGAGCTTTTTCAACTTACTGGATTTTTCTTCTGCAGTGAATGTGGCCTCAAATCCCTCGTAAAATGAACCACTCAAACGATCTGCTCTAAAACGCACCCACATGTAGCGGCCACTGGATCGAACGTCATCCGGTTTTGTGTAACCACAGAAATTTCCTTCACTCTTACTATAACTGGACTTTCCATCTAGAATCTCCACATAATCTGCTGTACACTTGGATCCAAAGCTCGGCTTCAATTGAAATCTGTCAAACTTGAGTTTCACAATCTTTCCTTCTGGTACAGTGATGAGCCAATCACAGCTCGAACCCGGGAGGTAATACTTGGGGTCCTGTGGACTTTGCAGAGTTCCATACGAGCCACTTAAAGCCAGGTTGTTATTGTAAACATTTCCCGTGAAACACATCTTCTTAGAAGTGGGAGCTATGAAGAAATGTACAAATTTTACAAGTTCAGTTCTGAAAAACACTTCTATTCACTTGACTATGAAGATGACTTTCTCTCAAGTGGTGGAAAAAATATCACTCCCCAACAACAGTTCTTTTCAGAACGTAAGGCTAATCGCACTATACAAAACCTGGCCATTAACTTCCAAGAAAAACTAACCGATGGGCTAATCAGGCACCTGTCACACCGAAGATAATAATGGAAAGGAAATGCACAATCACATCGCCTTAGCGGAAGAGGGAGCTACGGAGAAATGTGCAAATTTTACAAGTTCAGTCCATTAATTCTTGAAAACACTGGCCATTGGGTAAATTACTATCCTCACATTCAACTGATAATAATGGAAAGTAAATGCAAGTGTATAAGAATACTATATGCCGCGCAAACGTACATGCAATGTAACACAGGTACAACAAATTAGTAGTCTAATACCCCATTCACACCACCTAAACTAGTTTAACTAAATCAAGTTTAGGTTTTTCCAATTTGTCAATTAGCCTTTGCAGTCATTTTGAGAAGACAAATTTCAAATCACCTTGCTAACATATTTTATTCAAACAGGTTTTTACCTTATTAAGTTGTGGGGTGTGTATGGTATAAGCAGCTAAACTTTAACTTGTTTAGTTAAACCACTTTTAAACATGTTCAACAGGTTGGTGTGAATGGGGTATAAGAAAACTACCAATTCTTTTGTGTTTATTTCTGTCATTTCTTTGCCACAGGAATAAACAAACCGCTGACAGGGTCTGACGTCTGCTGAAAATTAGTAGTAAGCTTATCAATAGTACTTACGAAGGTCTACAGCTTCAAAATGGGCTTTGAAACCTTTGGCCTGTCGCCAATCGTCCTGGGAGTGGGAGTAGAACTTCACCCACATATACCTTCCGGTGGAGTATACAACAGAAGGACCACTGTACGAATAGTATCCACAGCGTAGAGCAAGTTCTATACTTTCTTGATCCTGTCCATCGCGAATCTGAACATAGACTGTGTCGTTTGTTAGTTCTTTACAAGTAGAAAAAACTGTTCTAAAATCAAAGTTTTCAAATTTCAGTTCAACTCTTTTTCTGAGAGGTACAGTGATGATCCAAATGCAGGTGGCATCATCTGGGTAAGGAACGGGGTAATCAGGGGTAAAAAATGTACCAGAAGAACCACTCAGCCAGTGGACCTTACTACTCGCATATGGGGGACGACATATCCCAGATGCTTCCTCTGAAACAAACAAAAAAAACATCAATTGTCAGACAATGATAAAGAAAAGACAGCGCACCATGATTATTGTCAGGCTAAAGCTTGACCCTATCATTGTCTCTTTTGATTTGCCGTCCCAGGCTCAATTAGTAGTTAGTAATAGTGATACTCTGTAATAATTTAGTTAAGGCCCTGACACAGGGAGTGGTTGCCCATTCTTCCGAGCAAGGGGCTAATGACAAAAGTGCTCAACAAAAAAGAAAATAAATTGATACAAAAATACTCTTAAAAGTGACAATATACTATCATTATTGTTATATGGTAAGGTAAAATCCTAGCATTCTGATAAGTGATTGGTTCTTCGATTTTGCCCTTACGGACAATTTCTATGGAAACAGTCATGAGCCACGTAGTGCAGCAATAGTAAGTAGTTTAAAAACTGCTTAGTTAGTATACTAATCCATGCTAATCCTTGCAAAGAGAAATCCAAGACTCGAGTGCATGAAAATGTATGATACAAAGGAGGCAGATAGAGAAATCAATGCATCCAACCTCACAACACATTGGCTTGGTGTTTTAGTCTTCTTATTACAGAGACATTCACAAGGTTTTAAGAAATTAAACAGCTGTAGTGAATAAACTGTAGGATGTACCTTCTTTAACAGCTGAAAAACTGAAGCTAAAACCTTTGGAAGTAAATGAGCTGTCTGTGTGGAACTTGACATAGAGGTATTGGCCAGTGGAATAAATAACTTCTGGATATGTTACACCATAGTACGATCCAAGAAGGTTAATTAAGGCAACATCCATACCATCGTAAAATTTTAGCACATCACCATAACCTGAACTTTCCAACGAGAAGTCGTTGAAAAACACTTTCACTATATAGCCACGAAATAGAAGGCTATTGTCTACTTTAATTAACAATTTACAATCCAGGTAACTGTCATAATTTGATGGATAGCTGGGACTTGTAATCGTTGAGTTGTAGAATTCAGAAGCAATAACTGCCTGTGACTGTCCAAACAACCCGCAATCTAAAAGGTAAGAGAAAGCTAGGTATTAAAAAAAACTACCTCCTTATATTAATAATTATTATCATTGGCTTCAGCCTGGGGTTTAGCCAATATGAAGATTCATATCATATGCTGATTACTGGGATAAATAAACAAAGGGTGACCTCTGAAATGCCGAGATGCAATCAAAAGTTCTTACTACCACTTTCTAGGCACTATTTGCTACCTATTTGTGTTGCATGCCATCAATGAAGAAACAAAGACATGACTTCCATATTTTTTTCGTTCAATGTATAATAATTAACAACTATTAGATTCGGTTTTTGTGATATCCAGAATAATCAAGGTCTTGGTAAGGATTATCAGCCTCATAACTAAGGCTGATAACCGCTACCTTGACCTTGATTATTCTGGATTGATATCACAAAAACCTCATCTAATAATTGTTTCTAGAAAATAACCCAAAGCAAATACGCACACTGATTGGTTTAAAACTGTGTTTCTATAACTCGATAGAAAACACAGAACTAGCACGAGCTATTGACGTAATCATGGCGCGAACAA
>OZ026603.1:26200388-26250388 GCA_964020085.1 Micromussa lordhowensis | reverse complement strand
GTGTCTGACATTTGCAGACTGCAGACTGCAGACCTGACAGACTGTAGACTTTTTAACTAAATACTGCATTCCCGTTTCCATTACTGATAGCTATTAAACCGTAAACAGGCTAACCGGAGTGCTATTCAGGCTAACCTGACTGATATTCAGGCTAACCAGATTGCTGTTTAGACCTAAATGTAGTCTGCAGTCTGCAAATGTCAGACACCGAGCTTGGACGGTGTTTCAACTCGACCCTTGCATTTGCTTGCAGCGAGCAAACAAGTCGCATTGCATCGCTCAGAAAAGTAAAATATATTAAGCTCATAAGCCTTGAACATAAAAGTAGTCAATTAACTTACCTAAGATGTTCAAGCCTGCTGTACATGCCATCTTAAAATTGGCAAATACGACGCATAAAACAGCAAAGTTCAGCTGTGTTTATCAACATGTTCCAGGCAATAATTTTAAAAAGATGGGGGCAGTCTGGGGAGAGAATTCAGATCATTGCGCGCTGGAGTCACGCAACGCTCCAGGAATAAATAATACTTATCACCTTTATCACTGTAAATATAGACAATCTGAGTTGGAAGATCTGAAATCATCAAGACGAAAAGCGACTTACTATGACTTGCCCTGACGGGTGAGACGGATGTGATGTGATACTATTTAGCCACGTAAAATTCATTTTCCTGTTGCTTTGCCAGTCTTTTACCAATAAATCTTCAAAGTAATTAACCCAGGCATTTGACTAAACCGAATAAACGGAACAAACAAAAAATGGAAATCTCCATACTTTGTAAACACGTTCAAATCACCACGTGCGAATATATAAATTTAGCCAAGACTACAAGCGGAGCTCCTGGGACGGGTTCAAAGCCTGATTAAGGACGGTGCCAACCAAATACAAAGGTTTTTGCGTCATATTAGGATGCGGAAAAAGTAGATCTCGGCAGGGTCTATTGTAATACAAAGAAAAATGGGGGTAGCCATGCATTTTTTCGAGATAAATAGCCTTGAATCTCAACAAAAATGCTGGCAGATATTTCCCCACAAATTTCCTTAGAGTTCGCCTTTACATACAGAAAAGTAAACACATTTAAAAAGATCTCAAAACTACTTCGTAAAATGTAACATAAAAACCATATTTGGTATGTTTGTAATAACAAAATCGTTGCAACAGCGCTTTTGCGTTTCTGACAGCCTTCCCGCTCTGGATCAGCTAAAATACAGTCTAAATGGCTTTTCCTCACAACCAGAAACTAATCACGTGTTGAATAGGCTTGCCACTGCCATTTCATAACATGAATGTAGGGGTAACCAAGCGTTTTTTAAGTTATTCATCTTTTTTGGAAACTTTTACGTTGCCTGTTACATTTTTTCCTGTCACCTCCCCAGTAAGTAAAACATTTGCGTCTCTCTCACTTGTTTTGACCGCGCACTAATATGTCGGAAGTCGACTTGCGCGAGACTTAAAGGTTTCATTCAAAATGGTTGCTATGGTTCCAAGAAAAAGCCTTTTGAGGTAGTGTTTTATAGTATTGACGCCAACACTTCCTGCTCTTTTACAAAACAAAATTTGACTGTCAAACAGGCAAGTTTATGTTTTGTTCTGTGCAATGAACCTAAGTTTGGACAGTTAATTGTTGTTTTGAGTGCTTTTAACAGGCTTTATTTGGAAATAACCTTATTTTACACCACACTCAGTGGACAGATCATCTCATGTAACGTGACAGGCGTTAAAATGTTACGATTTTTTGGGTTTATTGCATCACGACACTATTGGTCTTTGATTAGCCCAAGTTTCAGAAAGTCTACTTAAATACTTTGCAAAGTAGAAATGTTGGCGTGAAGTCAGTCGGTGCAAAAGTAGACATTTGAGAAAAATGCACTTCCTTTAAGTTTCTTACACGAAGCATTAATCATTTAACAAGCCACAAATAGAGGAGGGGGTGTTCAGATTGGATCTCGGGGGAGAGGGTGTACTGGTTGTTCTATTTTGTAAAAAGTTACTGCAGTTGTAGGAAATATTCGTTTTCATAAGGGAAATGAATGAGCCTGTGATGGCAATTCGAGGCAAAGCTTTTCACACGTAGTTATATGAATCGAGTTGTACATGTCTTTCAAACTTTTTCTACATAGTTTCCTTCCTATATGTTAAAACTAATCTGTATTTCTGGTCACGGTCTTATAGAGTAAACATCCGTTGCTACGTAAAAAAATTTATACCTCTGTGCACTTTCCTCAAATTTCACACTCATCTAGAGGAAAGTTCGGCAAGATTGTTTGAAAGTGTTTTTGACAAGTGCTCAAGGGTTTTAAATCTTCTTTTTTCATGAAATTGAATCAGTTTTCATGAGCATCGCTACCACCTTAACCTTGCTTATTCGGACACTCTTTCGTCAACTTTGTCTTTAATGAGCTTTATTTATCTTTTGTGAAGGGACGTAAAGCATGCTACTCAGTGTATTGTCCACAGCGCTAACAAGACGAGATGCCACTGTCGAGCTCATAGTCTATGCGAAGTTCTTGTTAGCCGTCGATCAAAAAATCAATTACAACGCCTTCAACGCAAATTGCTGTCAAACTTAAATTGAATGATTCGGGATTTTTTCTTGGCTCCTAGCTAGATTAGTTCTGTGTTAGATTTTATTGATCTTTTGCCGGCTTTACTGCTTGATTTCTCTCTACAGTGAGCTGATCTTTTTCTCTTTCCGGAACTTCCTCCAGTCTCTCCATTTTTCTTAGCCAATTTACAATAATGGACAGTGCTGTATAAATGAGCGGTTCATTTTTTGCCTTCTTATAGACTTAGCTACGGAATACAGTACGTTTTAGGCGTTCAATTTGTTGATGTTAATGTTTTGTTTTATATCTTTTGATATTTTGCTCCGATAAAATGTGAACACTACATTTTTTTGACTTATTAACGTGGAATGGTACCCTAAAATATGGCATTCCTCCCGTGACGTGAATAACTTCTAGCTGCCTGTTCTAACCTTAAGCAAACCTTTCTGATTGCTTATTACTGAAATAAACGTCAAGTGCCATTACTTTTTCCTCTAAAACGAAGATAAATTTCTTTGTCTTGTGTGACCCTAACCCTAGCCCAAACCCTAACCCTGAGGGCTAGGTCAGATCTAACCCTTAGGGTTAGGGTTAGATCTGACCCTAATGTTTAGGGTAAGCATTAGGGTTAGATCCAACCCAAACTCAAGGGTAGCCCTATCGTTGCACTTGCCCTAATTTTCAACTCTTAAGGTGGAATGGTACCCTAAAATACTGCGATGTTCATGAAAAATTCAATTTCTTGAAAATACAAGATTTAAGACCATGGAACACTTGTCAAAACCATTTTGAAACGATCTTGCCGAATTTTCCAGTCTAGATGAGTGTGAAATTTAAGGAAAGTACACAGTGGCATAATTTTTTTACATAGCAACGGCTGTTTACTATAAGAACGTGACCAAAAATATAGATTAGCTTCAAAGACATGTACAACTCGTTTGGTATAATTACTTGTGAAAAGCTTTGCCTCGAATTGCCGTCACAGGCCCCTTCATTTCCCTTATGAAAAAGAATATTTCGTACAACTGCCGTTACTTTTTACAAAATAGAACACCAGTGCACCCCGTCCCCAGAGATCCATCTGCACCCCCGCGCCCACTATTTGTGGGTTGTCAAGTGAATGTTATTCGTTTGGATCGCAGGTTCAAGTCAATTTATTACTCCGGGGGAGGAGGGGGTACGTTGAAAGGCAAACTTTGGGCGATAATTAACCCCTGGAGCGTTGCGACATAATCCTTACACAATCGTCTCTTATTAAGTCCCTGATATATTGCGTACGTAGTTTCTGCAATCTTGGTCAGGTTTACTGGGGATAGTTTGTTAATTACATGCACACAATTGATCAATTTTTGAGTTTCTTGTTCCAAGAAAAACAAATCCTTTCTTTCCTTTATGGTTTATTATTGCTCTGCTTTTAGCCTTGGCTTAATCTGTACATTAGGACTAATTGGATCTTCAGCTATGGGGAAAACTGTATCCTTTTATGAAAATTACCGCCCAATTTTCGCTTTACCTTCGTGTTATAAACGTCATTGCGACAAATTAACCGTCCACTGTCGAAACGGCTTACTTTTAACCGTCGACCGTCGTCGTCCTCTTAATGTTCAAATGAGAAAACTAATATATATATTTAGCCAAGCCTAAAGGCGAAAAGCTAACCCAGGATAAGATAGAATTTTGATAACTTTGCGGTGAGGTTCTCTGTAAGTTTTCTGTATATTGTTTGGCCTTCTGTTTTGACTTTGAATAATCACAAAATACACAAGACAAAAGCAGTAAAAAATATTTTTATAGAAAGACAAAGTTATATTTCGGTTAACTTTTAATCCTGGGTTAGCGTTAACCGGCTTCCGAACAACCCGGCCCTGTTTATCATTAACGTAACCTGAGCCCGCGATCCAATCAAAAACCAGCACTTGGTCAGTGATCAACTTCATAAAAACGTGACCTCGATGAGCTCTAAACTTGAGCCCGCGGTATGGTCACGTGATACTGGTCAGAAGAAACCTTGTTTTGACAGGTGTCAGTTGACTGTAACATGGATGTCCAATATCAAAGGACGCTCTAAACCAAGAGTGCATGTCTCTGTCAACCTCTTAGCTGGAGTATGGCCGCCATCTTGCGACTCTGTCGCCGTCGTGCGTACGCGTGCGTACGCGCCCAATGCCGCTAGCCATGATAACCATGAGAAAATCAATTCATGGGTTTTCTTTTCTTTTCTATATTTTCTACTTGCACAAATCCCATAACATACCTCTTTTACCCCCAAAATTTTGCATAATTATTGTTTGCAATTTCTCATAGGACATGAAGGTGTTCCAAGAGTAATCGAAAACAATGCCTATGCAAATGTTTTTAGGGGTAAAAGAGGTGCATTATGGGATTGTGCAAGTAGTAAAAGGGTTGGGGTCCGCTCGCGCAGGATCTCCGCAATCGTTAACTATTATGAAGAATTTGCAGAATCTCAAAGTGAATGATATGACAAACGGAAGCGCTTGGTCCAACTATCATCCGACAACTTAAGCAAACCACGAGGGTAACGGCAGCAAGAACGCCACCGAGAAACGGTTTATTGAGTAGAACAATAGCTGTGTACGTGCGTTATAAGTCTTTGTATATTTCTTCGCATTTCCTTATACACTTCTCTTCCTCTGCACAACTACAACGTGAAATAACTGAGTTGTACGTACTTTGGAGAAACCGAGCGACGGCAGCTAATTTTTCGTATATTTATTTGGAATTGAACGCTTGCGTTACATATTTGGGTTGAGCAAGTTCCGAGACCAATCAAAAAACAGCCGGACCTAGACAATGGTGAAATTCGAAGGAAAAATTTTGTAGCACAATAGGTTACCATAGCAACGATACCACCTGTTAAAAAACCCTTAATTTTAGGTTTCAGGTAACATTTTTGCTATGGTAACCTGTTATATAAAATGGACGGCCCCAACCTCTTAAATCAATGATTGGGAATTTGTATGACACCATTATTGTAGCATCACTTGTTAAACAGTGGTAGCATTCATCCTTCAAAGTGTAGCTGTTAGAAAAGTGCTGGAACCTGTTGCCAGCCTCCTTAAGTTTTCTGTCGACTATCGTCAACTGTCATGCTCCGTTTGACCAATGCCTAAAATGAAGTCAACCCACATTAAGACAAAGTCACCTCTACACTACTCGTGGAAACTATTTTGGAATGGGTACAACCACCATTCATTGAATACATTTACTGTAACGTTCTGGACTTAACTATTTTACGTGTACCCCTGATCGTTTTAGCATTTTGTGTTGAAAAAAAATTCTCCTTATAGATTCACAGCTACATTTATAATGTGCAGTTTCCCATGTTTCACTGTAATAATTTTAAGATTTAGGACCGTTTATTGCTTATTTATTG
Source organism: Micromussa lordhowensis (assembly GCA_964020085.1). NCBI lineage: Eukaryota > Metazoa > Cnidaria > Anthozoa > Scleractinia > Lobophylliidae > Micromussa > Micromussa lordhowensis. Next base: position 26,244,447 of record OZ026603.1, on the reverse strand, counting down.
ATATAGTTAGAATTTTAGTCATTAATTGATCTCGATACACTTTTCTCTATACATTTTTCTGGCATATTAGCATGGATCTAATCAGCCTCATCAACCCGAGTTGAAATAAAGTTCCTTACTTAATTACTGTATAGATCTTCAACTGTAACTCTATGTACAGTGTGTAGTTGTATATAGAACAATCACCGCACAGAATGCCATAGCCTTTCGTGACATGCATTTATAGTGCCCAGTTCTTTAACGCAAGGCATAATTTACATATCATAACTAGAGCAAGTAAATAAAATACGGTAAATCCCAAGGTGCAATAGTTTACAATAGCGCATTAATTCAGGTCGGACCGCACTCTGTACAAAGCACTTGTCAACAAATTCGTTTGCAACGATAGTTTGGTTCACCTGATCGACTTCCAATGATAAACAAGTCATCTAAATTTTCGAATCAATTTATGCACAATATCTGCATAATTATGTCACCGAATCTGCATTTCTAATTACATGTTCGTCTATTGGTTCCGTTGTATGTCGTCGCTACAATCTGGACTTTTCACGTGCCCTGACATCAAATTCTGATACAAAGGACATACCAAGGTTTCACCAAAGTTGCCTGGCACCACTCTCCTCCGCAGCGGTTCGAACGTTCGCCTAAGCACTTCATGTATCCCTTCCAGATACTATAGTGTATCTAATACACTATAATAAGGATAAATATACTATGCTACGTTCTAAATACACTATGATAAGGGATACATCAAGTACTTACCAACGTTCGTTATAGAAATCCGCTGTGCGAGGTGAGTGCACGCACAAAGTCGAATGGAGGGAACGGCGAGCCTGGAGGCTACCGCGCTTTCCGCCGTCGCCCTTCGAATAGCACTCACATCGCCTGCACTCACATCGCTGAGTGGATTCTCCCTACCCGAAAAAACCTTTTGTGCATCTGCTGAGAGAGGCCTGGCACTATTAGTCCGTTATATTAGCACAGACAGATTTTCGAGTGCTCGTCTGCGCCATCAGGCAGAAAGTAAGCCACATCCTACGGACTCTGAGGTGGTGCTGATGCTGGCGCACTCTGTAACCAAGGATACGGTTGCCCTGGAGGCGGGTACTGCGGAACTGTTTCTTTTCCAGGGTAGGGTGGGGGAGGTTCTGATGGATATGGGTATGCTGGGGGCGGAGAAGATGGGTCAGTTGGAGCTGGAACATAACCCACTGGAGGGGGTGGGTAGGGGTTTGCTGCGGGTTGCTGAATAGGATTGGGAGGGGGATGTTGAAGCACTCCTGGTTGGGTAGCATGGGATGCTGAAGTCCTGTCAGTCATTGGCATTCCACCACCAGCTGCTCTATTGGGCGTCTTCTTTCGCTTTGCAAGACTCACGATAGAGCATACAAACCCAATAAAGACTGCCACACCGACAGCAACGCCTATTATCAATGCGAAAGAAGCTAGAATTGAATAAAAACAAACAACTTAATGAGCATAGATCGCTTTAAATTAGTCCAGGTAATCGTACGACTGCCAGTGCAATTAAGGATTACCATGCCAGTGATATTTGCAAATTTTCTCGAAACTGCACGATCGTTTCAAATATCACGAGAACTGTAAATCCTTAACTGCTCAAACTTTCATACTATTACCGGCCATTACCCATTAAGTGCACAGTAAAACTGGACGATAAACTGGTTTGGTCTCAGACAATCACGAGGCGATGAAGTAATTTTGTGAGTCATACAAAAAAGGGTTGATATACTGGTAAGTTATTTTCTTCGCAGCTTTAGTTATCACATGGCGACGTTTGCTTTAGGTGAGAAACATTTTGAATCTCATTAACCACCTTTGGTCGATAGACAACAGCACGTTTTCAATAATAAAATAAACATGAACAGGCAAGCTAAATTATGGAGTTTATCATCCTGGTCAAAAGACGGGAGTGTTCATGAAGCTTGACAAAGTTCTTTGTTATATGAAGCCACACTTTGGCTTGTAGGAAATCATATTTTTTGACCAAAACTTTGACCAACTAAGGGAAATTTAATATTCGTTTTAACGGAATGCTGCTGAAGAAAATCTCAAACTAATTCAAGAACTGTCCTTGCTTCAAAATTCTCCTAAAAGAATCTATTGTTTCCACCTACTAAATGGTTCAGTGATGTAATTAAACTTTTAGTTCAGTGCATACAATAAGCCCCAATTTTCGAGCGACTGTACTCTCTCTTACTGCAAATATTAATTCTGGAATCAATTTACTTTACTTATATGTAAATCTAAAGATCGCAAATAAAGATTGTTGTTGTATCATGTAGTTGTTGATGTATATTTTGGTTAAATCGTTTGGCCTTGGCCATGCACAAACGTTAAACACAATGGCTGTCTACTTCTGACTGAGAAACCAATAGATAGAAACGTTTTGGTTACGTAATTCATACATAGTGTATGAGCGCAAAACAAAAGATTGTACACGGTCGTGAGACTTCCAACATGAATATTGTCATCTTTGTTTGCTCCTTTGACGTTTGTCTCTATTATTAATTAACTACGGTATAATCAACCGAGGATTGCTCCGATTTACTTCTTGGTCGATTGGCACCGTTCACCTCTCTCCTGAATAATTCTTGCTCAAAATTGAAGGTGTGATAATAAAAGGACCTTCTAGATCAAAACACCTCTTGGAAAATGAATAACGAAAAAGCATAGAGAATAATGAGCTTTTTCAACTTACTGGGTTTATCCTCTGCAGTGAATGTGGCCTCAAATCCCTCGTAAAATGAACCACTCAAACGATCTGCTCTAAAACGCACCCACATGTAGCGGCCACTGGATCGAATGACCTCCGGTTTTGTGTAACCACAGAATTTTCCTTCACTCTTACTATAACTGGACTTTCCATCTAGAATCTCCACATAATCTGCTGTACACTTGGATCCAAAGCTCGGCTTCAATTGAAATCTGTCAAACCTGAGTTTCACAATCTTCCCTTCTGGTACAGTGATGAGCCAATCACAGCTCGAACCCGGGAGGTAATATTTGGGGTCCTGTGGACTTTGCAGAGTTCCATACGAGCCACTTAAAGTCAGGTTGTTATTGTAGACATTCCCCGTCAAACACAGCTCATTAGAAGTGGGAGCTATGGAGAAATGCACAAATTTTACAAGTTCAGTTCAGAAAAACACTCCTATTCACTTTGACTATGAAGATGACTTCCGCTCCGTTGGTGGAAAAATAATCAGTCACCAACAATTCACTTCGGAACTATCCTCACCCGGAAAATCACGCTATACGAACCAGTTCAATAAGGTTACCTTATACCTTCAGCGCCTTAAACCACTACATCAAATTAAAGCTCACAGAGCTGGCTATCAAACTAAACCAAGAATTTTGAAATTAAAAGAATTGCCGAATTTTTCACGACCACTAAATGCGAGTGCCTGAATCACCTTTTGAAAGCTTCAAGTCAAAGCGAATTGTGTTTTTCGCCAAGTTAATTTTTTCCTCGGTTTCAGCACCCAGAGCGCTAAAAAAAGGCGTCTGCGTTTTGCCATATTCAATTGTAGTAAAACGTTACAGAGCATTTTCGAAATGAACGATTAACAAAATGTGGAGTGATCGTGCAAAAAATTCAAAATAAACAATTCGCAGATAGGTGTTTGTTGTTGATATGTTAGACTAGCTACTATCCAAATTTGTGGGTAATCAAACAAATTCCCTTTGAGTTATAACTCTTTAAAGTGTCTTCTTCAAGCGAAACAATTTATTCGAGAAAACAGCGCCGGCTAAGAAAAATTTCTTGCTTCGCACACAAACTCCGCCCACAAACGCCTTCAACTTAACTTCCTGGTGAAATTTACGCACGAATCTCCAAAAAAAAACCTTGTGTTTCGCAATGCGCTCAAGGCGGAGAGATGATTTTTCTGTAGCTCGGGTTTTCTTCAAGCTGGTCTGGCAAAATGGAGAGGACGAAAAAAGGATACGAACGCCAGAAAACAAAATAAAGCGGCTTGGTGAAGGAAACCAACAAAAGAATCCGCGGTGGAGCAACTGTGAATATTCCAATGGCTCTCAATGAGCCCGACGATTCGTCGATATCATCATCATCATTTTATTACTAATTAAAAATACATATTACAGTCGGGCTGGCCCGCGGATAGCTATGCTAGTCTAGGCGGGCCAGTCTATCAATAGTTACAAGTTATTTATTATTACTTTAATTACTATTATTACTAAAATTAAGAGAAATGGGAAGAAAAAAAATAATAATAATAAAGAAAAAGAAAATTGGAAAAAAATGTAATTTAATTCAATTGAATTTTGACTACTACTGACATTTTAATTTACTTTAGAGATGATCGTACCAACCTGAATGAAGGAATCTTCATCTTCAAGAACACTTAAGAGTTTGTTTTTAATTCTGAGTTTGAATAATGTCTTTGGTAGTTCTCTCAGAGAGCTTGGTATCTCATTCCATAATTTAGCACCAACTCTTGAAAAGGCGTTTTTTTGAATTTCAAGTCTTGAAGCTTTTATGTAAAAATTATCTGAAGTAGAAGAACTTGTGTTGTAAGAATGGACTCTGGACGTTTTTGTAAATAGATTACATATGTTAATAGGGGCAGAGGCAGTGTTGACGTCGTGCATCAATTCAGATAAAGTTTTTTAGTATAAAAAGTTCAAACGCAAAAGCTTAGCATTAATAAAAAGCGGTATGGTATGCTCATTCTTTTTTGCAAAGTACATGAAACGTAATGCACGTTTTTGTAATATTAAGATTTTATCTAAGTAAGACTTGCAAGCCTGTCCCCAAACGGATAATCCATAAGTGATATAAGGAGAGATTAAAGACTGATAAATACTTAAATAGAGTATGGAGAGGTACAAAGTGTCTTAATTTTGCAATAAGACCTACGATTTTACTAATTTTTAAAGCGATATACTCGATATGAATCTTCCAAGAAAGATTAGAGTCAATTAATATTCCAAGGTACTTAACGTAATTTTTGCAGTCTAGGGGAATGTTCATATTCTTCTCATTGTCAAATAGCCTTATTTTAGGTTGAAAGGATAATCTCTTTTGATATGGGCGGAATATAACGAGTAGTAAAGGATGCTCATAGGGGCAGTAACCAATCAGAGCGCAGCATTTTGTGACGTCATAACCCTTAATGAGGTAGGAATAAGAGGGTTTGTGGGGAATAAATTATGCAAAATTATGCGTTGCGCAATCCAAGATGGCGCCCCCTAGCAACGGTTTTTTGTTTACCTTAGCAACGGTGGTGCAGGCGCAGTGACACATACACAGGAAGTGTTTTAACTGATTTTTTAATGGAAGACAAACTGTACAAGATCTAAGTGTCCATGGTGTATCCGTAGGGATACGATTTGAAAGTGTTCGGGTCTACGACGCGTTTGTCGAAGACGAGTCCGTAGCGTTTGGTGCGTGTGATGACTCGTAGATGTTTGGTGGCTGGGTTTCTCCAGAAGAAATTGGGGTTGACGACGTTGACATTGCGTCGTTCATCGAGAGGTTGTTGGATCTCGTCCAGGAGGTTTTGGCGCATGACGTTGTAGTTGAGTTGTTGAGCTCCACGGACATTGAGGGTGAATCCTCTGACTTTGCAGCAGATTTTGCCGTGTAGGGTTTTGTAGCCATAATTTTTGGGACCTGCTGACGTGAAATTGTTGATGATGTCGTCGTCGTCTAGTTCGTTGGTCATGTCCCCTAGGTAGTCTCCTAGAGCAATGTCTGGTTGACCTGGCCTGACTGTGTAGATGACAGAATCGGTGTCAAAGTAGAGAACACGCTGTTGCAGTTGTTCTAAGTGGGTGTAGAGCTTGAGTCGTGCGTGACAGGTGGTGAAAGCGGCGACGAAGATGTTGACGCGACCGTTATCGGGTTGATTGTCCTTGAGGTTGGAGTGGACAACTTCGAGCGTGTCGTCGTTGGAGAGTCGTACTTGGTGTATGACGCTGAACGGATCGGAGACCAAGGCGAAGAGTTCGTGTGGCGTGTGACCGACTTCGGTGATGGGTTTGTGTAGATTTTCTCCGAACTTGCCCCAGAAGCTGTTGAGCATGAGTTTGGCTGTGGCTTTGCGTCCGGGATTCTTGACGATGAGATTGGGGTCGAGATCGATGCCTTCTCTCTGTTTGTATCTCTGTACGTATATGGCTTTGTCTTCGGGGGTGGTGACCCAAGCAGGATATCCGGCGGACTCTTGCTTGATCTTGAGCCAAGTGTTGACGTAATCTGCGAAGAGTCCCTTTTGGCGTTGCTCGGGAGGGAAGTGATGAACTTCATGGATCTTGATCAGAGTGTAGCCCACTTCCACGGCTTTTTGGATTTCGGGGGTGCACCATTCTCCGCGCAGCATGCGTTGCTGGGGTGTGTGTCTGCAGAGGCACGATTTTTCCAAGAGGGGTTTGGTCATCTCTTCTTCCATGCACGCTTGACATAGGGGGAAGGTGAGTTTGCCCTTGTGCCTGTCGGGCAAGACGGGATGATAGAGTCCTTGTGGTGGTAAGATGTCTACTTTGACCATCCCGAAGTAGTGGTGAATGTCTTGATCGTCGGGGTTGACGAGGACTGTTGGGTGTCCGACAGGGTACTCTTGCGTCTTGTTGACCCAGGGGTACAAGGACGTGACGTCGATGTACTTGATCTTTTCGCCGACTCTTCTATCGGCTACGTGATGCAGTTTGACAGCATTCGTGCGTCCGCCGAAGAAAGCGTTTCTGGGTTGGAGCGGTTCGACGAGTTCCAAGGTGTCGAGGAACTGCCGTAGTTCGGGGTTGGTTTTCACGTCTTGATCCCAGTCACACTCCCACATGATTTTCACGTCACAGCCACGTTGTCTCAGGGCTTCTTGTTTCATGAGAGTGGCTTCGTAGACTTCTTGGAGGGTACGGTCAGTGTGACAGATGGGAAATCGGTTGCGGTTCTTGGGAAAGCAGCGAAGACAGCCGTGCCATAAACAGCCATTGAATTCGTAGACGGTGGGTCGTTGAGTGACGGGATCGCGGGGATCGAACCCGTCCACCAGATACCTGTCAAACACGCGCACTTCCCCTCCGTTTCGTACAGTGTGGACGCGATCGCCTGGGGCAGGATGTTGAAGTCGTAGTTGGTGTTCTTGCCAGGCTAACCATTTGAGGGCTTTGATGGATTAGTTGGATCGGGACCCGTGCCATCCACGAGGCGGTTCAGAAGCGATCTTGTTGATGGGGATGAGTTTCTTGCGCCAGAATCGGTTGCAGGCGGAGGCGATGGTGATGCACTTTTCCATGGGATCGAAGTCAGCTTTCTGATTGAATTCTTTGCGGAATTTTCTGCATCCTGCTTTGAGGAGTTTGACGTCGGACTCGCAATAGGCTAGCATTTCTCGCTGCAGGACGAACTGGTAGTTGGCAGCGACTTTTTCAGCATGCCATCGTTCAAACTCGGTTTTTTTCTTGGCGGACATGCCGTCGGGATCGTAATGGGAAGCATCGGGCATGGGTCCTTCGTAGTCTTGATTTTCCAAGGTGTTGAATTTGTGCGGGAAGAATCCCTTGCACAGTTCCTCAATTCCGAAGGTAGCAGTAAAGTTGGCGAGTGAGAACGGGAGAAAGCATAGGGAGTCCTTGAACGTCAAGCGGTCTGACTGGAAGGAAAGAATCTTGGTGCCCACTGTGATCTGGTTTTTGACTTCTCGGTGTTTGGTGTAACAATATTGTAGGAGAAACATACCGTCGTACCCTTTCAGGTTGTGGAAGATAGCTATGACATGTCTGTCATCTCCATCTTGGTCCGTAGCTATCTCTTCTAGCCAGTGAAAGAACTCCGTTGTGCAGTCGGGTCCGTAAAAGGAGACTGTGTCGTCTTCCTCGTCGGTCTCGGCGCAGAGAAGAATGGGTGTTTGATTTCCCTCGGCATCCGTGATGGCTTCGTAGTCGCAGTAGACTTGGAGTGGAGGGTCTCGTTGCACCCACACGCGAGTGTCAGGATCATTGGGGGCAGGTTCGAGCATTGGTCCTGTACCCACTTCATCGCGCGACACACGTTTCCATTTGGGGTCGTCCTCACTTTCAGGTAGTCGTTGAATGTAGCATTGGTGCGTTGCCACGTGCACATTCTTTTCGCAGATGTGGCATTCCCCCCATCCGCACTTGTGAGCCGGGGCGCGACGTGCTTTGTCGTCCAGTTCGTACACGTGACGACAGTCGGGGCATTTCTTGAGGGAGTCGCAGATGGATTTGAGGCGGAGACTTCGACGGTGCAAGTGATAGTTGTAGCACTGGTCTCCGAAAAATTTGCGGTGACATAGGTGGCAGACGGAGGTTGGGGTAGGGAACTAACCAGGTTGTAGGAGTCGTTTGGCCTCGAGGAAATCGGGACAGTCCAAGCGTTTGCAGGAGGTGCAGCGCTTGCCTTCACAGGGATGACGATGGAAGTCTTCGTGATCGTATCCCCGGTTGCATTCATCGCAGAAATAGGATTTGTTGAGGAATCCAGTGAAAGATTTGCAGCCATCGTAATGCGTGTCTTCCTTGATGAGTCGTATGATCTTGCCCGAGGGTGTGGCGGGGTTTCCGGCAAAGATGATCATGTGCGGTGGATCGATGGACACGACTTTGATCTGGTAGTCGGGCAAGGAGGCTTGAAATCGTTCAAGTTCGGGGATTGCGCAGGGTCCTTCGGGGACTCCAGCAAGCTGGTGAAGTTCCTTGGCTTTTCTTTCTTGGACGGGGCCTCCTTGTTTGAGGTTGTGGTACTCTTGGTTTCGGGCATCTCCGTCAGCGTCCGCCAAAGCTTTCATGGTGACGATGGCCCTGGCACAACAGAGGTTGTCCTTATTCTTGATGGTGATGCGGGACCTTTTCGCGATACTGCGAACAACAGCACAGCTCGGCTTGTATCGTTTTCCGTGTCCACTGCCTGGCCCTGGGGTGCGTATGAAGGTGGTTTCCATGCTGAAGGTGTCGTCGGGGGCAAATTCTTCATCGGAATTGAGTTTGGCTGCGAGGGTCTGTAGATAGGTATCTAGTCTTTCACTGCCTTGCACGAATTCACTTACGGTGAAGGTGGTGGATTGGAAGGCGTGCGTGAAGGCACTGGATTGCATGGAAAAGTGTACCGTCGAATGAGGGGTCAGGGTGTTGTCTGCGTCAATCTGTCGTTGGATGGACCTCCGTAACACGTGGGTCAGTTCTTGTCCTATGTTATCAGTGGGGGTGCTGTCTCTCTGCTGTCGCAGCGTGGCTTCGTAGCGTTGTTTGTTTAGGGCATTTCTCCAATTTCGTCGGGCTCCGACGGGTTGTAGGTCAAATTCAAGGAGGGGATTGGTACCTGCTCCTCCACCGACCATGACAGGGTCTAGGGCTGGATCAAAGATCCATTCGTCATCGTCATCGGGGAACGCCTCATCGTGAGTGCGACGAAGTGTGTTCTGAGATGAAAAGAAAGAGTCTATTTTCAATGAACATGTTTTTTATTTGACAACGACCTTAAAGTTCTAGTGAGTCGTCACTTAAATCTTCCCATTGGCGAGCAATGTCCCTTTTCACGCGAGAGAGAGATCTTTTATGAGCGTCCCCAATGCTGTACCCCAAAAATTTGACATAAGTTTCATTATCAATTGTGTAATGGCCCTTGACGACCAGGTGCTGGTTTTTCAGACCCGCTTTTTGACTGTCTTCTTTTCCAGGACAATAGTCAGCGGCACAGTGATGCAAGGAGCATTTGATGTGCCCTATTCCCCAGTCGTCTTTCAGTTTGTGGTAATCCAGGATTTCTTCGAGCAAGAGTTTCCGTGGGGTAATTTTGCGCAAGTCAAGGATGGTTTGCCACGTTGAAAGTGAATGGATGTAGTGTTCAATCTCTGGTGGTAACCGATCCCAGTAACTCTGAGAAGAGAACAAGGTAGTCTAAATCACACTTGTTCAATTGAACCTCTCCATTTGAGAGTAAAGTCTCTCATTTTGAGCTCAATGTGCGATTTCGCGTGAGGCAATCTGTTATGGGCGTGACTTATGCTGTACCCCAGAAATTCACCGTAAGTTTCATGTTCAAAGAAATTTGTGTAATGGGCAGTGATAACCATGTGCTTGTTTATCAGACCCGCCTTTAGGTTGTCTCCTTTTCCAGGGCACCCTGGATCATTACAGTGATGCAAGGTGCATTTGATGTGTCCCATCCCCCAGTCACTTTTCAGTTTGTGGTAATCCAGGATTTCTTCGAGCAAGAGTCTACGTGGGGTAATTTTGCGCAAGTCAAGGATGGTTTGCCACGTTGAAAGTGAATGGATGTAGTGTTCAATCTCTGGTGGTAACTGATCCCAGTAACTCTAAGAAGAGAACAAGGTGTGACCAATAGGGTCTCAAGAAAGAAGGATCACACTTAGTTGCCTTAAGTACTCACTTGTTCATAGTCATCCATGTGGTCATTTAACTCTCTATCTATCAGCCATGTTTACTGTCCGAGGTGGAACACTGAAAATGCGGCGATTCCGTCAGCGTGCGCGTTTTTATGCTATCGTCCGAATTGGACCCCAGTCTCTCGCGATTGGGGTCCAGTCCCCTGTCGGCTGTAAAAAGGGGGGATACCCCCCCATCCCCCCGGTGGTCGATTTTACCACGTGATAATTTCCTACGCTCTGATTGGTTGCGTTTATTTCTATAAAGGCCGTGTCTCTGCGATCTTGGTTTTTCATGGATTTGTGATGGCAGAGTTGAGACGTAGTAGACGACTTCGCGGCCTGGCACCGGAGGAATCTCCGCTTGAGCAGGTCTGCTTCATTTGTCAGAGAGGTATTGACATCAACACGGTGTCGAGATGTCAATGCACTCCGTGTTGCGGTGTGTTCATGCACAAACCTTGTTACCGTCAGATGGTGGAGACGTTACCCACTTGCGGTCATTGTCGCCACGAGAATGAGGAGTACCAACGTGAAGTGATTTTGGAGACGGATGAAGAGCTTGAATCGGATGATGACCCGTTTGAGATAGGTACGCTTCACCACGATGTGATGGGTAGTGTTATGCGAGAACTGCGCCGATACAGAAATGAACAGAGGTTCGCTCGCACTCACTATTACGGGTCCGTGTTTTGGATGGAGTTACCGTACGTGCTGGATGCGGGTATCTGGCTGGACTATTACCATAAGCTGGAGGAATTCATGAGACTATTCCCTCGCTATCATTTGTATGTGCATGGACGTGTGAGCTTACCCGTTGATTCCACGATTGTCATGAGACGAGCCGTGTATAAAATGTTCGTGTTCAATACACCCTATGCTGTGTTCCACACGACGCGTGGGTTCGAATTTAGACTGTTGTTTGTCCGAGACGATATTTCGAACACTGTACGAGTCAATCACCTTAGTTTGTTGCCTCACTCAGGAGGCCCGACACTATATCGGGACGACTTCTTAATTTTCGATTTTTGATTTTTTCTGTAGAGACCGAGATTCAACGGAGAAACAGGAATTATCAGTTAGTGCATGATGTCATTCTTGGATTCAGAGATGAGGCTCGCCCCTTCCAAACGCATAATTCTTTGACTCCGCGCACATGGTCCATCCTACCCGCACGCCTTTCGCCAGTGGTGTGGTTCCAGTACTATCAGGAAGTGGAGTGTTTTGTGCGCGACCACGGCATTCGGAGAGTGTACATTCATGGCACTGTGTTTGTGCCTTTTGAAACCTTGTTGCATATCGAGTCGCGAAAGGCCGTGTATAACATGTTTTTTTTCAATACGCCTAGGGCGCTTTGGGCATTCCTTAGGTTCAGGTTGTTTTTCGTAGCCTCGACAGCCAATGAGGGTCAGATAAGCATTGAGAGACTCGGACTGACTTGTATACTTTCGGCTTCCAGGTATCCGAGTAGTGGTTACCTATTTGAATTATAACAAGTCAATTTATAACAACAACGATCTGTAACACTTTATTGTTTTTGTTGCAAAATAAAATTACAATTTGAATCGTTTCTTGGTCTGCATGATCCTCTTTACAATGCGTTCTGTCACTGTTTTTCGAGGTAGCTTGTCAATGGACTTGATCATTTTTGTGTCCGCTTTCCACTTGTCTTGTAAATTCTTGGCCTTGGAGTAATCGATGTCGTGTTGTTTGGCGATTCGATCCAATCGGTTGATCCCAGGATCTCCCCGTGCCAGGCGTTTCTTCAATTTCGTGCCAGGTCCCATGTATTGATAACCAGGCCAATGGAACTCAATCCCCGTCTTTCCCAACCATTTTTGAATGTCAAGACCTCCTCCCCTCCCCTAACAGTCTTGCCAGTATCTCACTTCTTCTTGTTTCTTTTCTAATCTGAGTTGAAGTCCTCAGATGGTTATCTTCCCCTCGCCGCACTTTGCACACAACTCGACACAACCACCAGGTTCAGTGGTGTCTTGCTTCGTTTGACACGTTTCACAAAAGTCACCAAACTTTAAAGCGATGTGTTCTTGGTACAAGTCATGATATTTGCGGTTCCATTGTGCCACGGTTTCTTTGAGTCTGTCTTCACGCGCGTTGGAGGCTTGCAACAGTTGCACTAGGTTCGACACTGTGTCGTCTTTGGGTGGCGATGGTGACCTTTTTTCGGGTACTACATCTTCCCCCAGCAGTGGATACCCTTGCTCGTCTCGCCCTTTCATCGTACACAACATGCTCGAAAACAACCTTCTAAGCCGCTCCAGAATCCTCTGCCTTTTTGCTTGAGGAGATGCTCTCTTCGTCGCTTGACGGAGTTTCTGCGTCTACCCACTTCGCGCAGCACCTTTTTATGTCGTTTCAATTTCCCATACGTCGCGACATCGATGGGGATTCGTTGTTTCAGCAGATTGAGAACCATCTCGCTGACAGCATTGATCTGATCGGCGTTGGCGTGTGTCAGCATGTCTTGACGCTTGTATCGATTGGCTTTTTTCAGGATGCTCTCCAAAAAGGGGCGTTGTCTTCTCAACCGCTTCATCGTCGCTTTCTGTGCCCTGTGGGATGGGCAGTGTCTTATATGATGTCACATGACACAACACGTGAACGATTCCCCGGCGAAGGTTTTTCTTTTACCACTGTCGAATTCCCTTGCTCGTTTTTCGTGGGCCTTGAGGGCTTGTTTCTTAGCCCTCTTCTCCAATGCTTTGGTGATGCTCCAGGCTGCTTTGGGTAGACCTGCGACAACGGAGACGACCCCCTCCCCTTTCTGTTTGCGCGTCGTTTTCCTTTTTTTAGCGCCACGTTTCGTTTGAGTCTTTCTTCTTCGCTTGGCCATGGTGCTCAAATGAATGGTTTCATCTCTGTGGGGTTTCTTTTTATCGTTTCCTTCGTCGTTTCCTTCGCTTGCGTGTGGCTGCTCGGGCTATCAGTGCTGGTAGTAGGAATGGAAGGAGACCCCCTTTCTGTCGTCGGGGTGTCCTCCTCCTTCTCCCTACTGGTAGGCGTCTTCTTCTTGGCATGTTGAGGATGCAAATGAGGATCCTGGGGGTGTTCCTGGTTTTTGTGTTTTTTCTGCAAGGGATTCTGGACTGAAGTGCTTGTCGTAACTTTTGAAGTACCTGTCATCCGTGGAGGGTGTGAAATCCGTGATGGTGTCGTCCAAGGTTTGCATTTTGGTCAAGAAACTGCTCATCGAAGAATCGTCCATACCAGCTCTGACGTAATTTCTGAGTTCAATCAAGGTCTTTTCGTAGGTCGTGTAAGCGAATTTGCACATGTCCATTTTGAAGGAATACTTTTTGAAATCATTCCAACCTTTCAATAAGGTGGCAAAGGACGTCAAGCCTACTACGACGAAACTGTCTTTCCACACAGATCCAATCACGACACTCGCAGCCATGATTACCAACGCCATGCCGTTGAAAAAAGCGTTGCACTTTTTGAAACGATAAAACATCTGTCTCTTGCACTACCATTGTTTGTGATAGAAAAGATACAATCCGTCCAATCGATTCAGGGACTCAGCGTCGAGAATCGTGGTGGAATGATGTTCATTCATCAAACTGACGGGGGACGTCATGTCTGCTTCTCGGCTTGTTCTATCTGCTTCGCCTTTGTCTTGGCACGTCGTTCATATTCCCATAGTTCATACTTGAAAGCGGTCTCCCTGTAATCGTTCGCGATGTCCCACACTTGTCTGTAACAGGTGCACGCCGCGACGCGCTTCATGGCGTCGTGGTCCATGCATTGCGGATCCCTGTAGGAGAGGGACCGTTTGCATTGATCCAAGAAATGAGGAAACCACTTGACTTCACTACGCAACATCTTATCGTCGTCGTCTTCTTTTCTTTTTTCGTTTGAGCACTTTTCGGACCGCGTTGTTGGCTCCAGCACTCACACCACCATAAACGGCACCTTTCAAAGCTCTGATTCCCAAGGGTTTCAACGTCGACAAGAGGCGATCTAATTTGCCACCCTTGATCGTTCTTCTTCGTCTCCGTCTCATGGATGTTGTCAGTTCCGTACACTGGTGGAATTGCGTGTCACGGTGGGACGTCGACCGTTTTTATAGGTAGTGGTGATCGTGTTCGTGGTGGTGATCCCAGCAATACGGCGACCTGCCGCCGTTTGTTGTTGATCTTGCAAGATCTGCTCCAGTTGGCGCTGCATTTGGGCTTGATTCATACTCACTCGACCACTGGAGGGACCTGGTCTGGCGGAGGAGGCGGGAGTGGACGCGTTGCTGCTCGAGGATGACGAGTGTGATGAGGAGGGTGAGGGTGTGTTTCGACGCGGTACTTGTCTGGGTTGTTTTCCACCCGCAGTGGGACGTCTGGGTTGTTTGCCCCCCACAGTGGGTCGTCGTGGTGTTTTGTACCCCACTATGGGTCTGCCTCCAGTGTATCCTTGACCGGGTGGTGTGGATGGGCGTCCTGCCTGTTGTCTGAGAGCGCGCGTCATACCCACACCGATTGTGTTATTCCCCGATGCAGAGGTGGCAGTCATTCCCACACCGATTGTGTTATTCACTGGCGGGGGCGCAGTGGCTGTTCCCACACCAATGCTGGGGGGTGGTGCAGCGCTGGGACCTGGTGCAAGGAGGTCCTGTCCCGGGGATGAGGGTGGCGGTGGTGTGGACAAGGGACCCGCATTGTTGGCAGACGTTGACTGCGTCCAGGACGGTGACCCATACACGTTCAGACGGTCATCGTCCCAAGCATTTATCCAGTCGTCGTCGTCGGGCATGTCACCCGACACGTCCAAATCATCATCATCATCCAACCAAGCGTTGTACACGTTACTCGCCATACTCCCTGGCTATTGCTTTCTTCGCCAACTCTTCTTGCGTATGAATTAGATCCTCAAAGTGGGGTTGATTATATGCTTTCACGAGGGACCGTACTTGACGCTTGGACACACTCTGTGTGATTCGTTGCATGGGTACGTAATCCGTTTCTTCTGGATTCATCCAACTCAACCGAGCTTCACAAATGAGAAGGAATCTCCCAAACCACGCCACCTCACTCCGCAGCATCTCGAAACTGATGACATCGCACGAACCCTTCCTCTTTTAACAAGTGACTCAGGACGCGCTGATCGTCCTTACTGGTTGGATGCAGATCCAATAGCAGATAACCAAAGGGGCGGTCCGTCACCTTTCTGAATGTGTCGAGGACCTCAGACCATTGCGTGGGAAACGATTGCAACAACAGGTTGCGCATTCCCAATTGATCTCTGGGATTCTTGAAGGCCACGATGTAATGGGCGTTGCGAGAGATGGTCTTGGCGAATTTTCCGTTCGGAAACAGATCCTGACACAAGTAAATGACCGTGATGTTTTGATGATGAAAGTGTTTGGTGAAGAGATCCAGGACGCGTTTGTCGTTCCCACATTCGTCCATCAGATCGTCCAGCACCAACAAACCTCCTTGAGGGAACCATTTGGGTAATGAGTCGCTGTCAGGAATCCCTTCGTGAAACTTCACACCCCCTTTCTTGAGCGGTTCATAGCCCTTTTGCCACGAACCATAACAATAGTGGATGCTTTTCGGCGATTGAGCAAACAAGTCAGAATTGTTCAACAGTAAATTGGTAGTGAACACAGTTTTTCCGCATCCGGAGGGTCCGGTCACCATCAGACTCGCGGGGGTGTGAAATCGAAATGCTTTACGCAGTTCCATGGTATCGAGCGGACTGACTCGCAACGCGATCACGCTCGTACTTATTTCTGGGGAGCACTCGTCATGGACATGGCTCGCAAACGCTGATAGAATAGTTCGAATTGGAATTCAAGGTCCTGGTCTTTCAAGAGGGGTCTCACTCTTCGATAACTATCGCATGTCAAAATGCGTTCGAGGGTAGGACGGTGCGGATGATTTAAGGGTAACTGGAGACACAGGTCCCTGCATAGGACCAAGAATTGAGGGAACCACTTGACTTCACCAAGCAACATCTTGTTTCAACTGACAACTCTTTAATCAATGCCTCTTAATTTAACAACTGACAACTCTTTTTCAATCAATTCACCTTAATTCAACAAATGGTGTACACCATACAAGGACCCTCGTGTGTCCTGGTGACACTCCATGAATCGGTCGCAAATCTTACGCCAAGCTAACTCGTCAACAATCACACGTTTTAACCACATGCCTACTTTGTGATCATTGTTCACATAATCGTTCGTTTCGAACTCATTCAAGAACTCGTTCATGCTGCGACCCAGAGCGCGAAAAATCAAGTAGATCAAAGCATAAATGCCACAACTCTGACTGAATAAGGACTGAAGGCTCTTCCCATTGTGCACCCTGTACTTGAAATGACCATTCAGCCACTCTTGCAAAGGGTGTGTGGTGCCGTACACTTCCAAGGGGAGAGCATAGCTGTCCATGATTTCACACACGTTCCCCTCTGTCCACAGAGCTATCCAATGCATCCCGGGTTTGTCGTGAGGATCCGTGTTGACAATGTAGGCCGTGGGTCCCTCTTTGGACGGTGTCTTGGGAAGTCTATCGCATGGAACCGTTCCGTAAAAGACGGGGCCAAGCTTCGGATGATTCATCGCCAAATGATCCAATTGCAAATTATTCAACGTCACTTTCTCCATTACTACTGATACACGTCATACACCACTGTCTTGTTTCTGTCAATCTCCAAGATATTCTCGAATTCGCCGTACAACAAGACAGTGAGATTTTCACCTGGGTTGGCTCCAAAATTGATCACCAAGCGTAGATCACCGCTCTGTTTGGGGTTCAGCACTGAACTGTGCAAATTCCCGTTGGCTGTGTTATCAAATACAAACAGGGTACAGTGCTTGTCTTGTCCCCAGTCCTCCCGTCTGATCATGTTTCCAGTCCTTTTACGCAGACTTCCTGACGCTTGCAGTAATCTGAAGTAGCCCCTTCGGTCTTTGGCACCACTGTCATGCTGCAGTTCCAGGGTTTCATAGGGATACTCTTCACCTCTCACCAATTACTTCACGGAGGTGACATTGAACTTTTTGAAAGAAAACGGGTACTTGGTGACATCCCCGTTGAAGGCAGCCGCTTCTATCAACGCCACCGCCAACACGTTGGGGAGTTGATTGTGAAAAGGGTTGTTGCACTCAAAGTATCGCTGGTCATTGGGGTGAGAGTAAGTGCGAATTTGGCTTCTCACTGTGGGGTACGTGACCATTTTTCCCTCGAGCATGTTGTTCCTCAGATCTCTGTAGATCGATTCAGTGACTCTCACTTGCGCCAGATACAATTTCACTTTCACGTCTTCCTGCCGCAGTCTGATAGCTTTTGCACCCGCAAATCTCATCGTGAACATGTCCGGTGAGTTGAAGTACATCTGGATCTGGATTTGGACACCTGGAACCAACGCTTTGCTGAGATGAAACACTTCCAGGTAAGGCTTGAATCTCAGGGTGACTTTGTTTCCCCCAACAAATTCAGCCAAGAAACCTCTCATATCACGGACCAGTTGTTGATTTTCCAGGGACAACGCGGCAAAGTTAGCATGCGTGGGGTCCAACTGATTGGCAGTGAGATCATCAGGGATGTTGATGCCATTGAACCACCCCTCTGGCTGCAATATCGTCTCTCCGTCTTGTCGGTTGTTATTCAGTATGGTTTCCAGGTAAGCTTTGTAATGATACGTGTCAGTCTGAGGGCTGATGAGTGTTCCGTTCAGTCTCACATTGATCTGTTTGAAGAGCGAGTGAGCCAAATTGTTGACTGGAAAAATGGTGTCTGCTGCCACCAGATTGGCACCGTCCGCTGCATTCTTCATCTGTAGTTCCACTTCGAAGTAACTTCGATTCAAATCGATGTAATCCTCCTGGGGGTCAATTTGAAAGTCCACGGGGTTGATCCCTGTGGTAAAGGGATTGATGGGGACAAAACGGCACGAGGACATGCTGAGGTCCGTGGGGGGTATCTTGAACAGATCCAGGGTAGGGTTGAGCACCCCCACCGAGCGTGCGTGAGCTATCATGTCAGTCATCGTCGCTTCTTCCTCCTCCTCTTCAAGGCTGTCTGTATCCAACGATAGTCGACGAGATTTGATCTTGAAGGAAGGATCATTCCTCCTTTATACACTCTTCGTCGCGTCAGACCACTCGCGATGAGAGGAATGCGTTTGACGCGTCTTGAGTAGATGGGAATCATACTCCAAAAAGGTCTTTTCTAACTTTCTTCGAGACTTGACGATTGATCACTTGCTTCGCTTTACGTTTGACGGCGCGATTGGCTCCTCTCTTGATCCCAGCGAGTCCCCCTTTCCAATTGACCTTTGCACCTCGACCCAACGCTTTTATTCCTTCCATGGCCGTTTCTGACACAACGTCACGAAGGACTGCGGGTCCACGTTTCTTGATCTCTTTCCAGAGTCCGCCCCCGGACTGAGTCGTGTCGCCATGAAATCTCACCAAACCATTGCCTATCATGCTTTCTTGACGTGTATCGTGACGACTGTATTTCCGTCTCCGAACTTCACCAATTCACCTGTTGTCTCAGCCACTTGCACTTCTATTATGTCCAATGTCTCCTTGCGTACCGGAATATATTGAATGTGGAGAGGCTCAAAATACTGAGCTCCTTTTCCAGTGCGACTGAAATTGATTTCTCGAAGCAAATCCGTCACTTGGTCCCCCACCACAGAGCTTCCACCCACGTCGGAATACACGAACAGAGAATGTTTCTCATTCCCTATCACATTCTGAAAGGTACTATTGAAGTTCGTGAAACGCCAGTTGCAGTAAACGGACAATTTGAGGAATCCATCTTCGACGCACCAATAACGCCACCCACCATCAATATCTGGTCTACCTTTGGAAATATCCTGGGGATTGTGCTTTGATTCACCGGTGAATTCCACCCCATTTGAAGTGCCACCTTTTGGTTCAATGCCATCAGGTAAGGGTTCCCGGGGGTTTCCGTGACATACGACGTGTCCAGCTTGGAATTGTCCAGCACTAGGTCTTGACCTTCCCACTTGAACTCATAGCTGCATTTTTTCCCATTAGTCAATGTCACAAAATCTCCAGGAGGACTTTTGAAATTTGTGACTTGGTCAAATTTGAAGATGAGGGCTCTCACTAAGCTCATACCGTCCACTATGTTGTTGTCGTGCAGGATGTCTTGAAATGTCAGATTCATTTCAGTGTTGCTTGTGACAGCACTACTTTGCTTGACCTTAAGCCATTTGGCATTCAGGAGAGGTTTATCCAACTCCTTGAACGACTCCAGATTGATAGTGGCATCAGGTAACGAGATGGCACTCAATCCCACTTGCCATCCGGATCCATCCAATTGTATCGATTGGGGCAAACGGATCTTGTAATGATTGGCTTTGTTGTTAGGAAACTCCTTCTTGTTACTGTGACTGGGTAAGGTGAGGTAGAATGGATCACTCATGCTTGAAATGCAATGTCACTGTGGTCACTCCCGAGGTGAAGTCCGTCAGAGCACCGGTGTTCTCGGCCACTTGCGTCTCGAGAATGTCCAGTACATCGCTGCGCACAGGTATATATTGGATATGTTTGGGTTCAAAATAATGCTCTTCGGGATTATAGGGTATTTCTCTCAAGAGATCCGTGATCTGATTTCCCATAATCACACTCTGACCCACACTCGAGTACACGTACAAGGAACGTTTAGGAACAACGGTGTGCGTGTGACTTCCAAACGCTTCCTCGAAACTTCGATCCAGGTTCGTGAACACCCAGTTAATGTACACACTCAGGTACAAGGCGTCAGCATCCGTCTTGAAAAAAAGTTGGTCCTGGCTTTCAATCACATCGTGAACCGTAGGAATGTCATGATTCACAAACTCTTTCCTCAGATCGGGTCCCAACACGTAACTGCGGTACCCCATTTTAATCCATTTCATTTTCAGGGCCAATTCCAGGCCGATCGTGATCTTTGGCCACACACGATTTTTGTCAGTTACTGAACCAATTCCAGCACTGTGCAGGGTGAGCGACGTTCTGGAATTGTCCATGAAACACTCTCCGTGATCCGCGCGATGCATCACCACATACGTCAACTTCGGTAAAACATTGTACTCGTATTTTGGATCCGTGTCCTTGATCTCCACGACTTGATCCGTTCCTTTATTCTTGTAGCGTGTATCTTGCATTATGCTACTCGATTTATCCACCTCGTAAGTGTCGTCGACCTCGGCTTGATCTCCAAACGACCCCAAATATAGGCGGCGTATCTCATTCATCAACTCCGTTCCATTCCTGGGGGGTAAGGTCAAATCCGATTCTTTGATTTCCACATTCCGTGGACTGACCCATAGACCTGTGGGATCCCAATCGGCATACCAAGAGAACCGGAACAGAAAAGGATTTGTCAAGTTCATTCGCCGGGTCGTTCGAGGTGTATGAGTGGACAGTGGTAACGAGACGCCACTCAATCCCACTTTCCAACCCGGTTCTCGGAACTCAAGTGGATAAGGCAAACGGTTCTTGAAACTGTTCGCTTCATTCGATGGGAACTCTGCCACACACGCATTGCTGCTCAATTGCACGTAAAGGTCTTTCATGGCTTCGTCAACACGTCCTTCTTGTTCAACCAAGTGTCATACTTGTCTGGCCACCCTTTCCAACGCACCAGCACTTTATCACCTTTGCGTTTGACAATCTTGTCGATCCTAAATAGGTCTTTGTCCTCCACGGTCACCTTCTGCAGATCTTGCGCATAAAATGTACCTTCGATCGGTGAACCATCCCATTCATTCACCTTATACGTAGGCACTTGACCTTTTCGCACCCCTCGCACCACAAAGACTTCTTCGGTCCAACCGGGCAGATACCCTTTCTTGAACTGCCTGAACTTCTTGTTGAGTCTCACGCGATCCCCCACTTTGAACAGGGGTTTCTTCCATTTGCCTTTCTTTCCATAAAGGGTTTCCCACACTTCGGGGGTATTGGTCAGAGTGACTTCATTCGGGGCTCTCTTGATACTGCGGTGGAACGATCGATTGTAACCTCGTACGAGATCTTGCAAGACCGGGACAAAGTTCAAGGTGTTCTTCACAGTGAAGTAACGATACAGGCGTTGCTTCAAGGTGCGATTGAAACGTTCCACGACACTGGCTTTGGTGTCGCCACTGGTCGAAAAGTGATGAATGTTTTTCTTTTTCATCAAGGCTTTGAAGGTCTTATTGTAAAATTCCTTGCCATCGTCCGTCTGAAGGTTGATCGGCTTTCTTCCACCTTTCAAGATCTTGGCCAAGGCATCCGTCACAGCACGACCCGTCTTGTTCTTCACGGGTTGTACCCAGGCATGTTTTGAAAAAAGATCCACCACCGTCAGAAGGTATCGATAGCCTCGATTGTACTTGGCAATATTGATCACTTCGATCAGATCCGCCGTCCACTGTTCGTCGATTCCAAAAACAACCACAGGTGAAGTGGGGAAACGACGCCGTTGTGGTTTATGCAACGTGTACCCCAAATCTCGTTCCAAGACCTCACGCGCCCTTTTGATCGTTATCCCATTGGCCTTGGCAAAAGGGGTCAATCCACCCAAACTACCAGGTTTGAGGGGGTCGCGATACCGAGCCAACAACGTACCGGTGGAGGGCTTCTTCTTCTTTTTCATAGCAACCAGAGTTTATACACGCAGATTCTCCAAAGTTCGTAACGACTATCCCGGACTCGCAGATACTTTTCAAATGAATCCGTTTGACGTTTCAACCACATGATATAAACGACAAAACGCATCACATTGTTCTCGACATTTGTCTCGTCAAACACTTCCAAGGGATCAAACTCACCACTCGGAATCTCACCCTCTCCATAGGCAGTGAACACTCTTTCGCATTTACTGCACAATCGAGACCAACTCAATCGATCAGACATTCTACGCCACACCTTGGAGAGCTCAGAGCACATCACACTCAATACCAAAGACATGACTGAAGTCAAATCAACATTTTATTCAACTTATATACATTTTTCAAACCAGGTACAAAATTGATTGGTTCTTTCAAAAACTAGATACAAAGAGAGAGCTAACGACAGACTTCTTCTTCTTCATCGGACGAGACGAACGCGTCAACCTCAATGTCTCGGTCCACGAGAAACTCATCCTCGTAGGATTCCCAAGAATAATGCTTGCAATTACTATAGCGACACTCCCTGCATTGGCCGGGTCTCCAGTTCAGAGCGGCCTCTTCATCCCCATTCACGTAAAAGGTCAGACGCATGTCATCTTTACACGCAACACACAACGCCCTACTGTCTTCGTTCATAGCCTTATAGAAAAAACGATCCTTCCACACATTACGCTGATGCATGATCTCACTCACTACTCCCTCCATTTTACAACACATTTCTCTATAATCACCTCTGTCGATGGTCAACAAGGACTCGAGACGAGTATCGTAGGATTGCTCTTTCAATCCACTTGCCATGGCTTGACCGAACCTGACAGGCTCCATCAGATCCTGGATAGCCTCACGACTCTTGTAATTGAGGTGATCAGGACAAAGCAGACAAATGCGATCGTCGTCCAAGCTGGGGTCTTTGCAAGGAACGAATTTGAAATTGTCCGTAACCTTCTCACGAGGCAGTATACAACACCACTCACCGCAGAAGAGATAGACCCTATCATTCCTCTTCATCAATTCCAGGATCTTATTACCCCAAAGCGGACGGCGCAACAGAATAAAATCGGGGCACACTGGCGCGACAGGAACATCTGGGAACAGATTGTCAAATAAGAGCACCGTTGCACCTGTCAAGGGGGGCTCCATAGACCCAAGATCCCTCATCTTCACATCCGCCATACGAGACACCACTTCCTTGATCTCGTTATTGTCCGTGTAATACGTCATGATCCAGTTGAGACCAACAAGAGGTCAGGTCGAGAATGACGCAATACTGAAAGCGCCGCTCCTTTTATACTCCCCGAAAATATCACTTTTACTGTGTACTCGCACTTTCACTGTGTACTCGTACTTTTTCGATCACGTTCATGCCCTTACAAGGACCCATTCACTGAGTACGAGTACTTTTTCGTTCACGCCACGTTTCGTGATTGGTTCTCCAAAAAGCATAAATTGAAGCACCCTCATCGCACACAATCACTTCAAGTCAAAGCCATGGATGCAAAGACACCAGAAGGCAGCAGTGCTCAACCTCTCCCCAAACGAAGGAAGACCGAAAACAGCAAGAAGAGAAAGAAGGCAAACCTGACACTAGATTTCAGCAAGCTCAAACCAGGTAGGACTCAAAGCACCTTAGATCGATGGTTGTTCAAACCCAAGACACCCACGCGCGTTCGGTTCAAAGAACAAGTACTCATGAAAGAAATCATTGGACCCTCAGTCAGTTGGACCACAGTAGCCCTCAAAGGGTTCTCGCATCGCAATTCCACCTTTGCCAAAAAACGGGCACGCTCAAAACAAGTCATGGCTCACACGCATCGCTTGCGAAGACAACGACTCACTCCCAAGAATGCGCGAAGAATCATTCACATCCTGGAAAGGATGAGACGAGAAAACACTAAACTCGGATACTAACTGTTCCTTTCTCCATGCAGAACCCACAGGAACCATCCAGAACCCCCTACAGAACCTTCCACAACACATAGGAACCTATGTCGGACCACAATAGATAGGAACCGTCCAGGATTTTCCAGATTTAAAGAATGATCCAGAGTACGCTGGAACCATACAGGGAGGTCTCATGACTCTCCTTCCACCCTCCGAAAATGAGCAAGTCCTGGAAGAAGTGTTGGAAGAAGGGGGCACACCAGCTGCCGAGGGGGTGTTTGACCCCGATGAATTCTTGAAGAAACTAGAACACTACCAGCCCTACTGTCCCCGGTGTGAAGTGCCCATGAACTATGGAAGTGTCCCATGCCCCGACGGAAGCATTTTCGAGTATTACAGGTGCCCCACAACAAGATTCCACACCAAGTGTTATGTGACATGCCCCATCAAGGAAGTGAAAGAGTATCTGAGACGAGTGAAAGAACAGACCCACCCCTGTTACCAAAAGATCGACCCTGCCCGTTTTCGTTGCGATTGTCACAAGTCCCTGGTACTAGCAACTTCCCATTCAGTCAACAACCCGAATCGTCTGTACCTCAAGTGCCCCAAACGCACCTGTAACTTCTTTCAGTGGATCAATGAACACCCCAGAGGCATGGCCAAACACATTCTCATGGACAACTGACTTTTATTGACACTTTTTATTCATTACATTGTTTTGCCTGGGGCATTGTTTTTGCCAGGGGCGTTGCTGGTCTTTTTTATTCTAACATTTATTTGTACATTTTTTATTAAACATTTTTATTAAACATTTTTTTCATTGAACGTGTCTCAATGCATCGTCTCTGTCCAACTGATGACGCATCTCTTCCTGGCCTTCCTGGTTAAATGTCATATAATAAAACTCTATCACTTCAATGTGACTTTGGGCGAGTCTTCGCTGACGCGGTTTCAAATGTTGATGGAAGGGCTCAAACCCCCAACACATCATCAGTTGTGTAAAAGTCAAACGATCCACTGGTGGCTTCGCTCCCACACTGAACCAATCAATGTTAAGCCGAATGGCAATGATCGCATTGAACAGGTTCCTCGCAAACACTTTTTCCATGCGTGCGTATCTCGACTTCCAACGCGTCCAATTTTCGCGCTCCTTGTCAAAGAAGGTGAATATTAAATTCACCATGAAATCCAGCTCGCTCGACTTGGCAAAGCGCCCGACCTCGACTCGCCCCGCCAACACGTCGCGTATCGACACACCCGCTTGCTCAAATTCGAACACCCAATTCCCGTTCATCTCATCACAGGCCTCCTCGTAACTCATATCCCTCCGTCTCGGTACGTGCACTGCACTACGCGGCAACTCACGCAACGCCATCCTTGAAAACGCTCATACACTGGTCAACAGCAGAGTGACTCTCCTTTAGTGCCTCCCTCGCTATATAGGATTTCAATCCACCAATCAGAGTGCAGGAAATTATCACGTGGTAAAATCGACCACCGGGGGGATGGGGGGGGTATCCCCCCTTTTTACAGCCGACAGGGGACTGGACCCCAATCGCGAGAGACTGGGGTCCAATTCAGACGACTGTATAAAAGGCGCAGTGCACTGCTCACTCGCCACTTGCTGATTCAGACAGATCACCTTGTCAAAAGCCATGGAAAGCAAACCAGGTGAGTATCGCGTTTTCATGGATATAAAAACAGGGGAGCACACCCCTCACCACTTTTTCTCTCGCTCACAGACAAACATTGTTACCTGTGCAAGCAGACCAGGCCCTGTTGCAGGCAGTCGTTATTCGAATTGGGCGAACGTGGGCACCACGAGAAAGTGGTCCATCCCATCCAAAGACCTTTGAGAGAGGCATGGGCACTGGGCAGTGTGTGGGTCACCTGTTGCAACAAATACCATGGCATGTACTATGATATCGAAACCAAAATCTACAAACCCATGTACCTGGGGGATAGTGAGGAGCAGGCCCTAGCACGAGTCAATCACATCAAATCGTTCTTATGGACTAATCAGTATTGAGCTGTGACAAAAAAGTTCGAGTTGTAAATACACTGAGTTGTGACACAATTAAAAATGTTGAGTTTTAAAAAGTTGTCCTGTCTTCTTTCACAGAAAACAATGACCCTCAAAAAACAAACCAAAATGAGGTGAGTGCTCCGGTGGTCTAGTGGTTAAGACGTTGAGTTGTGGCCTCAAAGACTCAGGTTTGAATCCTGGCTGGGGCAATTTTTCCTTTTCTCAAACACCAGGACCCACAAAATAAAACTCCTTCGTTTTTTCATTTTCATCACATGCAAGACTCTGTAGTACAATGGTCAGTATCCTCGACTGTCACTCGAGAGATCGGGGTTCGATTCCCCGCAGGGTCGTTTTTCACACCTCTTTTTTCCCTTTTTCTCAGACACCAAGACCCTTGGCTTGCAAAATACGGTTAGACGAACCACACCCGGGGGAAGACACCACTCTCGTCTATCTACACAATCAGTTCCCTCACTCATGCTATGAACGATTAGACCTATCACGCTCATGGATCTACGGGCGCATCTTCGAAACCACTTCGGGCTATCACGGCGAATTCTTCACCCCCGAAAACAAGATGTTATCCCTTATCCACTTAGGAGACAATGAAGCAGAGACCCTCAGGATGATGCAACGTATCACACAACAACACATGTACATTTTATCCTTAAAGGACTGTCAATAACAGTGTTTTATTTTCAAATAAAATTCAGAGTTTCTATTTACAACGTTTTTCAATGACTCCAACACAGTATTTTTACAGATTTTTTTCAATCACTCCTCCTCGGACACAACAGCCACAAAACGTCGGTACGTCGCTTCTGATCTATCCACGTCGGCACCAACACTTCTCCACACTTTCCACGCTTCATCAAAACCATTCGACAGACGCAGCAAATTCAATGGCTTGTCCCTGACAGTTTCGTCTCCGCCTATCTTTGCACAAAGACCATTTCTGAAGCCCTCCATCTCCAAAGCAAGACTGTTAACCTCTCTCTTCAGGATCGAGTCCACACAATCATGGACCACCATGCCAAACAACTCTGCATACGCAGACTCGCCCTCACTCTTGTCAACTTTAGAGACTTCCTTCAGGACATGCTTGCACTCTTTTCCATTTTCTTCCATCTTCGATTTCAGCTCACTCGCACACGCACGCATATCTTCAGCAGTTGGCACTTTAGTGGGCTCCATCTTACCAGATCAAAGTGACTCGTCTCGAACCACGAACTCACCTTTATACACACCTTCAAGCGTCGTCATTCGTCAATTAGTCTTACCATCACTTTCACTGCGTACCCGTACTTTTTCGATCACGTTCACAAAATCACATTCACTGAGTACGAGTACTTTTTCGATCACGACCTGCGCCACCGTTGCTAAGGTAAACAAAAAACCGTTGCTAGGGGGCGCCATCTTGGATTGCGCAACGCATAATTTTGCATAATTTATTCCCCACAAACCCTCTTATTCCTACCTCATTAAGGGTTATGACGTCACAAAATGCTGCGCTCTGATTGGTTACTGCCCCTATGAGCGTCCTTTACTACTATAATTGATTTTTTTATATTAAGATTTAATTTGTTTGATGCATCGCCACAGCCATGACCTCAGACATCCCGAGGAGGCCAGCATGCCAGTCAACATCAAGCACTTTGCCCAAGCCGTGCAGTTGTGTTCCGAGCTGTGGAGCAGTCCCGACCAAATCCGAATTCAGTTCGAGCACGAGGGTCACGGTCACCGCTCCAGCATCATCACCACCATCGTGGCCTACCGTATTTACCCATGTATAAGTCGACCTTTTACAGCCTAAAAATTGGTCCAAACTGAGATAAAAAGATGTCAAGGACAATTTAGCATAACAATTGTCACATATGTCAACTAACATCCACTTTTACACAGAGCAAGTTACGATGTCTTTTCCCTGATCGACCTGAGCGGTTCAAGTTAAAATGCTTTAAGAATGATCTCCTAACGTAAAGTTGAATGTTGTAGATACTCACTAGCACATTTCTAGAATAAAGAACTAATATCTGTTGCCAACACAGTGGCAAGTCCGCTCGACGAAAGCCACAGTTCTAGCTTCGAAAGTTTGCTGCTTAGTAACCTGGCTTTGTAATCATGTGAGCTTGTGTGGTCCTAGGAGCTAGCTCGGTTACCAAGTTCCAAGGCATCGTGGCACTTTCTTTATTGAAGCATTTTCAAAGTTTCTTGAGCTTCCTTGGCATTTAGCCTGTCTTCTAAACCTGCTTTAAAACTCTCCACAATGATAAAGGTTGGTTAAAGATTATTTCAAAAATTATGAATGGAACAAAATGCAGCTTATATTTGTGTCGCTAAAACATGCTTCAACGCTGGCGTACATGCAATAATAAACTTTACGTCCACACTTGTTGTGATTGTTTTCGTGTAACTATAACATACCTGAAAGAAAATTCTAAGATATGAGATTGGTTTTTCAAGAAAATTCTTACCCAGAAATGAGAAAAAAACTTATTTTTTGGCTCCAAAATGGGGGGTCGACTTATACACGGGATCGACTTATACACGGGTAAATACGGTACCTGCTGGCCCTGCACGACATACTGCATCTCTGGCGCTTGCGGGTGGTGGACGGCAGGATCGGCTGCCTCCATACGCGCTCCAAAAATGCTTCGTAGTCAGAACATAGTTACTAATTATGGTCAGAACAACATAGAGCTGTCAATCAAGAGGTAAACTTTCACATCCGGGGTAAACGTATGTTAAGAATCAAAAAATATAATTATTTAGCCACTTAATGATTAACTCGTTGCCCCGGTGATTTTGAAGAATTTACCGCTGTGTTGTATCGCAGGCGCGTATTTTTTTGACACGTATGAGAATTTTTGTAAGACCTCGTGGTTCATTCCAGTGTGAAATTAAAAGGTGAAACAATTGCTCTGTGTGACGACTCCTTTGGATATTGACCGTTCTATCGATTGGGAACAATTGTGGTCCTTTTGAGCCGGATTATTTGGACTTAACGACATCAGAGCGTGTATTTTCTACCGAACAGACGAATGAACAGTTATGGCGGACTCGAGTAAACAGGACGAAGACTTGACAAGCGCAGGACAAGACTTGCCGCCTTCGACGAAAGATAAGTCTCCTGAAGACGTTGTGACCGAACAGGAAAACGAAAGCCAGAAAGATGGGAGCACAGTAAGTACCGCTAGTGCTAAAATTCATTCGTTACGTAACAACAAGAAATCTGCCAAGACTAGACTGACAAAAGCAAAGAATCAGTTGACTGAACTTTTGGAGAGTAACACATTAAAGGGAACCTTGCCGAGTAAAAACACTGTACGAAGGGCAGTGAACAAGATTAAAACGGAGTTAACTATTATTGAAAAAATTGTGGCCAGTCTTAAAAAAGTTTATGCACTGAACGAAATTAAATATGCAGATACAATTATTGAGGCACTTGACAACGAAGCGGATGAAATAATGGCGTCAGTTGAGGGCGTGTTGAAAACACGAAATGGCGAAATGACGGAATAGCACTTAAAAATGTGAGATACGGTTAATCCATACAATTATGGAGAGCTAACCACCTTCAAGTCAGTGATATTTAGGCTAACCGAAGAGCTATTTAGGCTAACCGAAGCGCTGTTTAGGATAACCGAAGCGCTATTTAGGCTAACCGAAGCGCTGTTTAGGCTAACTGGAGTGACATTCCGTCATTTCGCCGATTCGTGTTTTAAACACGCCCGTCAGTTGACGAAGTCATAGAGAATGCAGAAAAACATGTACAAGAGAGACTTGACCAGGGAGAGGAAGAATCAGTTTTGCTTTCAAATAAATCGCATGTACAAGATGACAAAGTTTCCTTGGCATCCTCATTTGTAAAACAGAAGCAACTGGGAGCAAAACAGGCCAGCGAACGGCTTGCTCAAGTTGAAGAAGAGCAAAAACAGAAGGAATTAGAGCTAGCAAAAATAACTGCCGAACTTCAACTGGCCAATTAAACTTTTAGTTCAGTGCATACAATAAGCCCCAATTTTCGAGCGACTGTACTCTCTCTTACTGCAAATATTAATTCTGGAATCAATTTACTTTACTTATATGTAAATCTAAAGATGGCAAATAAAGATTGTTGTTGTATCATGTAGTTGTTGATGTATATTTTGGTTAAATCGTTTGGCCTTGGCCATGCACAAACGTTAAACACAATGGCTGTCTACTTCTGACTGAGAAACCAATAGATAGAAACGTTTTGGTTACGTAATTCATACATAGTGTATGAGTGCAAAACAAAAGATTGTACATGGTCGTGAGACTTCCAACATGAATATTGTCATCTTTGTTTGCTCCTTTGACGTTTGTCTCTATTATTAATTAACTACGGTATAATCAACCGAGGATTGCTCCGATTTACTTCTTGGTCGATTGGCACCGTTCACCTCTCTTCTGAATAATTCTTGCTCAAAATTGAAGGTGTGATAATAAAAGGACCTTCTAGATCAAAACACCTCTTGGAAAATGAATAACGAAAAAGCATAGAGAATAATGAGCTTTTTCAACTTACTGGGTTTATCCTCTGCAGTGAATGTGGCCTCAAATCCCTCGTAAAATGGACCACTCAAACGATCTGCTCTAAAACGCACCCACATGTAGCGGCCACTGGATCGAATGTCCTCCGGTTTTGTGAAACCACAGAATTTTCCTTCACTCTTACTATAACTGGACTTTCCATCTAGAATCTCCACATAATCTGCTGTGCACTTGGATCCAAAGCTTGGCTTCAATTGAAATCTGTCAAACTTGAGTTTCACAATCTTTCCTTCTGGTACAGTGATGAGCCAATCACAGCTCGAACCCGGGAGGTAATATTTGGGGTCCTGTGGACTTTGCAGAGTTCCATACGAGCCACTTAAAGTCAGGTTGTTATTGTAGGCATTCCCCGTCAAACACAGCTCATTAGAAGTGGGAGCTATGGAGAAATGCACAAATTTTACAAGTTCAGTTCAGAAAAACACTTCTATTCACTTTGACTATGAAGATGACTTCCGCTCCGTTGGTGGAAAAATAATCAGTCACCAACAATTCACTTCGGAACTATCCTCACCCGGAAAATCACGCTATACGAACCAGTTCAATAAGGTTACCTTATACCTTCAGCGCCTTAAACCACTACATCAAATTAAAGCTCACAGAGCTGGCTATCAAACTAAACCAAGAATTTTGAAATTAAAAGAATTGCCGAATTTTTCACGACCACTAAATGCGAGTGATCGTGCAAAAATTTCAAAATAAACAATTCGCAGATAGGTGTTTGTTGTTGATATGTTAGACTAGCTACTGTCCAAATTTGTGGGTAATCAAACAAATTCCCTTTGAGTTATAACTCTTAAAGTGTCTTCTTCAAGCGAAACAATTTATTCGAGAAAAGAGCGCCGGCTAAGAAAAATTTCTTGCTTCGCACACAAACTCCGCCCACAAACGCCTTCAACTTAACTTCCTGGTGAAATTTACGCACGAATCTCCAAAAAAAACCCTTTTGTTTCGCAATGCGCTCAAGGCGGAGAGATGATTTTTCTGTAGCTCGGGTTTTCTTGAAGCTGGTCTGGCAAAATGGAGAGGACGAAAAAAGGATACGAACGCCAGAAAACAAACTAAAGCGGCTTGGTGAAGGAAACCAACAAAAGAATCCGCGGCGGAGCAACTGTGAATATTCCAATGGCTCTCAATGAGCCCGACGATTCGTCGATATCATCATCATCATTCATCATCATTTTATTACTAATTAAAAATACATATTACAGTCGGGCTGGCCCGCGGATAGCTATGCTAGTCTAGGCTGGCCAGTCTATCAATAGTTACAAGTTATTTATTATTACTTTAATTACTATTATTACTAAAATTAAGAGAAATGGGAAGAAAAAAAATAATAATAATAAAGAAAAAGAAAATTGGAAAAGAATGTAATTTAATTCAATTGAATTTTGACTACTACTGACATTTTAATTTACTTTAGAGATGATCGTACCAACCTCAATGAAGGAATCTCCATCTTCAAGAACACTTAAGAGTTTGTTTTTAATTCTGAGTTTGAATAATTTCTTTGGTAGTTCTCTCAGAGAGCTTGGTATCTCATTCCATAATTTAGCACCAACTCTTGAAAAGGCGTTTTTTTGAATTTCAAGTCTTGAAGCTTTTATGTAAAAATTATCTGAAGTAGAAGAACGTGTGTTGTAAGAATGGACTCTGGACTTTTTTGTAAATAGATTATATATGTTAATAGGGGCAGAGGCAGTGTTGACGCTTGCATCAATTCAGATAAAGTTTTTTAGTATAAAAAGTTCAAAGGCAAAAGCTTAGCATTAATAAAAAGCGGTATGGTATGCTCATTCTTTTTTGCAAAGTACATGAAACGTAATGCACGTTTTTGTAATATTAAGATTTTATTTAAGTAAGACTTGCAAGCCTGTCCCCAAACGGATAATCCATAAGTGATATAAGGAGAGATTAAAGACTGATAAATACTTAATAGAGTATGGAGAGGTACAAAGTGTCTTAATTTTGCAATAAGACCTACGATTTTACTAATTTTTAAAGCGATATACTCGATATGAATCTTCCAAGAAAGATTAGACTCAATTAATATTCCAAGGTACTTAACGTAATTTTTGCAGTCTAGGGGAATGTTCATATTGTTCTCATTGTCAAATATCCTTATTTTAGGTTGAAAGGATAATCTCTTTTGATATGGGCGGAATATAACGAAATTTGATTTTTTTATATTAAGATTTAATTTGTTTGATGCATCGCCACAGCCATGACCTCAGACATCCCGAGGAGGCCAGCATGCCAGTCAACATCAAGCACTTTGCCCAAGCCGTGCAGTTGTGTTCCGAGCTGTGGAGCAGTCCCGACCAAATCCGAATTCAGTTCGAGCACGAGGGTCACCGCTCCAGCTTCATCACCACCATCGTGGCCTACGTGCTGGCCCTGCACGACATACTGCATCTCTGGCGCTTGCGGGTGGTGGACGGCAGGATCGGCTGCCTCCATACGCGCTCCAAAAATGCTTCGTAGTCAGAACATACTTACTAATTATGGTCAGAACAACATAGAGCTGTCAATCAAGAGGTAAACTTTCACATCCGGGGAAAACGTACGTTAAGAATAAAAAAATATAATTATTTAGCCACTTAATGATTAACTCGTTGCCCCGGTGATTTTGAAGAATTTACCGCTGTGTTGTATCGCGGGCGCGTATTTTTTTGACACGTATGAGAAGTTTTGTAAGACCTCGTGGTTCATTCCAGTGTGAAATTAAAAGGTGAAATCAATTGCTCTGTGTGACGACTCCTTTGGATATTGACCGTTCTATCGATTGGGAACAATTGTGGTCCTTTTGAGCCGGAGTATTTGGACTTAACGACATCAGAGCGTGTATTTTCTACCGAACAGACGAATGAACAGTTATGGCGGACTCGAGTAAACAGGACGAAGACTTGACAAGCGCAGGACAAGACTTGCCGCCTTCGACGAAAGATAAGTCTCCTGAAGACGTTGTGACCGAACAGGAAAACGAAAGCCAGAAAGATGGGAGCACAGTAAGTACCGCTAGTGCTAAAATTCATTCGTTACGTAACAACAAGAAATCTGCCAAGACTAGACTGACAAAAGCAAAGAATCAGTTGACTGAACTTTTGGAGAGTAACACATTAAAGGGAACCTTGCCGAGTAAAATCACTGTACGAAGGGCAGTGAACAAGATTAAAACGGAGTTAACTATTATTGAAAAAATTGTGGCCAGTCTTAAAGAAGTTTACGCACTGAACGAAATTAAATATGCAGATACAATTATTGAGGCACTTGACAACGAAGCGGATGAAATAATGGCGTCAGTTGACGAAGTCATAGAGAATGCAGAAAAACATGTACAAGAGAGACTTGACCAGGGAGAGGAAGAATCAGTTTTGCTTTCAAATAAATCGCATGTACAAGATGACAAAGTTTCCTTGGCATCCTCATTTGTAAAACAGAAGCAACTGGAAGCAAAACAGGCTAGCGAACGGCTTGCTCAAGTTGAAGAAGAGAAAAAACAGTCGGAATTAGAGCTAGCAAAAATAACTGCCGAACTTCAACTGGCCAAACAGCGGACAGAGGAAGCACGAAAGGTGGCTGCTCTAAATCAACTGAGAGCAGATGAGGCAGAGCGAGAATCTGGGCTGCGCAATAAGGATGGTATTTCCCTGGGTATCTCACGTTCCCCTGATTTAGAGTATGAGAAGAATGCCCATGGCCAGTACCATGGAAGACTGGTACAAAGGAGCTTACCTGTCAAATTGAAGGGCGTGGATCTTCCCAAGTTTTCAGGAGAAGATAAAGCTGACTATGAGCCTTGGAGGGCAGCCTTTATGTCTGTTGTTGATGTAATGGATATCCCTGTTGGAGAAAAAGTGTTACGACTTCAAAGCAGCTTGACTGGAAAAGCCCTGGCATTGGTCAAAGACCTGGGATACTCTGTGAATGCTTACGAAAGGGCCAAAGAAAAACTCGAAAAGAAGTATGGAGGAGAGAGGCGTTTACAGATCAAACATCTAACTGCTCTGCGGGGCTGGCAAAAAGTCCGACCCCGAAACCTGGAGGATATGGAGAACTTTCAAGGTATACGTGAAAGAGTTTTCATAGCCCTGAAAGACTGTGGGCCAGGTCAAGAGCTTCAAGGTCACAATCTTAGTCTCACAGCAAAGGAGAAGCTTTCCGAAGATGATGTGCAGGCCTACAAGCATTGGCTAATGGATCATTCTCTAGAAGACTGCTTCGAGTCACTTATAGACTGGGTAGAGATTCGGGTTCAAATCATGGAATAGGCAAGGGAAGAGACGAGTGGTTTCGCGAAAAGAAAAATTGATGGGTCATTGCCAGAAGGAGGTAGAAATGGTTTTCGAGGCAACTGAGTTCGTGGCAGAACCTTTACCACCACCAAATCAAAGTCAAGAAGCTGTGTGGTTGACACGTGCAAGCAGAACCATCCACCATGGGTATGCAAAGCCTTTAAAGAGCTGCCAGTTCAGAAAAGAAAGGAGGTAATTGGAAATGCTAATCGCTGTTACCGCTGCCTAGCTGCTGGTCACCACAGTAAGGAATGCCCTAATGCCAAGCGATGTGGAGTTGATGGATGTTTAAGTACTAAGTTTAAGTACTAACCACATGAAAGCAGCCCCCATCATTTGAGAGACCGATCTCAAGGCCAATTAAATGGGAATGCCTCACCTTTTCGACCAGACGAGAAGCCAAACTCAGAACCAGGAACCTTGCAGGCAACAGGAGCAGGCACCTGTGACCCGACTCCCGTTAACCTCAACCCTCGAGAACAGACACACAATGCCACCCATGTTGAACATGTGTCTCTGATGATTCTTCCAGCTATAATCAGTAATGGAAATAAAGAACTGAGGGTGAATGTCATGCTAGACCCATGCTCCACCAGTTCCTACATTTCTGAGGATGCTGCCGAAGAACTTGAATTACAAGGACAAGAACTAAATCTCACGATTGCAGGAACTGGAGGGACAGAAGTTAAGACACGTTCACGCAGGGTTGAACTGACTGTGACAAACCTAGATGGCAAATTTGCAAGTCCTTTGCAAGCCCATGTCCTTGACAATATTGCTGGCGACACTCCAGCTATTCGCTGGTCAGACCTGAAAGATAAGTGGCCTCACCAGGTGCCATTCGAAAGTGTGTCGAGGAGATGCCAAATTGATGTCATGATTGGAAGTGACCATCCAGTCTTTCATCATGTGTTAAGGGAAGCTTGTGGTGACCAACCAAATGACCCTATTGCGCGTTTGACGAATTTGGGCTGGGTGTGCTTTGGTCCCACATTGGTGGAAGAGTTTCGACGCAACTCTCATTCCCACTTCACACGCACATATCGCAGTAGTCAGGTCAACAAGCCACCTCCACCTGATGACATTCTACGTGCATTTTGGGAGCTTGAATCCCTGGGAATTGTGGACAAACCAGACCAACGAATGACAGCGGAAGAGAGAGCAGCAGTTGCTCGAGTGTCTGAGACGCTGGAGGTCAGGAAGGGACGGTACAGGATTGGAATCCCCTGGTAAGAAGGCGAACTGAAGTTAACAAACAATTATGAGGTTGCCTTCATGCGACTTAAGAACCAGGAGAAATCCCTCCAACGAAAAGGTGCGGAGGTTATGGAGGCCTACAACAAGGTCTTTCAAGATTATGAGAAGAAGGGCTACATTCGCCAAGTACCCAAATCTGAAGTTTAAGAGCAGTGGTTCCTACCTCACTTTCCGGTGATCAAAGAAGACAGAGTTACGACAAAAGTACGCGTGGTCTTTGACGCTGCAGCAAAGCATGATGGAAAGAGTCTGAATGACACCATATGGCCGGGGCCAAAGCTTCAAAGAGAACTAGTTGATGTGCTGACACGTTTTCGTCGGGCGCCTGTAGCCCTGACAGCTGACATTTCCGAGATGTCCTTGCAAGTTGAACTGCAAGACAAAGACCGTCCCTTTCACCGGTTCCTGTGGCGTGACCTTGACACTTCAAGGGAGCCTGACGTGTACGAGTTTCAGCGTCTATTGTTTGGAAATACTGCTTCGCCATTTTGTTCTCAGTATGTCCTTCAGACCCATGCCAAGACCCATGTTTCGGAGTTTCCTGAAGCAGCAAGCACTGTTGAAGACTCCATGTATGTGGATGATGTCCTAGACTCCTGTGAGACGATTGAAAGTGCTCAACACCTGCGTCGCCAGCTGTCTACTCTACTGGCCATAGCGGGCTTTAAGTTAAGGAAGTGGTCCTCCAATGTACCAGTTGTGATTGAAGATATCCCAAAGGAAGACCGGCTGCCTACCTTGGAGTTGGGCAAAGATAGCGTGACAAAAACCAAGACTCTGGGAGTTATGTGGGAAGCGGAAAGAGATGTCTTTACTTTCCAAGTACAACAGCCACTTGTGGACAACAAACCACCCACCAAACGAAATGTACTTAGTGCCATAGCCAGCTTGTTTGACCCGCTTCAGTTCTTGGCACCATTTACCGTGAGAGCAAAGGTCCTTATGCAGGAGATATGGATGGCTGGTGTAGACTGGGACGAAGAGTTACCCGAGAACTTGAAAGCCAAATGGGAGAAGTGGGTATCAGAGCTCCCACAACTGTCCAAGGTTGCTGTTCCTCGTTGTCTGCGTCGACAAAACCCAGTGGACATTGAACTGCACCTATTCTCAGATGCGTCTAATGACGCATTTGCGTCTGTTGTTTATTTAGTCTGTCGATACCAGGACAGCAGACCCTCTTCGTGCCTTATTGCATCAAAGTGTCGTGTATCCCCTGTCAAGGCGATGACAATTCCCCGCCTAGAGCTTATGGGTGCTGTTCGTTCAACTCGAGTAGCCCAGAACATCCGGAAAGTGATCACAGTGGACTGCACCACCTTCTGGACTGACTCAGAAAATGTGTGGTATTGGGTTCGCAATCAAAGCCGTGAGTTCAAACCATTTGTTGCCAACCGAATTGGTGAAATTCAGCGAACTACAAGTCCTGAGCAATGGCGACATGTACCGGGAACGGTAAACCCTGCAGACCTGCCAACAAGAGGGCTTTCTGCTTTAGCCTTAGCCGCGAGTGAAGTTTGGATGGAGGGACCAGCCTTTCTTAAAGATGATCGGTCAACCTGGCCGGCGACTCCACCTCCCAGAGACAACACTAAAGGCTGGTTTTCACTAACGACGGAGTCGGAGTCGGAGTCGTAATCAGAAGCGTAGAGTGATACGATCAAGTGAAAATCAAACCGATGGAGTCGGAAGCAGATCACTGACTCCGTCGCTTACGATCAAGTGAAAACTGAATTGTCGGAGTCGAAAGCGGAAGCGGAAGAATAAACCAATCACAATGCTCGATTCCGGGCCTTGTGATTTGTTGGTTCTTCCGCTTCTGCTTCCGACTCCGACAGTCCAGTTTTCACTAGATCATAAGCGACGGAGTCGTAAACGGAATCGGAAGAAATGGAAACGTTCTGATTCTTCCGACTCCGATTCCGTCGAGCTTATGACTCCGCTTACGACTCCGATTTTCGGTTTTCACTAGGTCATAAGCACTCTTATGACTCCGACTACGACTCCGACTCCGACTCCGTCGCTAGTGAAAACCAGCCTTAAGAAGACTGAGCACTGTGAAAGACGGACACCCACCAGGGCACACATGACCAGGAGCTGTGCGGCTGTGATCATTGACCCAAAGAAATTCTCAAGCCTCAAGCGTCTGGTTCATGTGACAGGATGGGTTCAGCGATTCCTAACCAATTGCAGACTTCCGGTGAGCTCACGAAGGAAAGACCGAATCCTTCTTCCTAGCGAGATATCGAGAGCAGAGACCTTCTGGATTAAACAAACCCAAGCCCAAGTATTCCCGGGTGGGGAAAACGAAGGGTCGCTGACTCAACTGAATCCTAAGTATGACGACGATGGGTTGCTTCGGATGGATGGTCGCTTGCGTTTTGCAGATGAGCTTCCATACGGCACAAGACAACCAATCCTCCTACCAAAGGACCACCCAGTAACAAGACTAGTCGTCTTTGACGCCCATGAAAGACTCGGCCATGGGGCTGGAGTTGAACAAGTGCTGACCGAGTTACGAAGTCCTTTCTGGATTGTGAAGGGAAGGCGCATGGTGCGAAACGTAACCGAGGCTTGTGCTGAATGTCAACGTCGTTTTACCAAGAAAATAGGCAATCAAATGATGGCCCTGTTACCCAGATCGAGATAACAGTCTTCATTAAAGGCATTTGAAAAAGTTGGTGTTGATTATGGAGGTCCATTCTTGACCAAACAAGGACGTGGTAGGACAAGAGCCAAGTGTTACCTTTGTCTTTTCACGTGCCTTACAACCCGAGCTGTACATTTGGAAATGTCATACTCATTAGACACTGACTCGTTTATTAACGCATTTACGTGGATGACATCAAGGAGGGGGACACCGACCTATGTTATCTCTGACAATGGAACCAACTTCGTTGGAGCAGAGCGTGAATTGGTGGAGGCCCTTGACGCAGACAGAATTACGCAAGAGACCAGCAAATATCACCCCATTGACTGGAAGTTTAACCCTCCATGTGCCCCCCATTTTGGTGGTGTGTTTGAGGCACTAATCAAAAGTGCAAAAAAAGCAATCAAAGCCATCCTTGGAGACGCGGACGTCACTGACGAAGAGCTTCACACGGCTATATGCGGTGCTGAACGATTATTGAATTCCCGACCAATAACGTATGTCAGTTCAGATCCCAATGACCTTTCGCCACTCACTCCAAGCCACTTCCTTGTCGGAGAAATTGGAGGACCGTTTGCCCCTGAAGTACTTGACCACGAGCAAACCTACAACCCCAGAAAACGGTGGCACCGTGTGCAGCAACTTCTAGGACAGTTCTGGAAACGTTGGAGACAGGAGTTTTTGCCCAGCCTTAATGTTAGGAAGAAATGGTTTCATGCAAGACACAGCTTGAAGGCAGGTGATGTTGTATTGATTGTGGAGCCAAATGCCAGCAGAGGGGAGTGGCCTCTCGGTCGTGTAATTGAAGCATATCCTGGAGATGATGGTTTGGTGAGGGTAGTAAAAGTCAAGATGAAAAACAAGGAGTACTTGCGTCCTGTTCATCGCCTGTGTCCCCTGGAGTATGTAGAGGACAGTACTGAAGAATGAAAGTCATTAGTTTGACTGTGACACCGAAATTGAGTCTGATTGAAAAAGTGACAGTTACTGATGTTGATACCTAGACCGTTTATAGGAACACTGATTAAGAAAAATGATGATTTTGAACTTTATTGAGAAACAGTCCATGTAATACCTCCCTCATGCACTTTGGACTTTAATATGTGTTTTTTTTTAGTCAACGAATGCATCAATTGCATTCGGGAGGGGGATGTTAAGAATCAAAAAATATAATTATTTAGCCACTTAATGATTAACTCGTTGCCCCGGTGATTTTGAAGAATTTACCGCTGTGTTATATCGCGGGCGCATATTTTTTTGACACGTATGAGACTTTTTGTAAGACCTCGTGGTTCATTCCAGTGTGAAATTAAAAGGTGAAATCAATTGCTCTGTGTGACGACTCCTTTGGATATTGACCGTTCTATCGATTGGGAACAACGTAAAACCACCATTTCTCCGCCAATATTTAGTGTTTTTCAAAACATTTTTCAGAAGTAAGAGATATTACTCTTCCACCACTACTTTGACCCAAAAATCCAAATTTGAAGAAAATTGCAGTATGCTATACGGTAACCTCAATTCCCAAGTAAAACTACCCATTGGGCTAATTACGCACTAGTCACAGTCATGATAATGGAAAGTAAAATGCAAATTTGTCACACAAGAACAGGTCACACAAACGTAATGTAACACAGGTACAACACATTAATAGAAAACTACCAATTCTCTTTCTGCCATTGCTTTGCCCTTGGAATAAACAAACCACAAAGTGTCGTCAGCAGAAAAGTTAGTCTTCATGGCTCTGTCACTTCCAAGCCTCCCCATGCCCCCCCCCCCGGGTATCCCCCCCGGGCATTTGAAATGCCTGTCCCGGGGAGGGGACATGGATGGGCTAGAACTGACAGAGCCATAATCTTATTAATGGTACTTACAGAGTTCTACAGCTTCAAAATGTGCCTTGAAGCCTTTGCCTCCCTGCCAATGCATATCGTTCTGGGAGCTGGAATAAAACTTTATCCACATGTACCTTCCAGTGGAGTAAACATCGGAAGGAGTGTAGATATCGTATCCACAATAAAGAGCGAGTTCTTTACCGGCTGAATCCTGTCCATCGCGAATCCGCACATAGTCTATCTTGTTTGGTAGTTGTTGACAGCTGGAAAAAACTGTTCCAAAATCAAAGTCTTCAAATTTCAGTTCAACTCTTTTTCTATCAGGTACAGTGATAATCCAAATGCATGTGGCATCATCTGGGTAAGGAACGGGGTAATCAGGGGTAAAAAATGTACCAGAAGAACCATTCAGCCAGTGGACCTTACTACTCCCATCTGATGGACGACATATCCCAGATGCTTCCTCTGAAACAAACAAAAACAACATCAATTGCCAATGATAAAGAGAGCTAGTGTGCGATGTTAGTTCAAATGTCAAGCTGAGACAGATATTGGGTAAGGAGGTAATTAGTATTGTAAAAAGTCTGAGCTCCTTATCATTATGTTTAATCATAAAATTAGTGTTGAGTCAATGTTTGAGCCTATTGTTGACTCTCTTGATTTGCAGATTTGCAGAAGTCATTATAGTTATTAGTAATAATATACTTAAAGCCATGACACAGTGAGTGGTTGCCCATTCTCCCAAGCCAAGGGCTCAAGACAAGTCAAGTGTACTTACTAACCCCTCAGTGTGCTCAGTCGGAAAGACGTTTAAAATACAAATCTCTACATTTAAATTATATATATAGGTATTATGAATACCAAATGTCACTGACTACTGCTAAAACATGCAGCTGTTGTACTGGCTGACTGCAAAGTCAGACTGGTTATTATAATTAATTTCCAAAATTAGCAGCTGAAGGTAACTGTTTCAAGACATAAGAAACAGTGTAAGAGTATTGCAAGCAGCAGCTATTATAAAAAGTTATGTATTACATTTAAGAAATTGAAAATATGCAACGAGAAATGCTGTGGGAACACGAGCCGCAGGCGAGTGTTTCCACAGCTTTTTCAAGTTCTCCCAAACTTTCACGAGTGTTTCTATAACTCAATAGGAACATGGAGAACATGTTTTCTATTTCTTTTAGAAAATACCGCGACGAAGAAAAAGAAAAACAACTTGTTTACGTCTATCATCAAAATGTAAATTCATCATTACGTCAACAGCTCGTGCTAGTTCAATCTGTGTTTCTATGGAAACACGGTTTTAAACCAATCAGCGTGCATATTTTCTTTGGGTTATTTTCTAATTATTTCTACATTATGACTGTTACCTAGTAATGCAAAAGAAGTGATAAGGGGGCTCATAATAAACTCATAATAATTACATTGTACATAACCTCAACTGTTTCTTAATAGCAATTCACAACAGAATACCCACTGGAGTTCCAGCTGGGGCCAGATCTTATTGGAAGTACTGTTACAGTATAAGACTTTTTACTACCAGGTATATCAGCTAGTAATTGCAGAGGGTAATGCAAAGCAGTAGATTTAGCATCGAATCCTTGCAAAGACAAACCCAAGACTCCAGTGCACGAAAATGTGTGATACGACTGTATGAACGAGGCAGATAGAGAAATGAATGCATCAAGTCAAATTTCACAGCCCCACAACCGATCACCACCAACCCCTGCCCCACACCCCCTCACTAAAGAAAAAAACAGGGAGGAGGAGAAGGAGAAACGTGTCTTCTGTATTGATCAGGGTTAAAAATCAAACATGAATTGAAGCTAATTGACTTGGGAACTTCAGGTTTCTTGCGCTTAATTGCCACAATTTGAGAGATTTTACAACAAGCTCTCTTTGTAAATTATGAACAGCTTGGCCTGTGGTGTTTTGGTGTCCATATTACAGACTGACAGAAACATTTACAAGGTTCTAAGAAATTAAAATCAACTGTAAAAGTACCTTCTTTAACAGCTGAAAAACTGAAGCTAAAGCCTCTGTAGGTAACAATGCTGTCTGTGTGAAACTTGACGTAAAGGTATTGGCCAGTGGAATAAATAACTTCTGGGTGTGTTGTACCACTGTATGATCCGAGAAGGCTTGCAAAAACATCCATACCATCGTAAAATTTCAGTACATCATGGCCAACACCTGGGCTTTCCAACAAGAAGTCATCGAATATCACTTTCACTATATAGCCACGAAATAAAAGGCTAATGTCTAGCTGAATTAATAAACTACAATCCAGGTCATTCTCATAATCTGATGGATACTTGGGACTTGTAATAGTTGTGTTGTAGAATGCGGAAGCAGCAACTGTCTGTGACTGTCCAACAATCCTACAAACTAAAAGCAAGAGAGAGCTAGGTACATGTATTAAAAAACACTATCCTTATAAGATCTAACATCATAGTTAATAGAGGGGAATGGTTATGAAACCCAACAAATTTCTTTGTTGTACACTGTAGGTTTTT
Organism: Micromussa lordhowensis; assembly: GCA_964020085.1. Classification (NCBI taxonomy): domain Eukaryota; kingdom Metazoa; phylum Cnidaria; class Anthozoa; order Scleractinia; family Lobophylliidae; genus Micromussa; species Micromussa lordhowensis. The sequence goes on along the minus strand of OZ026603.1, from coordinate 26,201,393 downwards.
GTTCGCTTTTTTGGCGTTGACCATGCACAAAACACAAAATTATAGTTGTCTACTCCGTACTGAGGAACTGACCAATAGAAATGTTTTGGTTACGTAATTCATGCATATTGTATGAGCACAAAACAAAAGATTGTGCACGGTCATGGACCTTCCAGCATAAATCTCTGTATCTTTGTTTGCTCCTCTGATGTTTGCCGGGCTCCAAAACCATTTCCCTCTATAAACTATCATAATGGTAACATTTGGCCAATTTTTTCCCTGGCTTCAGCCCCGAGTTAAACCCATATGATATGCTGCATGCATGATTACAGGGATAAATTAAGAACAAAGGCTGACAAATCTGAAACTAACAGAGAAGACAAGATCCTTGTTTGAAAATCCAAGACTGATAGTAGCAATAAACAGACTTTGAGATGCAAGAAACACCCTACTAGGCTACATGTACAATGTATGAGTAGTCCCTCTCTCACTTAGTCTGTCAAGCCTGGCCGTAAATGAACTGCGAGAGAAAAATGAGCTTAAGATTTTTGCACAGCCATTTCTTACAAAACAGTCTTAGTGTGCAACAGGGGCAAGAGGGACTCCTCATAGTCTTAAAACATCCAGAAACGAGACACATTCAAAGGCCTCTAATATGCCGAGATCGGATTAAAATTCTCCGAGACCCACTGGCCACTTTCCAGGCACTGTTCACAACCGGCCTAGTACACAGTCTTTGCATGGAATCTCCACCTCTATATGTAGGGACTAATCAGGACTGGTACTGTAAGAATGGTGAAGGATAGCAGAACATAAATTGTCTAGGAAGAAAAATGCAAACCACAGGAATGTACCGCTTAAGATTCCCCGCCCTCCAAAGCAAGCCTTCATGCTTTGACTAATTACCATAGACATGGTTCGACAAGGGGTTTACCTCAGGGGGAAGTCATGTCCATATTAAATGCCAAATCTATTTTAACACCAAAAATTCTAACTTAAAACGCAATAACTGCAGCCTATACATTT
>OZ026603.1:26190388-26197888 GCA_964020085.1 Micromussa lordhowensis | reverse complement strand
CACTTGAAAACTTTGGAGAGCAGTCAAACCTTTGCTCTCCACTGCACCACAAGAAACTCTTACGCTCCTGCTATGCAAACTTCTGGCATGCATCAAAAGAACTCGATGATACAAATGAAACGAATCGATTAACACCTGATATTTTTGTATAATTATGCACATTGATGCAAGCAAGAAACAAAACAATTCTCGGTTTTCACCAGTCATGTGATCAAAACTAAAATCGTAACCATTCCATGAATAAAGTCAAGAATCTTGGATACGATAGATAATTGATATATAAACAATCTCGCCAAGAATCAGGTCTCTGCTGTTTTTCATTTGCAGAAGTGTGTCACCCAAATTTATAGAGCTTTGTATGGCGGCGCGCCATGTTTGTGTCCTTCAGACTAGAGGGACACAAACATGGCGGCCGTAAAGTAACAGAAACATCTGTCACTGAGTTATGCTATTGAAACGAAAAATTATTGCTCTAGAGATCCAATACATTGAAATAAATGCTTCTTTTAGTGCAAGCACCGTTTAGTTAGCAAAAACTAACGCGATAACTCTTCTTTTAACCTCCGCGACAGCCTTCGCGGGCCGTCATTGTCATGTCACGCAACACAAACGCTTGGAAATTCAAACGTGCTCTATTACAATAAGAAGAACCTTGTCGAGCTAAAACATTGTGAAATGTCAAGTTCCTATAGGGTCTTTTATCTGATGAAATTAAAACCTCAGAAGGAAGGGTAATATTTCATTTTGGAATATTATTACTGTAAACTGTATAGTTTCCACACAATTTTTCATAAGCTTAGCTTACAAGAAAGAACATGCTTCTCATAACTTGAGCTTACATTTAGAGACATACAAATTTTAGCCGCGTCGTACATTAGACGACGATCAGTTGTACAGCTTGCTACAGATACTGAAATATAAGAGATGTTATGTAGCACGAGTGTGAGCCCGTACTAATGCCCACTGAAATGGCTTCTTAAAGCAATTCCTCATTTTTTTTCTTGTTCACGAGTGCTGTAAATTATTAATGCAAAGTTTGGACGGTGTTTCAACGGGGACCCTTGCTAGCAGCTGGCAAACAGCCGCGAAAAGTAAAATATATTAAGCTCGCAAGACATCATTACAAATAGTCAAACAACTTACCTAAGATGTTCAACTTCAAGCCTGTTGCACGTGCCATTATAAAATTAGTAAATCGCCGAAAACAACCAATTCAAGCCAAGAAAGTTCAGCTGTATTCATTAGCATGTTCCAGGCGTTCGAAAGTAAAACGGTTTTTCAGACTGGGGAAGAATCACCATCCGCGCAGGAGTCACGCAACGCTCTACATCAAGTCCTCAGGGAGTAAGGAACCTAGGAACGAGGAAATGTACCAAAATAACGAGCAAATACTACCAAAGCAGATAAATCAATGAAGTTGGAAGATCAGAAGTCATTAAGACAACAAGTGACTTGCCATTCCACTGAGGGAAGAAAGTTCACCACCGAAAAACATTGCTTTTGCCCTGGCGGGTGAGGACGAATGACTTATGTGGTGCGAAGAAGCTAGGAGGGGAGGGGACTTTAAAATGATCGGCGAGTAGACGGCGCGCGTAAATGTACGGCCGGGGCGACTGATTACAGATACATGTAAAGCTCAATGTTCCGAGAAGCGATTGAGGTTGCCTTCTAGTCCAGTTCGTGCGATCCTCCCATTTTTAGGGGTGTAAGGGTGATGTCTCGAGCGGTGTCCCTTGACGAATAGAATGGAAACGATTTGTATACGGCTAGCATGGAACGGCATCACTTAAGGGTAAGCCGAGGTGACCGTAAGTGTGTTGCGTGATGTTGAAGTTGAGGGCTTTGGCATATAAACGGAGAAATTGAGCGGGGAACAAAGCGAGCGCCGCCGATGGGAAAAAAGATTGACAGAAAAGCCAGTCGTCAGTTCACCATTAAAAAAAATATGTCATGTGGAGTCAAGGAGTTGCCAGTCTACTGGACGAACTAAGATATGCCTGTAGGCATCCAATAAGCCAAATTTCCCCATCATAGCTCTCTTGCCGGCTTTTGTGATGAGAGGTATGTCCCTATCAGGAATGTCATATTTCCAAAGGAAACTGCTTACCTCTGGGATGAAATCGTCGATAGCCAGGAAAGGTCTTGACTGGAATGACTTAGTATTTAAGAAGCCAGGTTCAAGCGCCTTTTGGTAACCACGCCCATCGGCGATCCGACGATTTGCAAATATGGTCAGGTCATACTATTAAGGTGGGGTTCTCGATGAATTGGTCGTGGCATGTCGGGAGGAGAAATCAATAATCGGATACGATTATTGCCGATGATGTCAGGTTCGCTGGATAATGTGTTGCGGACGCGGGTGCAGAGGCCGGGTGGATTGTAGGAGGATATGATTCAAATGATGTCGATCCTCTGTACCCCAGTTCCACCCCATATGTGACTCGCTGGACTGTGAAATGTTGTCGACATCGTGGGACACGGCATCCGAATTGCATGATTATGACAGGTGGGCCATGTCTTTGAATACTTCGGTTTTCGCTTCGTGGGACTTCAAAGAAAACGCCGTAGTAAACTAAGGTACAATAAATGAATAAAGGGGGCAAGTTTCTAAAGAAACTGTGGTGCTGCGTCGGTGGGAGTATTACAAGATAATTTGGTTTTATCAACTGGGTTGATAATGTGAATTGTCCACCGTAAAGAGATTTGGAAGCGTCGGAGCGAAGGGCTAACGCTCGAAACGTCAGCTTCCAAATCTCTTTACGGTGGACAATTCACATTATCAACCCAGTTGATAAAACCAAATTATAAGGTACATTCAAAAACTCATTAATTATTCATAAGCACATGAGCCTATCAGAGACGTCAAATTGATCACGTGCATGAACCTTTATACCTGGTAAAAATGAGAACGACTACCATGATCTTTATATAAAGATCACACGTAATCTTTATATAAAGATCTCCGTGTGATCTTAATATAAAGATCTCAATCAATTGTTCTCAATGCACGCGTTTTCTCGGGTTTTCGAAGCCGCAGAAGAATTCGCATGCACGTGTTTTCTCGGGTTTTTGAAACAATAGAAAAATTCGCAGGTAGGTGTTATCGCGGATTTTTGAAGCTATTTTTGAAGCTGTTCAAAACACTCGCAGCACGTGTTTTATCGGGTTTAAAAACACTCGGCTACGCCTCGTGTTTTTAAACCCGATAAAACACTGCTGCTCGTGTTTTAAACAGTACATAAAGCCTATTAAAATTAAATGACAATTCCACATCGTCGAACGGGTGACCTCTAGAAGAATATGATACACGAGATAGGTGTGGTGGAAAAACGACATGAAATGCAGTAATTTCGTTACACTTTATTAACTACAGTACAACATCTCTATCTCTAATTTGCGATCATGCATTCAGTCAGTCAGTTACTATCGGCTTTCTCGAACTCCCCGACATCTAGAACTTGTGTTTTTCGTTTCCCTTTTCAAGATACTGAGCGGGGTCCAACTATAATATTAATTAATTAATTTGCAATTATCATTGACTTGACAGCGGAAATTGTTTAAAACTTGTGAAGAATAGAAAGATTTTAAGGATTCTAAGATTTCTCAAGGGTGAGCTAGCAAACCACTTTCATCCCGTTTTGTCTAGTGCTCCCGTTAGCAATATCGCTTAAAGTGCCTAAACGATTCTGTCCTGAGAGAAAAAAGGGAGCTACTGAAATAAAAAAGCTGTCAATAAATGATAGGGCATTTATTTTTGTTTCGCGCCTTAGCATGTAACATGTTACACTTCATTAAAACAACAACAACAACAACAAACAAAAGCAATAACACAAATATGTTAGCTATTATCTTTAAAATTACTCTATACTGGCTCTTTTAGAACTAGCTCTTTCAGAGTCTCGATCAGAACCATGCAAGTGAACTGCTAGTGGTAACGTCAGTCTAATAGCTAAGAACCTCGGCTGCAGCCATGGTATTTGCTTCAGACGAGGTTTCACCGCACCATTGCATGGGAGATCTACTTAGTGAACCCAGATTTCTAAAATATGCCGAGACAACTACGCATATCATATACGTATGGGTTATTGACCAAGTGTGAGGTCAAGATGGCTGGATATTGGCCGAGTTCTTTTTTTGCGTGTTTATGGACCGAGACGGAGTCGAGGTCCATAAACACGCAAAAAAAAGAACGAGGCCAATATCAAGCCATCTTGACCGAACAAGCTTGGTCAATAAAGGATTTATTATAGCGCTTTTAGGGAAATGTTTTTTGCGGGACAAGGCGGGTAGTCCCGAGCGGGCAAGATGGCTCACAGCGCAGGATTTGATTCATCTTGCCCGTTCGCGGAGCTAGCCATATAATAAATTAAGTTATGAAGTTCACGAGAAAAGGTCCCTAATAAAAATAACTGAAATCACGGCGACTGAATATATATATCAGTAAAGTTACTTTTAAAATGCACGATTGCTTTTGAAAAGTAATAACTTAATGTTATCCTTCTGTTATGTATTTGTAGTTGTACGATATATATATGCTTTATTTCCGCTTGAAGGCGAGTAGATCCTTGATAGTCCCTTATACTAATACTAGCCTCTAACCGACCGAGTGTGAGGACCTTACTGTGGAATATTGGCCCGAGGTTGTGGTAATAATAATAATAATAATAATAATAATAATAATAATAATAATAATAATAGTAATAATACAGAACCAGCGCAGCTTGGTCCGTACAACAAACGAGCCCACTCATATTCCCCAATACGGCTTGAGTAAGCTAGCTAAGTAACAACTTTATTCAATGGCAATCAGGAAAGGCTTGCTTTTTGTTGGCTTTCGAATTTATGGTTGTTTCCATGGAAACGGTCCAATAAAACTAAATTAAAATTTATGACCAACTTTTATCCGTGTTGTTAAATGTTCCTCGATTTGGTGCATGTTTCAGGTATTTCACATGCCCTCACGTGAAGTTCTGTTCAACATACGAAGGCTTCCCAAAGAAACCCTGAATAATCTGACAGAATTTCGAATGTTCACACAGCTACATACAGTTTACAAAACTCGGGGTAGTACTCTCAAGCTCATCTCTGCTCTACGAACGATACGAATGGCCAGGGGGTGAGTAAGGCGGAGCTGCTTCCTCTCCAGGGTAGGGTGGTGGTGGTTCTGATGGTAATGTGTATGGTGGGGCTGGGAGCGATGGGTAAGGATTGGCTGCTTGTTGTCGAGTGGGATGGTGAGGGGGATGTTGTATCACCCCTAGTTGCGTGGTACGAGATGCCAAAGCTGTGGTGGTCGACATTGCTCTGCTGGGCGTCTTCGTTCGCTTTACGATCATCACGACACACAAAGCAAGCGCAATAAAACCTATCACAATGGCTACGATGGCAGTAACGATCACAGTCCAGGATCCTGAAAGCAATCAAAACAGGCACTTAGGTGAGCATGAAACTTGCCTCATACGCAGATGCTCTATGGTCACCGGCGGGGGAGACAGGGAGGGGGAGATGGGGAGGGGGAGATAAGGAGGGGGAGGGGGAGGTGGAGGTTGTACTGAAGGCGTTTGATACGGTGAAGCATCTCCCTGAGGGAGAGGTCCAGCCCCTTGAAAATTTACTTACAATTTCTGACAGAAACTTTGGGCCCTTTTTTGCCTACTTGGAAATTGTATTCTCTTGTAAAATCTGTAAATGCCATTTTCCTTTGAATAGGCTCTACAAAAATCAACGTTGTAGCGACAGCGACATATGACTTCATGCAGAAAAACGACGGCGACCTTTACTTCCGCTGGTTAGGTGACATCTTTACATCAAAGGACGCGACATGGCAACACGACCAGATATCCAGGTGTGTTTTGTTTAATGATACACAAGGCCATCACTTCTTGATAAGAGTTGAATTTTTGCCAAACGAAAACACATTTTACAAATTACTAGGTCTTCTTCTTTTCATCAGCCTTTCATCTACCGTCCCCTCTCCCTTGACGTTTAACCCCTGAGCCTTCAGTTCCTCTTCTTCAGTCCACTCTCATGGGCAATGCAAAACGCTGCCTTTCTACTACCCCAACGGTAAGTGGAAAAAGATTTACGGCCGCACGAATGACTAGCTGACTAAACAAACTAGGGTTTTTTTCAATCCAGTTTTAATACTACTTTTTTTGCATTGCATGCAGTCGTGAAGAGAGAACAGGCAAGCTTATTGTCGACATTCATGTTTCCATGACGGCAATGAGCATCATTTCAATTCAGTTACACCTGGCCAATCTATAAATAGAGAATTGAATATACCAGCTTAAAGGTGTCGCATTAATAGGCCTTAAGCTTGTTAATGAAGAAACTATAACTGTAGAAACATTGCATACAGTGTTCTATTTACAAGGCTAAGAGTTAAGAAATAGTTAACAATTTCTTAACAAAAATTGTTCAAACCAAACGTTTTCGGCTGTTTGCCATCATCAGGGTTAAAAAATGATGACCGTCCGCACATGCATATATATCTTATGTAATTCCCGAAGGGAAAAGTTTGGAAACATAAGAAATAACTTGTTTGTTCAGGCTGGGGCGGAGTTGTTGGATCATTAGATCATTAGCCCCTCGACGATCCTGCGCTTGTGGAATGTTTGTGCTGAGGAGAGAACACGCCAAGTGAAAGAATGTGATGGGTTTTCCCGCAGGTGTTTTGCAGGTTCAGAGTTGTGAAGAGGACTTGAATGCTCCGTAATTCGTACTGCTAAGTTTCTCACAGTCTCACCGATGTAATCAACGCCACAAGAACAATCTCCTTTGTAAACAACTTTAGATCTATGAGTGTTTTTGTCTTTGTTATTAAAGAGGGTTTTGATTTGCCTGGTTTGCCACAGGATTATAAAGATGAAATTGAAACCAGTGAACCTGTTGAGTTTAACCCTGATGATGGCAAACAGCCGAAAACGTTTGGTTTGAACAATTTTTAATTAATTTTTGACTATTTCTTAACTCTTAGCCTTGTAAATAGAACATATTTTACAAAAGCGAACATTATGGACATTGCATACAGTATTAAACTATAAATTGTTCAACTTACCGGATTTATCTTCTGCTGCATAGCTTGCCTTAAATCCCTCGTAATTTGAATCATGGGGATCTGTTCTAAAACGCACCCACATGTAGCGGCCAGTGGAGCGAATGTCCTCGGGTTTTCTGTCACCGCAGAACTTTCCTTTACTCTCGCCATTACTTCGCTTGCCATCAAGAACCTCCACAAAATCTGCTGTACACTTGGATCCAGAGCTTTGCTTCAAATCAAGTTTATCGAACTTGAGTTTCACAATCTTTCCTTCTGGTACAGTGATGAGCCAATCACAGTTCAGACCTGAGTGGTACCAGTTGTAATCCTGTGGACTTTGTAAAGATCCAAAAGAGCCACTTAAAGCCAGCTTGCTATTGTAGATGTTACCCGGAAAACACATCTCCTTGGAAGAGGGAGCTATGGACAAATACAAATGTTAAATTAATCGTGATAAG
>OZ026603.1:26162888-26185388 GCA_964020085.1 Micromussa lordhowensis | reverse complement strand
ATATGGCAGCTCCTTTCGCGGCTTAGGGAGGCGCGGTGGCCTCACGGTTAGTGCGCTCGACTCCGGAGCGAGCGCTCCGGGTTCGAGCCCTGGCTGGGGACACTGTGTCGTGTTCTTAGGCAAAACACTTAACTCTCACAGTGCCTCTCTCTACCCAGGAGTGTAAATGGGTACCGACAAATTTTTGGGGAAACCAACCAAATTGCTGGGAAGTCACCTGCGATGGACTAGCACCCCGTCCAGGAGGGGTAGAAATACTCCTAGCCGCTTCGTGCTACGGAGCCACCTGGCTCGGAAGGCTCACTTTTTCGCGGCTTGTTTTAGTAATTGCTGTAGCTTTCAGGTATTGCCCGAAATGTGGCACAGAGGTTTTCCGTGTAGCATCATCCGCAGAGTCTACTAGCAACAGCACTGAACCACTGGATTCGCTGAAGACGAGGAAATTTTCTTTGCCAAGCTACAAGTCATACCACAGGCAGACCACTCTATGTGTTCGTGGTTTAATATAGAGAATGTATGAGAGTTATGAATAAAGCTCTGAAAATTGCATATTTAAATCACATCTCGGCCTAAATATCCCAATAAAGTTAATGAACCATGATCGACTCATGTATGGTGTTTTTTCGCCTTCCTGGGCCGTCTAAAGCGTTTTACAATGAAAATACTTTTGGCCGGTTACGGTTAGACATAAGAAGGAGACAAGGCATGCAACTTCGAGGCCGTCAGCCCCGACCTCCTCCACTTCAAATTGGAATTAACGCAAAAATACTGAAAATCTCACCTGAATGGCGACGGATCTTGATAGATGAGTTTTTCCTCTATCTCTTCGCCAAATTTCAGCTTCATCCCTCCAACAGTTTCCGAGAAAATCGACACTGAAGTCATAAATACAGCTTTCTCAATATGATCGGTGCCAAACTCAACGACCAAAGGAATTCAAGGAATGCAGGCCGTTTCAAATCTACCAATCAGCGCTTGGCTTCCCGCGGCAGCCCGCCTTGGGGATTTGAACCGCGGCGGGCTGTGATTTAAATATGCAATTTTCAGAGCTTTATTCATAACTCTCATACATTCTCTATATTAAACCACGAACACATAGAGTGGTCTGCCTGTGGTCATACAAAGCTAAAAAAGGGTCTGAGAGAAGCTCGCTTTTTCGAGCAAAATCAACAAAGAAGACAAAGAAAAGCAAACTAGAGCCAGCAAAAGAAGTCACGATTACTGTCGGGATAATTTCACATTTTGGGCACATTTCGGGCACATTTCGGGCAATACCTGTAAGCTGGATCCACGATTTTGAAGCTACAGCAATGGCAAAAACAAGCCGCGAATTCACATGTGCTCCAATGAAGCTCGCAATGATCTCTGGGAAACTAGATCCCATTCCCTATTTGTACTGGAAAAATATTTTTGTACTGTGATAAATATTTTTGTACTGGTATAAATATTTTTGTACTGGGATAAATATTTTTGTACTGGAATAAATATTTTTGTACTGGGAAAAATATTTTTGTACTGGGATAAATATTTTTGTACTGGTATAAATATTTTTGTACTGGGATAAATATTTTTGTACTGGAATAAATATTTTTGTACTGGGAAAAATATTTTTGTACTGGGATAAATATTTTTGTACTGGAATAAATATTTTTGTACTGGGATAAATATTTTTGTACTGCCCTTATGGGCCACCGTAACATCGAGTGTCTGAATCTTCCTCCTTCAACTACTGCAAGAAATTTCGAAATTTTGGCCTAAGTGATTCAAAATCAGTTTATTTTTGAAATAAACCTAAGATATATTTAGAGGATAATTTGGTTTTATCAACTGGGTTGATAATGTGAATTGTCCACCGTAAAGAGATTCGAAAGCTGACGTTTCGAGGATGACTGCACAAAATAAATTAAGCTTCCGATCAACAATGGCCTGGTTTGTTTGCAACCATTTGGGCTGTCACGTAAGTCATCACAAAATCGCTGTGTCACAAATTTGCGTTACAAGCAAACAGCGTACAACAGGCCTAAATTACAACAATGATATGAGGGAATCTACAGGATTCGTGGTCAATATATTTCGATAAGATCACAGATGCCGCATCTTGATGGCGATTAAGTTCTTTGTATGGCGAGATAAAGCTCTGTACACTTAAAAAAATCGTTTTTACATCCTCTGTCTACTAGACAGTGGTTTAATATAAGCTCCCGACGAAGGGCTAACGCTCGAAACGTCAGCTTTCGAATCTCTTTACGGTGGACAATTCACATTATCAACCCAGTTGATAAAACCAAATTATCTTGTAATACTCCCACCGACGCAGCACCACAGTTTCTTTAGAAACTCGCCCCTTTATAAGATATATTTAGAGGGTTTTTCGAGGTTTTTTGCGATATTTAGAAGCATTTTTAAGAATTTCCGGAAAGATATTAAGTCGATTTTAAGCGACATTTGTGGTCGGTGGAAAGGCCTAGAGAGATTCATTGTGTCCAAGCCGTCATGACTTACGTTAGTGTTCTTCGCAGCCGCTCGGGCCAATAGTCACGCAACGTCCCCCGTCCCCGCGTGGGGACGTGGAGCGTTGCGTGACTTCAGCTCGAGCGGCTGCGAAGGAGACTAGATCTACCTCGGATAAGCAAGCAGGATTTAAATGAAGACGAGGGAGAGACAGCCATCTCTCCCGCTCAGTTCAAGTTCATCAGGATTTCAACAGAGCCACATGATCTGTCCCAACGAGTTTATTGATTTCTGCACTGCCAGACACCAGTCTTCGTCAGTGGAGGCTAAATGTCTCTGAATGACAGACTGGTGAGCTGAACAAGAAAACTGTACATATCCGGGTGTATAATAGTTACATGTACTGAAAGTACTTCGCGAGGATGACTGCACAAAATAAATTAAGCTTCCGATCAAAAATGGCCTGGTTTGTTTGCAACCATTTGGGCTGTCACGCAAGTCATCACAAAATCGCTGTGTCACAAATTTGCGTTACAAGCAAACAGCGTACAACAGGCCTAAATTACAACAATGATATGAGGGAATCTACAGGATTCGTGGTCAACATATTTCGATAAGATCACAGATGCCGCATCTTGATGGCGATTAAGTTCTTTGTATGGCGAGATAACGCTCTGTACACTTAAAAAAAATCGTTTTTACATCCTCTGTCTACTAGACAGTGGTTTAATATAAGCTCGTCTTTTTCATGATACGAAGGAATTCAGCTTCATTTATTTCTCCATCGCCATCTCTGTCGGCTTCATCAATCATTTCCTGCAAGAGTACAAGATGAGTGTCAAAAGGTACTTAAAATTAAGGGACGGACCATTATTTTTTGAGGGCGGGGAGGGTTGGGCAATTTTCTGAGGCATGAATATTTTTCTCACCTTTAGGTTGTGCATAATTGATTTTGGTGGGCAATAGCTTGTGCAATCATTTTTTGAAAGTCAAACACAGGATCTGGATATCAGAAAGCACTTGGTTTTTTTGGAAATTGCCCAGCCTTCCTCCCTCAAAAAAATACTGGACCATCCCTAACGACAAAATCTACCCAGTACATGCCCCAACGCCATTTTAACCCCACTGTCAAACGCCCAAAAGACATACATGTAAACTTGTGCAAACACAAAGTAAAATAAGCATGCAGTCTTTCAGCATGCCAAATTTGAAATAGTTGAGCTAAAGGAATGAATAAATAATATGACAATTCATACCTGTAATTCTTCATCTGTTAAATTTTCACCAAGTTCTTTAGCAACTCTCTTAAGATTTTTAAATGAAATTTTCCCCTGCAAAAGGAAAATTATAAACATATATTGTTGCAGTTACCTTCAACATAGAGATATCTGATAAATGTTTCCACACGTGCATGTACCAGTGGTTTAAGATAAGTTACTACATTTTTCAATCCCACAGTAAATACTGGGAGAAAATCCTAAACAAATGTATAAGAACAACAGGAAAATTGTTTTGTTGACAGTTGGGATAAATAACTGTGATACATAAGTGACACCAGTGCCCAAGAGGTTCTAAAATGTTCTATCGCCAAATGTACTACTGACATTGTACACCAATCAGAGAGAAGACAAGATTAGTTAAATTAAAAACACTAGAATGAAAACAAAAAAAAAACATAAACAACCTTCAAGTAGTTAAATACGTGTACACAATACAAAGAAAACAAGAGCACTAAAGCTACATTGTGCAACGCTTAATCTCTAGACCTCAAGTCCAGGCCCCTCTAACAATATAAAGGTCAACATGCCACTCCGAACTAATAAACTGACCGTGTTATCATCGTCAAATAACTTGAATGCTTTGAGAATTTCCTCTTTTGAATCCTTTTCACTCTAAAAAGGAAGAATTAAATTAACAGAAATTAGATAAACAGAAGTACAAATTAATAGGTACATAGTCTATACATAAAAAATCAGTTGTATAATTTGTTTATGGTCAGACATCTGACTTTGAGCATGTCTGACTCTGTGACCAGAACACGTCTGAAGAGGTTATAGGATTGCACTCATGAGAGGACTTGAAGTAGATGAAACCTTTCTATGGTGTACATAATGTACACGCCTTTGTGACATGTCTGGCTACATTGCAGGATAACGTGTTGATAACAGTGACAAATCCTCTGTAGTGTAACCATTTACACAAGAAACAGACTGCAATGGGCAATGTGACTCACTCTTTTCATTCAATCAAAGGGACCTACACAGTATGAGTGTCCTACAATCAGTCAATACAAGGGTACAATCCCGACCCTTGGAGAACTTTTCTCCAGGAATCAAGCGGTTTGAATCAATGGGTAAATAAACCTGGGCCACATTATGACCCCCACAACAACTTTGTTTGACAAAAATGGTTACAGTATACATTGTAGAACACACATACTTGGTCCACTGAACAAAACTGACATCCAAAACTGATATGCCATAATTAAAACTTGGTCAGCACTGTTACAATTTTTTGCTCACCATTTTTGCTGTCATCATTTGAAGAAACTCATTAAAATCAATTGTACCTGCAAAAATGTAATAGGTGTACTATTTACATGTGGGAAATAGAATACATGTAATGTGTTTCTATCGAGTTATACATGTACATGTAGAAACAGAAGTGGAAGTTTGGGAGAATGGGAAGTGCTGTGGGAACACCAACAGGCTGTAGTGCCGAGTCCACTGAAGCAATTAAGAATAAAGGTGAGCATTAATAACTTTGAATACCGTTTCAGATTACTCATTCATCTTTTAAATTCGTAAAACTAAAACTAGAAGTCAGAGTCCTTTGATTTGATTTTATACTAAGTACATGTATGTGTGTGGAGGCCTGGATGTGTGTTATTAAAAATTCACAGATGTTGAAAATGATGATTGAGTCATTGAAACGTCATTCAAAATGATTATTGCCAATTTTTGTTCTTAACAGAATTGTTACAGGAAAAATGGTAATACTGTAGTTCTTAATCAAGTTAGCTAGTTGTTAATCAAATTGGCCGTTTTTTCCACAAATTTGTCTCTGAAAATCCCGCGATATTTGCCTTTTTTCCCCGCGACCTACCAGAAGCCCTATATACATGTATGTTATCTACAAACTGTATAACATGCAATTCTGATTGGTCCGAGTAAAAGAAAGGAAAAAATGGAATTGTCAGCATTACACCAATAGGCAATTCTTTGAGAATGAAAACTACATGTAGTACTAGTCCCCAGAGAGCTAATAAACGTTTTGAACTTCGGTTTTTTATGAAATCAAAGATTGTAGAGGGTTTTCAAGGCTTCACAAAAGGTAAATCACTTTCAAAACAATGTATACAGTAGATGCGGGAGTTTTTTTAGATAAAGCCTTAACTAATGGTTTATTTTGTTAAAATTGTGTGATTTTTCATGAATTGTGTGATTGGATGCAATTTGAGGTCAATTGTGCACCATCATGTAATATCAGAAGGCCTGGTTAATGTATTTATTTATGCTATCTGGCATTGTTTGTTTCATAAAACCAGTTTATTATTATTTGAAAAACAAGAACTTGATGGAAGAAATGCTCGATGCTAGGTTGTCCCTTCTACTGTAGCTTTACTATGTTTGGTTGTCTTGTCCAGCAAAAATGTGCCATACCTGATCCATCTTTGTCAATGTCTGAGATCATTTTCTTGATTTCTTCTTTCTTTGGTTCAAACCCCAGTGCCCTCATAGCCACCTGTTTGTATCAGGCAAAGTAGGCAGTCACTTCCTTGCATACTACATAACTAACTTGTCCATAAATATATGATCAAGAAGACTTAGAGCGGGTTGTAACTTGGATGGAAATAAATCGACTGGTTCTGAACAAAGAGAAAACAAAGGGAATGCTTTTCGGGACGAGACAAATGCTGGAAGCTGTCGCAAACTTTTACATCACCATAAGTGGTACCAATGTCGAGATGGTCAGTAAATTCACATACTTGGGCGTTACCCTAGATGAGGAACTGAAATGGAAAGCACACGCTGAAGATGTTCACAAGAAAGTATCCAAGCGACTCGGTCTCCTCAGACGAATACGCTCCAGTCTCACTTTACAAGCAGCACAAGTGGTATACAAATGCATTATTGAACCAATTTTTAGTTACGCAGACACAGCCTGGGGTGAACTACCCGAGAGCAGTATCACTAGTCTGCAACGATTACAAAATCGAGCCGCGAAAATCGTCACCTGTCAGAAAAGTACAAGGACAGCCCAAAATATTGTTAATTGGCCAGTTTTAGAAACACTGCGAAAAATACACAAATGTATTTTGGTATACAAATGTTTACGGAATTCCGTTCCTATATACTTAAAAAACTATTTTAAAGTAAACAATGATGTACACAATTATAACACTAGGCAGAGGAGAAATATTTACCCAAATAAAACAAATCTTGTTCTTGGGGGGCGAACTTTCAAGAATTCAGGACGTTTAGCTTTTAATTCACTGCCAAGCGAAATCAAAGAGGCAAGTTCTCTAGCAATTTTTAAATGTCTTCTTAAAGGACATTTTATCTGATTTTTTTCCCCTCCTGTAATTTAAGTGAAGTGAACTCCTCGATTGACTTAGTTTAATCACAACGATGAAACAGATCTACAGGACAGATCAATATACATACACTAAGTAACGCGAACTATAAAGCTAAACGAAACACAATATAATAGACTTACGATAATAAGTTCGATTCGCAAGGTATTTGTCCATAACGATGAGTTCGAGTGTCCGAAACAATATAGCTGACTAACACACGTCAGCAGTCCTAACGAGTCCTCAGTATGTGGCCAGCGGTAGTCCCTTCATTTAGCAAATTTTACTTAACCTTGTAATTTTATTGTAAATGTGTATATGTAAGTCTTATTGAACCCAGGGCCCCTAAGGTTACCAGCCTTGCAGCTGATTGGGCTACCCTGGTAAAATAAAGTTGTCTGTCTGCCTGATCTTTCATATAATGACCTGTTCAGTTGTTGCATATACAGTAAATAATTAAGAAATTACAATATTTAGAGAGGAAGCCACATCAGACCAAGCTGGTTTTTACTGTATGCAGGTCCTCTATCATTATCAAATTGGAATTTGGACATGTTAGTTTTGAGGATGGAAGAAACTGGAGAGCCCAGAGAAAAACACTTGACCAAAGGTGAGGACCAACAACAAACTCAAACCACATACATGTACATGTACATGTACATGTATGGCACCGGGCTGGGATTGAGCCAAAGCCACATTGGTAGGAGGTGAGTCCTCTCACCATTGCGTGCTGTCTCTGTTTGCACTTAGAAGTCTATATGCTGAGCTAACATGTACTTGTGTACATATATAGGTACCTACTGCTACATGTACATTGTATCTCTACACAAGTCAGCCACCGACATCAATTTCCTGACTTTTCCAATATAAAAATTAAAATTACCCTGACCAAATAACAATACAAATAATACAAATGCCAGGCTTCTCACCTCCCAGTACAGCCTGAAAAGTTTTTCAACAAATTTTCCTTCTTCATCAACTGAAGGAAAAATGTTTTTTTCCAGCCAGGCTTTTGGCCAGGATTCAAAAGGTGGGTGTCCAAAATGCACTATAGGGCCTGCTCAAATGAACAATTTATAAAGCAACATATGAAAAATAAATTGATTTTCTTTAAAAAAAAAGTGGCCATCCACAGGATGCCTGGACAGCCATGTGGTTAAAAGCCTGCTTCCAACCTTTAATGGTTAGATCAGCCATGTTAAATTACTTCAATTTCCCCTCACGTCTCTTCAAAATGACAATTTTTCCTGAAAATGAATGACCTCTTACCTTCAGTTCTTTTGCATCAATTGTCCCTGAACCATCAGTATCAAACAAATCAAATGCTTCTCTAATTTCTTGTTTCTGTTCTTCTGTTAACTCTGGTTTTGGACCTAGTTTAAGAAGCAACAAGTATATTAAATGATTTATTTTAAGTATTCAGGGTTTTCTGTACACTTTTGAGGGGAAATTTGGGTTGGAAACACTACATTTTGGTGGATTTCAGAGAAATCAGCATGTTGGAAGGACAGATTACAAACAACATTTTAGTTGGTTACAAGTTACAAGTGAATTCATGATAGCTTTAGGTTAGTAAAATTTTTGCAATCCTAACAAACCTATTTTAAAAGTACACCCTTAATTGAGTTGAGGCCAGTGAAGGTCTAGACTAAGGGTTTCTGCTTAATAGATATTTCATTCTATTTAATTCTAGAGAATTGTTGGGCAAACAAACCTGTCTTTTTCCTTTGCCCTGTTGAAAGAGCTCCTTTTCTATATGATGCTGCCTACAGATGAAAACAAACAAACAATATTATTTTATCAGCCAATCTTGTAGGATGATGCAAAGTCAACTTTTTTCATAGGTTGTTTTTGAACTGGTTCTGAACTCTAGAAAACTTTACAGTATCATTGTGTCAAAGCTGGAAATTTGGGTTCAATAATTGCTGCCCTTGTCAATGAAGGTTTCCAAGTCATAAACATGGTAGCAAAGAAGCCATTCCATTGTACATCAAGCTTACTCTGGAAGCATGTTAATAGTAATTGTCAAACAACAGCGCCACCACCAACGAGAGGAAACCGCTCCCTCACACTGACGTGCCGTTGATATAAAAATCCATAAAACAACAGCAAACGTGGGGTTGTAGCGCAAGCAATAATGAACTTTGATATTGCAAGTACTCTGATGAAGGTGGACAGAGGTCACCAAAAATTCAGTAAGGAAAAGCAACAGACTGGATTACAAATCTTCAAGCATAATGAGGGTTCTTTGAATTTGCAAGCAATGCCGTATCCTAAGGGGAATGACTTCAACTAAGCTCCATTCTAAGCACCTCAATTCCAACATGAGCATTCCTTTCAAAAAAGCACCAGCATAATGAAAGTGACACTCAATAGATCGTTTTCACTGTCACGAAATAAAAAAAATAAATCGAAAACTATCCAGTGGAAAAAGCTAAGAAATTGTGATGTTATAGAAGATAAAAAAAATAAGACACTTCTCCAAGTTTTAGCCCTGTGCGTTTCCCCAAACTTCAGATATTTGTAGAAATGTTTTGCAGAAATATACAGAGCCCAGTATAAAAACGCCATGTTGGTGTACCTCCATGGTACACCAATATGGCAGCCGGAAAATAGTGTAAACATCTGGAACTTACTTTCATTTTCTAGGCAACCGATTATCAGTACTGAAAAAATAAGTATTTACATAAGCACTTTTCCTAATGCTCTAGCTTCTAACTGGGCTCAAAATCATTAGATAGTATTATATTTTTCAACAAATTTGATCGTAGCCTTGTGTCACGCACCTCCATAACTCAATTCAAAATGCTCTGGTTTCCAAACGAAGCACGCTATTGAGCTGTAAAGTTGTAAACAGATATAAATATGTCACCTCTTATACCTGATGAGGATGAAAACTTTGGTGGATCTTTAGTTTGAAATTTTAGAAAGTGATGACGTCACATGAAAACGATCTATACATTTATATAAAATATTCCGATTTATAGACAATCAAATTAAGAAGTGTACTATCTTACAAGTATGCTGAACATTATGACTATCAGAGTCTATAAATAAGTTACACTTCATGTTCAAAATTAAATAAGCACCCCTCTTCAAAAGGTGCCCTGCCTCGAGCTTCCAACCTGGGTGCCAAATCAAATCATTACATAAGATGCTTTAAACTAAAAACTTTAAAACTTAATACAGAAAACTGGATAAAAGGTCCATATAATTTAATAAAATCAAACTAAACGATTCATAATACTGTCCAAGAATAACCAGATTTGCAATCTGGTCTTTGCAGGGGAGACTGCAAGGCTGTGCTCTAAGAGGTGCCCCCATGCCACAGGCCACTAAGTTTGGCCTTTCAGAATTTTCCAGAATTTCATGGTTAGCAACCATTAATTTGGGCTCCTTGTAATTTTTCTTAAACCAAAGCCTTGTGTAGCGGTACATAATAAGCTTATATGAATTAACTGGAAAAAACTTGCTACAAATAGCTATAACTTGTTTATAGATGAACAAGTTAACAGTCAGGAAGAAAAAGCTATTTGCAGCAAGCGAGAAAAAGCAAGGTATACATGTAGCTGCCGGACAAATATACAAATATACAAACCTAGGCCCAAGGCAATAGAGAAGATAGAGAATCTAAATTAGTAAGAAACAAAGAAAACACAAACGACTTCTGTGTCGGAAATCCAGTACCGTTCGCGTCACTTCTAAGGAGCAACAGAAGAATTCCACTTTGAGGAGAGCTTTCCAGCGACAAGAAAAGGAAGTAATGGCGATTTCGAATATCGATTGGAATACAACATAACAGTCCTTCGACGCGTGGGCCGTAGCAAGGGATCAGTGTCTTGGCAAGTAGATCATACAAAGCCTCTACTGGTTCAAATTTTATAATTCCCGGTGTTTACCTTCCCTAACGATCGCACAAGGCCCATGCAATAACCAGATCAAACAAGCCTTTTGTTTGCAAGTGTTTGTAGCCGAAGGATGACAGAAGTCGGTCTGAATTTAACACTAAATAGGAGCTGCAGCTACTTACCATTATTCAGGTGCGGGAGACACGGCAAACGGTTTGCTTAATACCTAGAAATGGCGTTTAGAAATCAGTTTGTCAACAAAATTCTGTTTGTTTTACGCGGTGAACATGTCCAAGGAGCATCAGAATGCATTGTGGGCTTTCCCGCCTCTGTCCAGGTTGAGAGAAGATTGGGATAGAGGGACCTATTGGAGTCACTTCTCCCCAGGCCTCGGTCATTTCCGGTCAACTGCGGGCTTTTTGTTTCTTCCAACTAAAAATCGCAAGGTGTTTCGTCGAACGAAATTTTAGTTGTTTCAAGACCCTGAGAACGCGAAGAATAAAGTGATATTCAAACTCTCGCCTTTTTTCTATGGCGGTAAGCCTCACTTTGGCCCACTAAATGTTAATCACATGTTCTTTTGCAAGCTTGCCTTGTGCAATTTGAATGTGTAGATCAGAGAACCTGTGAGAGATCTAGAGATGACCTTATAACCCACCGACGAAAACAAAATTAGCGGCTAGAATCCGGACAATGAACAGAGGGAATTCTTATCTTATCTTTTGATAGTTTGTGCATCAGACGCCAGGTTTCAGTTGATTTTGACGAGGTTTCCAGCTAATCGCTCTAATTAATTTCAGGTCTTCCACACGTCACCCCCGACTAATTTATTATCGGTGGAATTTTTTGATCAGGTTCTGAGCGAATTATAAATCGAAACTTGCTGATCAGCCCAATAGCTCAATACTCATCTCCTCTTGTCGAGAACTAAACCCTATCTTCAACTGTTATGTATAAGTCGAAAATCGCTGACCAGCTCAATAGCGACACCTCTTCTTTAATACCTGGGAATGATTAGCCCTATCTTCAGCTGTTACGTAAGCCAAGAGCAGAAGGCCGAGAACAGAGTCGGGGTTCTTTTCAAAAGGCGAAAACAACATCGATTATCGCTGTCTGAAAGCCTTGGTGTTGAAAACCCTTTGACATCTGTGAAGTACGTATTACAAACAGTGGAGAAATCAATTCACCAGATCTTTGCACCCTTACACCGCAAGCCAATTTCCCATTGTTTTAGGAAGGAAGTGTATTTTCCGTACGTCTGGGCTGTCTAGATTTCTGACGTGAAGGCCGTCAAGGGAGAATGAAAATAGGTGTTTTTTTTTAATCAGGATTTCCAACTTATTAAATTTCCGGCGTAAATAGTTTTTAGACATAGTTCTTCGCCTTGTATGTTTTTGTTGGCTATTTTTGGAGTTAAGCCCGCACAAAACTTGGCAAAATAAACTGAAAGGTGGCTATGTGTGCTCATACAACTAAACAACAGAAGCATTGTAACCTCGTTCCCAGAGCCGTTTCCTTGGCTTGGGGGCGCCAGGGAAACGGCTCTGGGAACGAGGTTGGAAGCATTGCGATTTTAATATGTAATTCATACATAGCTCAAGACCCGGGGGGTGTACTCCCAGAAAAAAATGGGTGGGTGAGTGCGGCCCGCTTCCCAAAACCTTTACCCTGTTTATGCCAAAATCTGCGATTTCCCCTATCCTATTTATGACCCGACCAAACATTTTGTATTCACATTTTTGACCGTTGCGACTGGCACAGTTGCCCTAAACATAATTTATGAAGGGCTTTGGTTGGTGGTCTTATCATATTAACGAAAAAGTAGCTTCTTCAGTTCTTAAGAAAAAAACATACCCAGTTCAAGACAAGCGTGTAAAATGGCCAAAATCGATACCCTATGTGACGTCATCATTTTCCAAAATAATCCTTCTGAAGTTTTAGTTTCATCATATGTAAGACCCTCTAATAACTTGACATTTTGCGACGTTTAAGCCCCACATGGTTCCTCATTTGTAACAGAGCACGTTTGAATTTCCAAGTTTATGCGTTGCGTGACATTAAAAGGCTCTCGAGAAGCTCAAAAGATGACTTACTGCTCAATTTTTTGCTAACTAAACAGTTCTTGCTCTAGGAGAATTATTAATTTCACTGTTTTTGAGCTCTAGAGTAACAACTTTTCGTTTCGACGGGAAAACGCAATGACAGATGTTTCTGTTAGCGGAAGGGCACCAACATGTCGTCTCCATACAAAGCTCTATAAGAAAAATTAGGTTAAACACTTTTTCAAATAACGCAAACATAAATCCTGGGGAGGTTGTTTATGTATCCATCATCTTTCATATCCCAGCTTCTTGACTTAATTTATTGAATGGTAACGATTGCGTGACACTGCAAACCAGCCATAGCCCATATAAGGAGTAACTCCCCGGGAACGAGGGAACCATAAGCATAAGACAAAAGATGTGCAGAGTCAAGGACTCCAACATAAATCTTAGCCTGTTTGTTTTCTTCTTTGATGTTTACCGGGCTTCTTAACCATTTCCCTTTATGAACTTTGTTTTAGACAACTGTATGTTGGTTCACGCGTTTTGCTCACCGGCGCAATAGTTAATTTGCAAATGAAATAATGGTTACTGTATTATTGTTGACCAGAGACCTTCTTTTTCAATTTATTGGTTTGCCCAACCCAATTCGTAACTGGCTAACTTGAAAAGAAAGGGCCTTTGAATCGTAAACTTCAGCTTAAAACATCATACTGGCATCAGGAAATTTAAGCCGTGTTTTCAAACTAAACCGGTTTTCAGTCACATTTTGTGCTGTTAAGTCAGTGAGGAGGAATTTGAAAACGCAGCTTTATTTCTAATCCGTCACGAAAACGAAGCTTTTCGAAA
This sequence comes from Micromussa lordhowensis, assembly GCA_964020085.1. Classification (NCBI taxonomy): domain Eukaryota; kingdom Metazoa; phylum Cnidaria; class Anthozoa; order Scleractinia; family Lobophylliidae; genus Micromussa; species Micromussa lordhowensis. The sequence continues at coordinate 26,171,622 of OZ026603.1, read as the reverse complement.
ACGCTCTTCAAACCGGAGGAATTTGAAAACGTCAGCTTTGCGTTTCCGTGAAGAAAAAAAAACATTTGAAAACGGAGCTTTCCTCACGATAATCATGTGATTTCCCTACTCTAGGTTTTTTTTAATGTTTTTCCAAGCACAAATCCAATGATGACCGGTAAGTGTTGCGTTTTCAGATTTGTCCGGCGTGCCGTGTGAACGGAAAACATTTGATGCGTTCAGACTGAAATCTTTGTTTTCAATTTCCTCCGGCATAGTGTGGGCGGGGCATTGCCTAGTTTCAAACCGTGAGGGTCTAGGTACGAGTCTGTAAATTATGGGATTAGCAACTATTGATTCACATAGTCTGAAAGAGCTTACCGAGATTCACAAGATTCCCAAGTTTGGTGTTAATCAGGCTAGTTTTCACTGCATGAGATACAGCCATTTGAAAATGTCAAAATTTACAAAGAAATGCATGTATGGCAATCCGGACGCTGTCCGACACGGCGTCCGGATGCCATACATTTCTTTGTAATTTTTGACGTTTTTAAATCGCTGTATCTCGGTCAAAACTAGCCTGATTAACACCAAACTTAGGAATCTTGTGAATCTCGGTGTGCTCTTTCTGACTATGTGAATCAATAGTTGCTAATCCCATAATTTACAGACTCGTACCTAGCCCATCACGGTTTGAAACTAGGCAATGAGACATCAACTCTAAACTGTTCTTGAACAGTCTCCACAGAAATGATTAAAATCGCCAATGACGTGTTAGCGCAGCTATAATTCATGACCCATGGAACCCACTGGAGCATTTCCTAAAGAAATAGGAAATTGGGTTTCTGTCCATGAAAAGAATTTGCTGTGAAGCAAAAAGGAATGTAATGTGACGAGCTTCCGGCTGGGGTTAAATTTAGAAGTTAGCTTGTGTCTATTAAAATCACCGACCGTTTTGAAGCAAAATGATGATAGCATTTCCCTCATGCGCCACTGACAGTTGAACAGACTGATTTGCAATTGATCTGTATCTGATCGAGCAAGGTCACGTCTTTTTCTCGTAGAACTCAGAGCCGTAGACAGTATGAGGCACACTCAGTCATGCCGTTTTTCGTTTCTCTATAGTTTCTTCCTTAGTGAAGAGGGAAAGTAAAAAAACTGCTAAATATCTTTATACTATGGGCTGAATATTTTTGTTTTTCTGTCGCCGTTTTCAGCTGAAATTAGTCTTGTGAATATTCTTAGATTATTGCGTACGACATTTCTATTTTTGAATACGTTTAGTGTCTGGATGGTGTTAAAGTAATTTTGGAGCCAGCCTGCGCTGCAGGCATTAAAAGCCTGATATGACGCACATAACGTTTTCTTGCAGAAATGTTATTAGCATCAAACATACTAGCTAGTGCTATTTTTGTTTTGTTTTGTTTTTTTGTCTACACCCTTTTTTATGAGGAGTTTTTCCCGACCGAGTTTAAAAATGTTAATTATTCTGCCGATTTTTGGCTGAAAATCATCCTCTGAATATTCTCAGATTATAGCGTATGGCCGTTAATTCTGGTTTCGAATGCATTTGGTGTCTGGATGGTGTTAAAGAATTAATCTTGGAGCCAGCCTGATTTAATTAAGTTTGATGTGACGCAAATAACAACTTCAGATTGGATAGTTTTGCTGTTTAGAGAAAGGAAGAATTTCATGCGGTTTAGTCAAAAGCATGCATATAAGTGTATGGTGTTTACAAATTTTCTAGTCCCTTTCTACACACAGTGGAACCTCGATATGACAAAGGGCCTCAGGGACTGGCAAAATAAGTTCGCTATAACAAGGTTTCGTTCGTATCGAGGTTCTTTTCTATGTTTACTTTACTGTTACTGGGGCAAGGAAAATCGTTCGTTAGAGCGAGGACTTCATTATATATGTCTGGGGTTCGTTAAATCGGTTCCACCATGTCCAGTGCATATTCTTTTCAAAATCTTAACCTCGGGGTTTATTCTTAAAATATTCTTAAAATTTCGCAAATTTCAACCTCGACTGTATTCGTATAAAATATATCCTTATTAAAAAAGGATGTACAATCTGAGTATTGTTAAAAATATGTAGAAATTAAACTATTGGATCTCATGATAATTACGATAAAAACTGACGTTTAGGAATTTATCTTTTCTTAGTAAAATCATGATGTTGTTTATGGAAACGAGAATTAATTTGAACGTGTTTTTTCCTAGTCTAAATTTAGGGTTAAACAAGTGAATGTTATTTCCAGGTCGACTGACTGAATATCTTTGAAAGTTATGATTTCTTACGAAATAATCACAGAAATATGGGGGAACTAAATTATTTAAACCTCTTTAAATATTAAAATACACTCACGGATTTTGATTTTCTGTGTAGTTTCTAACATACGTGTGATGGTACCCACACGTTCGCAAAATACTGTGTTTCTAAATTTATCAAACCTAAAATTTGTTGGGATTTGCGTAACCATCAAGGTGTTGACATAACGGGTTACAACGCCTGTGATGAACTCGGTATCACTGGCTTATGCTGCTAAAATGTGTGTCTCACAGTTTTTATCGGTCTGTGACGGTGTACTGTGCTAGACTACTGTAAGTGCTAAGCAGTTTGACTGACGTATGTAAAAAAAATCTTATCAACCTCGTTAATTCCCAGGGTTCCTTGAAATCTTATATGTACAATCGAAATCTCATCAGGTAATTTGTCATTTAACGTGCACTTACAAAACGGCTAAAGCAAAGGGAAATTAAATCACCTGAAACTAAACAATACCTACAAAACAACTGTAAACGTGGTATAGGGTCGAAGACGTGCAAGATCAAGACAGAACTTTAGAGGGGAGGAGAGGGTGGGGAGAGATACCACGTGGTGTGTTTAGGGTGACGTCACGCCCACAAATTCACGCCTAAATGACCTTGTTGGCTCAGGAGCTTGTAAACTCCTCTGCCAGTCAAATTTAACAACTAATATGCACTGCTGTGGCCTGATAGCCAACGCATGGGAGAATCAGTGAGGTCAGCACGAAACGAACCTACGATAATCGTTTCAGATTCTCAAATTTCTTTTTGCGTGGGCACGTTCAGCCAAAGGTACCCGGAAAACACTGTGGGACGTCCTCTTCAATTCAAGGCTTCCGTTTTCCGCCTAATCCTTTGTTTGACCCTTTTAGTAAGTACATGACAAAGGACTCTCGGCAACAAACCGGTATTGCCCAGGTAAAGTAAACCTGCTGGATCAGGTGATAATTATGTCTAATTGTAATATAATAGAAGCATATATATATATCATCAGTGTTTTATAGAGGATTACTATTAATTGGAGTGACTGTAACAGTGTTGTAGGTCTCATTGGTGAACTTTACAAGGTGGCGTTCAGGATATTTGGTGATTAAATTTCTTGAAAAACTCATGATCAAATTTCGCTTCGCAAGGTACTTCTCATGGATCAGTATGTTCATTATGTTAATTCTCCTCAGTCGCGATATCGATACACTGGCAACCCTGCATGTCGTGGGAATTACAACATTGATCATCATCTACGTGGCGAAACTGGCCGGACTCCTTAACAAAAGCAAGATTTATTTATTATTACTATGTTGTGTACTGTTATAAATTTCACTTTGTACACTAGTCTGCCAATGTATACAGAACCAGAGCCAAAAGGCAAGGGTTTTGTCAGCTGCAAGCCTGTCTAAGGAAGGGAAATGACGTGGCCAGTACGAGGGTCGAGAGTCTTCGACAGAAAACGTGTTTATTTTTTCAATTTCCTTTACGAAACCGAACAAATATGTCAAGGATTTCAGTGATTCAATGCCCACAACGACTGCTCGCGGAAAAAAAACGGAGGAAAATTCCGTATTCCGCCGCTATCATATCATGCCATAATTCATGTTTTGATAAACGTGTACATTACGCTACACATCCGTTCGCCAGGCAAGGATGATTAGAAAATGCGAGCAAAGGTCGCTGAACAAGAACAAAGTTAACAACTGCTGGAAGATGGGGGTTAATACGGATAACATCAGAAAGTGACGTATAATAATAAAAAAATATATCTTAAATGTTGATTTTCGTGCTTGTTAGACATAAGTTACATAGAAAATTGGATTTGCTGCTTTGAATTCTAATACCAAGAGCCCGTGGCCAAAACTTAATACTAACTCATGTGTCATGCGCTCATAATTCCATTGTGCGGTTTGGATTGTGGCCGGAAGAGCGGGGGCTTGCTCTGTGGCAAATTATGTGCCGCCAGTCAGACAGTAGTCATGAGCCGAAGTCATAGGATTTATGCATGGCTATTTTCAGATGTAATTTGGAATGTTGCCTAACAGTGCACTAGATAATCTTTATTTCACGGCTCTGTCAAGCTGTGTGGCTATAGCGGATTGATCTCGCACCGAAGAATGAAAAATCAAAAAGTCATATTAAATTAAATGTGGCGGAAATTTCTTTCCCTTCTAATCTACCAGAGCGAATCTCTGCGAATAAACACACGAGATGGCGTGGAAGGAAACAAATAGATTGTAACCAAATCCATGTGTTTTCGCAGGAAATTGTTTCCGCCTGAAGAGAAAGTGACTTGCTTAAGCAGGAATTAGTTAAGTCATCAAAAATCGCTGAGCAATCTTTCGGAGAAGTAGCGTTGAATCACGAGTTGAACAAGAGAGGCCACGCTATTCAGTGTTAGAAAACAACTTTGGTAACGAGAGGTGAGGCGTATGACTTAATTTTTTTAATACCTTAGAAAAGAGATACACTGATTTAAATGAATATCGGCGCGCGAATAGCACACGGAAAGACTTTCTTTAGTTTCAGTTTTTGTCTCATCTTGTTTTGTCTGGGTTTTTAAGACAAATAACTCGATCCATAGTTAAATCTTTTCAAAATTTAGATGACAAAAGTGGCTAAGTTCATTTCAAATCGCTGGCTTCGCAGTTTATTGAGGCATCTACAGCATCTAAATTCTGAAAATGTGTTGTTCACGAGGGTTTAATTGACTCAAGATCCGAAAGGAAACCAAAACAAGTAATATTTACAATTTCAGTATTTTACTCCGGAATTTCCATTTAAATTCCGGCTGTAAACATCTTACAGACTTGTACTTAAAGAAACCGCTCCAAGCTGATCTCATCAATGAAAACGCCGCCGCACTCTCTTTCACTCTCATTCCCTGTGTTGGTACAATGGTAGCCGCTTCAGTAGATCTTAGCACAGTACGATTTTACGACATCTAACAATGTCATGGGCTCGGATATAGCTCTAATTCTAAAAGCCTATTCAATGAAAGACTTGGACATTTTTAGACTTAGAGTTTAGAAGCTAGTGAAGTGATGAAAGATAAAAAACTTCTTTCGAGAAATCGTCAGTTTTGGAACCGAACGGGGCAAAGGGAGACTGAATGCGTAGGCGTACACGAAGCCGTTCCAATGAACGGTGACTTCGTCACCGATAGATGAGATAGATGATTACCTTTGAGCGCAAATATTTATACTTCTACCCACAAGAACGCCTTCGTTTAAAGCGATATGCCATGCCTATTGTTCAAAACGTTTTTCGTTTCAAGAGTCTCTGCGCGATTAACGTGTAACAACATCGATGCAACGAAAACGAAAACAATGGCGAGTTTTGGGGCTAGGCTTACATGAGGCTGTCACTCGATCTCTAGTTTACGTGTTAATTGAACTAATTTGCGCCAACAAAAGGCGGCGTTCAAAAAAAATCACAAATAAAGCCTTTGACAGGACGCGATGAATGAAAGCTTATAAGAAGACGCATTTCAACAGGCATCTGTCAACAAGAAGATTTATAGGCACCCTGGAAAGAGCCCCGTGAGGTGGTGATTCCCTAGTCTGTTTTCGGGATAGAATTGAACGGCGAGCGTAGATTCTTAAAATTTGTCTACGAATTTCACTGAACTGTACGTGATTGCTTATCAGCCTTAGGAAGGTGAGTGTAGGCGATTTTGTAGTGTCGTGTTAGACCGTACCTGATGCATGTCGAAACGCGTCCTAAGACATATTGTTTATCAGACAGTGATATTGGCCCCCTAAATCTCCATACTTTCATCGACCACGAAGTCTTCGCCGAGGGTTTAACGTCTTCATCTCGCAATCAAGAGGTACTTTCTTGGTTCCTTTATTGAGAAATCCATTGTCTGCCATAAAAAGCGGAGATAAGATAAGCATGGGTGATAACAAAAGATCTCAAGGCTACCACATGTCGGGTCTACACGGCGACGTATTTTACAACCCCTTGGGCCAGTTTTAAATATTCTGACTTTGTTCAACTTAACAATGCTATGTGGGCCTCGAAATATTTTGTGGTTTGTAAACAGAACAGCAGCGTAACTAAACGCGTCGCTGAGCGCCATTGTCGCGTTTGGCATTAGCATAAGAATTAATATTACCTCACGTTGTAAACTTTATCATATCCGGAATATTAGAAAATATTGAGGGGCGTTTTTGCAGTCACTGTTATGTAAAGCGCGCCTGAAGTTTGTTGGTACAACCTCTTTAAGGTATGATGTTAAACTTAGGGTTTTCTGCGCATTTTAAGTATTATCATTAGTGGCGCGTGAACACAGCGGTTGGGGTTTCGATTAGAAAACAATTACAATTTAAGGGTCACACGATAAGATCGAGAAACTTTTGAACAGCAGTGAACAACGGTTCGGATCAAACGTTCGAATCAATCGTTAAAATTTCTGGCATGAACATGACAAAAATGCCGGGTCTGGCTCAATTATGTCGTAAAGGGCATGATTGCGGACAATTAGATCAAAGCGTTTAGATTTTTGGGTCGCAAAGGGCGAAACTATCATGTTCGTCTACAATGGATATTAGGGCAGAATATGACACTTAATGATCAGGTAGTATCTGTGCTTTGTCTGGAGTCAAGGAATTTATCTCTCCCGGTAATGTTGTATTTGGCAGGCAAATCTTGTTAATTGTTGCGGCTGTTAGCAGATTCTTATGGTGGAGGTTTTAAATCCGGAAAAGGGCACAATTCCGAACGCTATGTGGTATAACCTTTAAAAAACAATCTGAATCAAATCAAAAGTGGATCAAACCATTATTGAAACAAACGTACGAAACGAAAACCATTGTGATAAATCATGATTGACCGCTTACACCCTCCCTGCTGTCGAACTTTGTTTTCTTTAGCCTCTTGTTAATCCGTTGCCATTTTCTATATAATATTGGCTTTCCACGCTAATTACTTCCCGTTCTTTCACTGAATTGTATTGTTGTTTCTCGATGACCAATCCTTTTGTCACACACACGATTGGCTAAACTAGTCACGTTCGACAAGTGAAACAGGTAGAACAAGAATTGTGAATACTAATGCATGGGCAAACTTTGTCACTTGCCCGCTGAGAGCACACGGTTTGTAGCGTATACGGTCACCACTGACTCGTGAATAACTGTTAAGCAAGTAAATAAATGCATGCCGGACTTCATGTTTCCCCTTGCCAGTTTATAATGACCCGACTAAGCTGTTAGACTTGTCATGTAAACTTACAAAATAGACCTTTTAGTCCCAAAGCAAAGAAAGGCTGTTTTAAGGTCAAGATGGAAGGAAGGTTTTAAAACAAGAAAAACGTAAACATCTGAAATATCAAACACAGCTACAGTAACAATATTATTTATTAGACCAGAAGTTATTACCCAAACAATACTGACCCTTTTCTACAGGAATCGCGTGAATTTGCTGTTGTTGATTAATATGAAATCCGATGAATTGCACTATGAGGATCTTTTTATAGTCTCGATTAGGGGTTGTGGAAAGTTTGTCCAAGCTCGTTTCCTAAACGGAAAAAAAAATATTTGATTTCCTTTTCCTTGTACAACTGAATGCTTCATGTACTTGGCCGCAAAATAACCGTATTACAGATCCGTGAGTGAATCGTAATAAAGTCACACAAAAAATATCGCACCATAAAAGTGTACATTGTTTATTATTGTGGTAAACTGTAGTTAACTTTTGTTTGTGTGTTTAATTTGTTGCGGTTACTCACTAGGAGGTAGTTTAGCGGTATTCGAGATAACCAGTTGAATAGATCTATTAGTAAAAGTCATTTTTTTAAGTTTTTTTTTAAGAGGGTTACAAAACTTGCTAATCGTCATTTTTTGACTAGTAAGGTAACACTGTAAGTGTGTTAGAAAACGTTCACCTTTGCGCCTAAAAGCCTTTGGAATCACGTATCGCCAGTAAAAAGCTAATTCTGTGTACAGAGTGTTCAATTTAATTTAAACTACTAAGATTTAAATATAAGCAAGCTTTGAGGACAAGATTTTCTCGCCCTCTCAAGATACTGCACGAAATAGCTAAAATTGTTTCCAAAAGGGCAGTCAATTGTGCGCTTTTTAAATATAATCAATCCAAGGGCTATAATTAGCTAGTGTAATGGGCTATAAAAAATGAGCCTGTCGATGGATGATATTTTCTTGCCTCTAGATATAAACTTTCGCGATGATTCATAGATGAAAATCTCGTGATTTGTTTTCGGTTTCGATGGTCTGATCTGCCAATTAGGCGCTGGAAAACCGTCTTTAACTCGCCACTAGTATATACTCTCGTCTTCTACTCTTCAAGCAACTTGCTAACATAAACTAACCATAATCCTTGAATCTTATTGTTTAGTCACGGAAGAAACAGACAAGTTGTCACTGCGCGCGTTGTAATCCTTTTCAGAGCGCGCCCAAACATAACCGCATTTAAAGTGTTTTAAAGCTGAGTTAATT
>OZ026603.1:26142888-26157888 GCA_964020085.1 Micromussa lordhowensis | reverse complement strand
GAGAGCGTTTTTGGGTTTGTAATTTGGGATTTGAGAAGTTCTTTGGGATGAAAGTGACGACGTTTTTGAGGGTTGAAAAAACCTTGGATTCTCTTTTCCTAGGACCTCGACGTATATATGAAGTAGCGCTCAAAACCTTTGGACAATCTTTGGATCTGTTATTTAGCCTACTAGAACTATCTCGGGGCTTAATAATTTGGACTCATTTGTACCTCCCTGGCGCTATTGTACCTGAATAACCTGTCCCAATACCTCTCAGTCAGGTATGGCAGGCATGCCCCATCAAATTTTTTCATTGTTAACTTAAAAGTTAAAAATATTCATGACGTCACGATCTTCTACAATCGCTTGTCACGCAGTTTTCTTCTCTAGAGCCTTTGTACAAAGCATTGCTGTGTAATAGTTAAAATTGAAAGCTTATTTAATTTTATTAAGATATTATTGTAAAGTTCTGAAATAATTCCACATCGCAAAGAATTACAGAAGCATTGTGTATTTGAATTTAATAAATAGGTCGATTTTCTAATTTAAAATGTGACACCCTGCAAGTTGTTGAAATATGTTTATCCACTGGGTTACACTTTAAACTTCAAAACCTTTCCTATATTTTACACCAGTGCAAGAGTGGAGACGCGGTGGCCTCATGGTTAGTCACTCTACTCCGGATCGAGTGGTCCGAGTTCGAGCTCTGGACGGAGACATTGTGTTGTGTTCTTTGGCAAGACACTTTACTCTCACAGTGGCTCTCTCAACTGTATAAATGGGTACCGGCGGATTTAATGTGCTGGGGGTAACCCTTCGATGGACTAGCAACCCATCCAGCGGAGAGTAGAAATTTTCCTAGTCGCTTCATGCTACAGAAACCGAGATAAACTCCGGCCTGATGGGCCACTTGGCTCGTGTGCAGACTTAACCTTTACGTTACCTTTTCATGGAAACCTTCCTTAGAGCGGTAATTCTGAGTTAAGATTGCGCGACGTAAGGCGTTGTGTAGACACTGCCGTTATTGCGTGACACACAAAATATGATCGCAAAGGAGAATAAGTTCTAACCAACCTTGTTCTCAGAGCCTTCTCTTCGACAATTTTTCACTAACTCCGAATCGGACCCGAAGCGTTTCCGATCTTATACTTGTTTAATCATAAAAACCCGGAACACTTTGAAAGCCAAGTTAAGGCGGGGGTAAACATGAATAGGCGTGAAATTTGAAGTGATATAAAAAAGGAAATTGTTAGGATTAAGATGGGTTGGAAACACTACCAGACAGTTGACCCCCGCAAAAGAGAGCCCCAGGTTGCTAGGGGACTGTTTGGTATCCGTCTACTAATTCTTCACTTCAAATTTCAATTTTCCAAATCCATCACTCTTCAACATTTCATATTTTCCTCAATTTAACCTATCCCTTAAGAAAAAATATCTCTTTCCCAAAATGGCCAAAAATCACCCAAAAATTTACACAAAACCGCCAAACAGTGGTTAATGAGATAAGCAGAGAGATTTAGTGTCGCTTGAAACGTGACTGAGATATTGGCAGAAAGGCCGTGTTAAGCGACCTCAAAACAGCCTTCACGTTTACCCCCGCCTTAAGAGGAGCGGGGGGGGGGGGGGGGAGTTAACATGAATTTAAGTGAAATTTAAGTTTAAAGAGAGATTAAAAGGGAAAAAAAGTTTTGGATGAAAAAAAAGCGAGGAAAGCTAGAAAATTAGCGAAACGATAGTTGTGCTCGGCGAGCCAAATTTCATCTACATCTACATCTACATTTGAATGCGTCGGTAAAGTCGTTAGACATCACACCAACGTTAAAAATATTACAAAAAAAATAAAATAACAACAACGGTATGAAAGAAGAAGTCGGCGGCTGAAAGCACTCACCAGTGACCTACTAATTGGTAACCTCTTTCATTATATGCTCTCCTATGCTGAAAACCTAATCCTTACGTATACAGAAAAGAAGGCGCTAGACGGTGTAGCCGTTCTTGATTATTCAAACGACAAAATACGATGACACTTTATTTGCTATCCGATGGCAAATTATACCTCATTTCTTTTGTCAAGGCGTAAGCTGGATTGACTGAGAAGCTTTACGCTTTAATTTATGCTTGTACCTGAGCAAACAAGGAAAATATAAGATACTAAAGGTCATTTATTGGACTGCGGACAATGTCCCGAAGAATTCAACCATTAGCACTTTTTTAGGGGTGTGTCTGATTTCAAAGACTGCATTTTATCTATGCATTGCAGATGGCTCGGCCTCCCTTAGCATCAGGTACGAATAGCGTGACTGTCTGGGCAGCCTGGCCAACTATAAGTGCAATAATTAGTGTTTGGTTACACGTTAGATGTCGCGCACGCGATATTGATCATGATAATGAACGTATTCACAAATGTCGGCAATGAAGTGAAAAGCTAAATACGGGATAAAGAATACCAAGCCCTTGACATTGATCACGTGAGACCTAAGTTAGGCTTCAGTCTGCATTCTTATCTCTGAGAGCGGGGAGAGTTGTTCTAAGGATTTTTTGCGCGGCATCAAATATGAGCGGTAGGACAGCCTTGAGAGACGAAGGGATACTCAAAGAGATTTTCCAACTCTACGACAACACAGGAGGCGATAAGATTGACGTGACTCAACTCGGGCAGGTTCTGAGAGCGGCCGGGCTGAACCCAACACAGAGTGAAGTTCACAAAGTGGAACGCGACGTTGGAAAGTCGAGCGTTTCCTTCGAAGAATTCATGCCGATTTACAACTCTGTCGCTCAGCACATGGCCAGCGTGACCAGCAAAGCAACACCTGAACAAGTCGTGGATTGTTTTAAGCATTTCGATCGCGAGGGAAGCGGGAGTATTTCGTCCAGTATGCTACGCCACGTCCTCACTTCTTTGGGAGAGAAGCTCACAGACGAGGAATTTGATACTTTGTCTTCGGGGCATGTGAGCTCCAAGGGCGAAATAAACTATGAAACCTTCGTGCCTGCAATCATGGCAAACGCCGACTGAATGGAAACTTAACGCGTCTGTGCGCTTCATATAGTTTGACTCGCCAGCGAATTATGGAACGATAAACAACGTAGAAACTGAACTGAAGACAATATCGGGTAAAAATAGTTGAAAGTGTTGGCTTGACACGTAATGTTGACCTTTACAAACATGTTGAATTCTATTGCCTTTTATGACTGTCTAAAGGTACATAAAACCAGCAATTAAATCTTAAAGTTACAACAGACTCTCAGAAAAAAACAAAGGGTTATGTTAAACGGCTAATCTTTATGGAGAAACCAAACGACTAAAGGAAGCTGAAGAATGTTTCATCTATTAAAGTCAAGATTGGGTTGTCAACAGTAAAAAAAAATTGTTAAGCTTTATAGACTCCCTTATAAGCTGGTAAACAAATGGGTTAGATAACAGAGTGATATGGAAATTTATATACTCGTGCATGTTCTGGGTATTATGCATGCGAAGTGTTTGTGTGCGAAGTTTATTGTCTGCTGTACGTTCGCCTGTTGTCAAACACGCTTGTACTTCGGTTCAGAAACCGCTTTTTGTATTCAAAGAAGGGTATGCAAATTTAAAGAAATGTATACAACATTCAATAAATTTAAATATTGACATTAAGAAGGCAAATAGAAGTCAATGGATTGCTTTTCTCTCTTATATATAGATTTCACAAGTATCAACACTCAGGATTTTCTGATAAAGTTGCCTCCTAAATTGAGGGCCTTTTAGGTGGCAACTTTATCAGCAACTCCACGTCGATCAGACATCGCCAAATTGCAGGTTACGCTAGGAGCACGCTTGAGAGAAAATTACAGAAATGCCCTTATCCAAACTTGTCAGGAGTCTGTTATTAGTACGACTAAATTCTGAACAGACTGGTAAGAATTCTAGAGGTGTCGACTTTTCTTCAATCTTTATTGCGTTGCTGACATTACTTACATATCTCAATTACAATAAGATTACCAACACGCGTCACAAAAATTTTTAATTATATAACCGCACCCGCCTGTCACATTTAATTATGTACTTGCATTTACGCCACATCACTTACATGCGTCGTTCCCAGAACCCACGTTACCGTTCCGCAGGACAAGGATAACGTGGGCTCTGGGCACGCGAGATTGGGCGAGATTGCCTGGGTCCGGCACATGCGCAGTGCGGGACTCATACTAAGAAGAGGCCGCGTCTACACTATGCTGCAGAAATTTAAAAACGCAGCTTGTTTTTTTTCTACCAGGCCTTCCACCGTCCATACAGCCGCAGAACATTTCCTGTCCTCTACTAACCACATGTACACTGCTAACGACATGCAACTAATACCCATCGAAAAAATCTCTTCTAACCGAGACTCCATTCGTAAGGCCAGGGAGGCTTTTTTAATCCAAAAAGGCAGAACAATTGTTCCTGATGGTCTGAACATCCGCGAAGAAACATTTTAATCGTTTCCTTTTACTTTACTTTGTTTATTTACTATTTTATTTCTTCATATGTTTATCTGTAATTTACACTTGTCAATTATTTTACGTATTTCCGGTAATATGCTACATAAAAACACGCCCCGATGCAAAATTTTCCATTGTACCTGAAGAAGGCTGGTTTGGCCAGCCGAAATATAGTACACGTTCAAAAAAAACATTCTACGTTGTGTCGGTTTCTGCCTTTATATTCTACAAAAGTGGAGCTTTCGAATCGGAGGAATTTGAAAACTCCGGCTTTGCGTTTTAGTGTGGACAGAAAGCATTTTGAAAACGAAGCTTTTCGAAAACAATGACATCACGAGATTTCCCTGCCAGTGTTTTTCAAACATAAATCCAAAATGGCCGGTGATTGTTGCGCTTTCCAATTTTTCCGGCTTAGCCCGGCGATGGACGGAAAACACTTGATGCGTTTTCAAATTTCTCCGGGGTTCTTGTTGTGATCCAGTTTGCTGCCAGAAACCAAACATACACTTAAGTTTTGAACATGTTATTAAAATAACATGTTTAATAACGTTTGAACATGTTACAGTGGAACCTGTATTAAGCGGATCCGGCATATTGAGCGGCACCCTCTATTATGTGGAAATCAGCTTGAGTCCCGAAATTTTCTTCCCACATTTACTGTAAAATAAACCTGCGTTTAGCGGACACCTCTGTTAAGCGGACACGGACACCAATATTAAGGTTTGTTGCACAAAACCTGCAATAAGCGGACACTTCATGGGCTTTTTGCTTCTAAAAGCTCAGCTCAGAAACCGTTAACATTGTTCAGCGATGTCGTTTTAAAGCTAAGTAGATTATTCCAGATTGATGCATTGACTGTCTGGACATTATCAGGCATTATGCCATGAGCAGTCTTCGACAATACACTGTGTTACAAAAGGGTTAATAATTAACTATTACTGCTGAACCTGTTTAGAGCGGACACCCTTTATTAAGCGGACACTAGTGAGGGTCCCAACGGTGTCCGCTTAAAACAGGTGTATGTTTGGTTTCTGGCTTCAAACTAGATAAGACCGTGGTAAGATGTTTTCCATTTTTTTCACAATTATACTTTGTGACACTACCGTGACTTCTAGCTTGTCGTTTCAGGGGCCATTAGCATTTTCCCTTTTATATCATATGCTTGTCAGGCGACCTCCTGTGCAAGTTTGGATAGCCTAAGAGACCCTTCAAGAAAGTGTGTGATGAAAGCTGTACTTTTGTAACTCGTTCACGTGGTGAGTTTGGGAGCCGCCGAGGCTAGCAAAACAAAGGAGGGGGTCTGGGGAAGAGAGAGAGGGAGAGAGAGGGTGGGGCGTGGGTGTGGGGGCTATGACTTATGAGGCGCAATGAGTGAAGCGTTGGCCCTCGCACTGTTCGGCTCGTCTGTAAAAATGCCATGACATAGGCTTAGTATTGGAGCTGCACTGTCTTTCAGCTATTTCAACACGAAGGAGTATGTTAATTGCGACAAGACGTGTACTAACAGGTCCGTTAGCTCAGTCGGCAGAGCGTGGTGCTGATAACGCCAAGGTCGTGAGTTCGACCCTCACACGGACCAAAGATGAGATATTTTTGGCTTGTTTGTTTCATGGGCGAATGGTGCAGAATTTTTCCGGCGTGGAAGGTTTTGTTCACAGATTTGTTCGCTTGGAATTTTTCAATGACCTCGAGAAGCAAACAGAACACTGATAAGACGATATTGCGACATATAGAGCACAACAGCAGGGTCCTTATACAAACCACAACGGCAGCGAAAACGTCGCTAAACGGAGGGTTTAATGAGTACATTCAGCACGAGTTATAAATCTTTGAATATTTCCTAGTCAACCTATATAAAACAAACAAATACACCACGGGGGCGTTATTTTTATAAAACGCTTTCTTTACGAATTTAGCTGTAGCTAGCCTTTATCGACATATAAGTGAAAAGATTCTAAAGTAAAATATTAATCCATGGTTAAGATACCCAACTCGCTGTGATAGCAGCCAAAAGAACCAGCGCTGAATAGAAAATTGCGAATTTGTCTAATTTCCGAAAAAGAGGGCAACCTGATGAGCTATGCTCAAAATTTCGAACATTCATTCCTGGAAATTTCCGTTCCATTTGATTTTTATCCCAGAATTTTCGGTTGAATGGTTCGATTTTCGAAAATTCGACAGTTTCCGGATTTTCTGGAACTTTTCCCTGGAAATTTTCGTGCCATTCAGTGCCTGTTTCGAAGACGTCGGAATGTTTGGTCGAATGGTAAACGCCACACGGTTTTCGTTGGGACAGACTAATATGGCTAATCTTAGGCGCGTGATTCAAGCGGGGCCGGTCAGTCTTATTTTTGCTGCATTACAAGGTTCATTTGACATCTTCAGTGTTACATTTGATCTTTCAGTGATCGATAAGAAACTTAAAGTGCCTATGAAGTAAAAAATAATTGCTGCTGATTTGAAAGGATTTTCAGCGTAAAGTAGAATGGCGTTTTCCTTTTTGGAATACCTTTTTTCGTTTTAGAGATATTCACGTTTTTGTATTATGAGTGATGACGTCATAGGTGGTTCCACTAAAACAGTCCAACACTCAATCAAGCATATCTCTAGAAATATTAAAGCGGTGGCCTTCAAACTTGGCACCAGAAATGTACATCGTAAAAGAAACAAAACGAGACCCGTTGTGCCTTTGCCATGGCAACGGTTATGCCGCTGATCGTGTTTTAATTAAAACTAAAATTCTCACTTAAACAACGATCATCCACTCTCAACAACCTAATGGGGAGAGTTAAGACAATATGGGAACCATGTGTGTTCCGATAAAGACCCTCTGTCCCTTTTCAAAGAGTTCCAAATGGGCATATTTGGTTTTTCACAGAGAGAGAGAACACTGCTCCAATATTTCTGGAGATATTAATGATTCAGTGGGTGCTTACCATTTGTCAGAGTAAACCGGTTGGGATGACCGTTGAATAATGGTAAGGGTTTTTCCAAAACCAGCAAACCAACCGAACGAGATGGCGCTTACCATTGGCGATTTGATATCTCGTAATTGTTTTCGACTGATGAAAGACTGGAAACTGGAAAATTTGGCAAATGGTAAGGAAATTTCCGCCGTTCCGTTCCGAACGGAAAAGGAGGACTACCTCTGGAGGTAGTCTACAATTTCCGAACGGATTTTCCGGAAAATTACCGTTCCATTTGACTCACAACCGAAATTTCCGGATTTTTTGGCCAAATGGTAAGCACCCAGTGTTTTACTTTTCAAGTGAAACGATTTATGACGTCATCACTTCCCTCATTTGCATAATACAAAAACGTAAATATCTTTAGAACGAAAAAAGATATTTCAAAAAGGAAAACGCCATTCTTCTTTACTTTGAAAAGCCTTTCAAATAAGCAACAATAATTTTTTTACTTCATAGGCACTTTAAAGATACATGAAAATAAGCCAGGCGGTGGAAAACCGTAATTCTTCATTTCTCCGCACACATGGTGACAAACATTTCTATTTGAGGTGCGTGACGCACTTAAAGCTCCAGTCGTTATCAAATGAAAGATTAATCAATGATTAATTTTAGCCCTATCTGACAAAGTGATTCGCATTTCTAGAGAGAATATTTTTTTAACATTTCTGATCGTTTTTTTATTATTTTTGTTTGCACTCAGCTTGCTGTGACTGAAGCTCTGTTGCTGCATGTAGTATCGCGTGACATCAGCTGATCACTTGTAGCCAATTGCTGTGAGACGGACTGTCAAATATGAAATATGTAAAACACATTTCTGTCTCTCCTGCTCACCGGCCCATCCTTCAGCGCTCGTACTGGGTGGATCCCGTGATTTCAATCACACACACCTCATATTCTATCTTCCGCTGCGAGAAACTTCTGTATCTGAAATATTAAGCGGATTGGCATCTCTGAGTCGCTTCACTTCTCAAAATGGCTGCGAATTGCGGATGGCTGTGGTCTTTTATCTGGTTCATCCTTTTGATCTGTTTAGCTTGGCCACTCGGGATTCTAGCTGCAGTGTTGTACGCGATCTTTTCGCCTTTCGCAGCTTGTTGTAGTCCGTGTACAGACTTTACAAACTTTCTAATGGAACATGGCGTGAAGCTACCCTATACGGCCGCTACCAACATGGTTCACGGCCGATCTGGCTGTTAAAACTTGGTGTGGACGAGTTACGGGAACCCTGTTTGTCCTTTTGAAGACGCTCTATTGTTTTGTAGTTAGTTTGACGGCCTGGGTATGGCACAAGTCACGAAAGAAGAAAAACACACAAATTACTTTGATCTGCTTCGACTCGAGGATATATAAAACAGCAAGTCACTTCAATAAACTGGGAACTGAACAAAACGAAAACGAAAGCAAGATCAAGAGCAAGATCAAGCTTTATTTTAACAAGGACAACTCTTGCTTAAATTTGTTTCAAGGAATTTATTGTAATTTATGCTTCCTTGATCTGTGTTATTTTATTCGAAGTTATGTTGATCTTTGTGTAGATTGCCCGTAGAATTCGATGACCGTAGATGGAAATATTATGTAGAAAGTTCTGTCGTCAAGGAATCTTGCTTGTGTTGGCCCCAAGTACACTGAAGTTCCAAAAGCTAATGTAAGGTTAGATTAATGAAGTCTTTTGTTTGCCTGAAAGTTACTGAATATATTCACGGTTGAGTGGAAACCAAAAGTAATTGCTGTAATTGTCCCTTCTTCCGTTTGCTCGCTATGGAAGTGGTTACAAATCTACAAGAAAGATAAAAATACCGGGTCGAGTTTGCAAATATTGACGGCGCAATGTCTTGTTTTTTCATAACAATTTACATAGCATTTTTTATTAAAATTTAAAATCCGGAAAACCACTGTTGCATTAATTAAACGAGTTATAATCAATGGGCGGTGGTTTGTGACCCAAGAAGATAACCATTTCATTCGTTCATCAGATATTTTCAGGGTGACTGTTTTTATCATATTTATTGCCCACAATACTCTGTTGGAGAGCAGACCTTTACTGACTGTCAAAACAGAAAAGAATGGAAGTGAAAGGCTGACTTATGCCTAAAAATGTCACAGTTTTGCCAACTTTAGTTTGATTAATAATACATCTTTTGCAGTCTGTGAAATATTTATGCCAGTGACCATTTTCACAGGAACATGATATCAGCATTATTCTCAACTAGTGAGCAACAGGTAGCAAGCACTTTATCTATTGTAGTTTTCATAACCAAAACGTCAAATATCCCTCATGGGTCCTCATGACTGGGGTTGTTTTGAAACAGGAAATGGCAAATGGACCTTTTTTGGCAATATGGCAAAGATTTTGAATTCTATTGTTTTAAATACCTATTATGCTCAGGGGGCAAATTAGTATGTATTCGCCCCCTAAGCATCCCATGATAGGTATTTGAAACTTAAGCAATAGAGCACTTTTTCCGTGTTGATATAACCTCATCTAAGCATGAGGAGGGTTGGGAGAATTCGAGACAGTTATGCAAACCTGAGATGTAGTCGAGGGTTTGCATAACTTTTGAGAATTCTCCCAACCCTCTGAGTGTTTAGATGAGGCTATATAAACACAGAAAAAGTGCTCTGTTGCTCTTATAAGATAATTCTCAAAAATATGCATGAATCTAAGCATATACTGTCATCTAAACACACCTATCGACCAATGAGTCAGCATGCATAGTGGCTCAATTATTTTATAAAACAGAATTCAAAATGGTTATTGTATCGTCAAAAGGCCCATTGACAAGGTCAAACCAACCCTTCTTCCATGTAGAGGCTAGCTATATAGGTCGCATTTCACAGAACTGTGAAATGGTCTCTTGACTGACACTGCACTGAGTTTATCCCAGTTTCCATATCATCAGAGTATTGCTTACCCCCTTGAATGAATCAATGATGGACAATTGGAGTTTATAAGCCACTCCATTTTGTTAGGTTTCCCTAAGCAGTCATTGGGACCGAGTAATAATACACTTGCCAGTGAGCAATCCAAAGCAATGTGATAGGCAGCTATTTGTCAACTTGAAGTTGATAAAGGTAAACTAACTGGTGTAGGGAGATTGTGAAGCACATTTTTTTTAGCTTTAGCCCTTGGTCAGAAAAAAGTTGATTAATGCAGTTGAATCCCCCGTAAGCGACCCCCCAAAATGTCAAGCCTAGGTGGTTGCTTATGGGAGGTAGTTGCTTTCAAGAGCTAAGACCATGTTGGGTCAAAATTTTGCCTTTTTAGCATATGGTAACCACAGAGATTTAGACAATTTCGAGAAAAAATCTGGTACTTCCCATTCAGAAATTTCCGTCTCTTGCACTACTGAGGAAATTATGCAATAATATTTCAACACCTTGTTATCCAATCTGTGCTCCACTATCTGTCAAGTCAGGTGTCTTAAGGGAGGTTAAAAACAATAGAAAATTTCAAAAAATAACCAACAGGAAGTTCGACAGTAGTGTCAGTTGCATGTTTCTTTAGAAACTAACACTTTTTATAGGCCAGTGATTTGCCTTGGAACATAACCAGTCCAACTCACACCATTACATCATGCCATCAAGTGTCCTAAATAATTTTAAAAAACTCAGACCAACTTTTCTGATTTTCCCAAGGTGGGTACACCTCTAAATGCAACAATGCTGCTCAAGAGTGTGCTATAAAATCCTGGAAACTGCACGAGGTCATGGGATACTGTTTATAGTCCTGACCCCTAATCTAAGCTGGAGTGATTCCCTGTAACAGACCAATTTCAGGATATTAAATTCAGCCTAACACAACAGATCTCAGTGTGAGACTCTGGGGAATAAACACCACAAATTCTTTAGTTATTCCCCAGAGCCTTGTACTGAGGTCCATTGTTTTACGCTGAATATATCTCAAAATTGGTCTGTTTTCACACCACTTTCCTAGCAGTTCTTTGTATTGGTGACTGACACTATTGAATAAAGTGAATACCTAAAGCATCAGGATTTATTTACGCTCACCCTCTTCGCGCGCTCGTTTTTTCCCCTTCTCCCTCCCCTTCGACGCCTGCCACGCAGGCTACTTCATGCTGTGTTATAAAGAGGATTTTTTAGTAGAGCTGGGCCGTTTATAGACCGTGCTATAGGGAAATTTTGGAGGTCATAGTCTGCATGGTTTCCGCTGTTATCGGCATGTCGCTTTTCAGAGTTTGACACCTCTGTAATTAGCCATGTGTTTATGCATTGTCTAGGCTCATTTCTAAGGCCCGGTTCAAACGTCGAACTTTACATGTGCCGAATCGAACCTAATACCAATTCGGGTCGACCCAAATGATTAGGTTCGGCAGTTGATTCAAACGTCGAACCCAATTTAGTCGAACTTAATTGCAAAAATAAAAGATGCACTATTACAAACAGCGGTTATTGCTGACCAAAATGGCGGAACAAATTTGAAAAAGACACATTGCGAAAATGAAGAGCTTGCTTTTCTTGCAACTCGGCGATCAAGGAGGGCAGAACAAGTTGAAGAAGGCGACTCCAGATGTAGTTAGCATTAAACAACAGAAGATGATTTTTGAATTTGGTTTGCCTTCTATTATTGCTTATTCCCAAAGGAACATCGCAGTTCCTCGTCCAGTTCGTTCCTGTCGTCGGTTTCTTCAAGATTCATTTATTTTGTCATTTTCTCTCAAAATGCCACCGAACTGCCTGCTTTTCAACCCGCTACACTCTTATCGTTTTCAAATACGAAACATGCACCGCATATAGAAGTGTTTATGCACATCAAGCAAGTATATTTCGTGTTCTCGAAGCAAGAGGGAAACATACTCTTCCCGCTCTTCCCACCATTTTGTTCCAGAAGATCAAAACAAGCTGTGTACGCATGACAAAAAAGGAACGTGCAGAACTCTGGGTAAAAAATAATTTATTTAATGTATTTGTAATGTATGCATTAGGTTCGGTACATGAAAAATCGGAGTCGCTCCGCAGTCGCTCCGTAGTCGAACTGACCGACTGACCATGTCGAACTTAATTCTCGGGTCGACCCAAATAACATCTGTCGAACTTAATTGATTCAAACGCCGATCTCGTCATGTAATTGGGGCTATTAGGTTCGGCTCATGAAAAGTTCGACGTTTGAACTGGGCCTAAGATATGAGATATATGTCTCCAAGAATTTGCTTTCAAGGGACAACATGTGAAATTTGCCGTGAACATGTTGCCTACGTGCATCTAATTGTGACGCCGAGCCCTATGGCGTACCATCGGGGCCAAAATTCAACTTTTGAATTTTGCTTGTACGTTTGGCATTCGATGTTGTAGTTTTACATTCCAATTGACGATTTGACATTGTTTGTTTCACAATTCAACATCCAAGTTTACGCAATTCAACATCCAAGTTTACAATTTTACATCCAAGTTCACGCAATTCAACATCCAAGTTTACGCAATTCAACATTCAACTTTGAAAAATGCATGTTTTCGATATCCAACCGCAATCCAGTCAATGACAGTCAGTGTGGGCTCAGAAAACTATCAAACTTCTCCCTGTGCACACAGCGGTCAAACGCAAAAATCCAACGCCACTTCCGGTTTTCGCCGCCTCTAACTTCGTAAGAGTTTGAAGAGAAAACCTGCAAGACTTCTGTAGGAAAATATTATAAAAATAGTACTGTGAGAGAAAATTACAAGCTGGGAGGACTTTAGGATGTCCATCACTAAATGTCCTGGTCATATGCGAAGTTTAAAGCTTAACTTTTCAGCGACTGTCTTAACTTTGGGCTTGAAAGCGAAAATTTTCGAAAATTTAAGACTTTGTCAAGGAAAATTTTGGGGAGAACTACGCACGCGCGCCACGTTTGACCGCTGTGTGCTCCCTGTGTAGGGGCTAGCAAAGGCAGGTCACGCTACCCTAGACAGTAGCTTTTACCACGTAAAAATGGCGCCGTAGTCATTCTTTTTACACCCAACACGCGATCGTACGTAAGTAATTTATTTGTAAGTTCAGATACACCACATTCATATATCTCACTGTCCTTTCTGGGTGTGGACAAAACCTGGGCCCGGGCCCATGGGCTACCCTATGGGCTACCCTATTTTGATGATTTTACAATCTCACAATAATTTTTGGAGGGAATTAGGGAAAAATTGAGAATTTCCGGATAGATTTTTAGAGCATTTTTCGGGATATTTGTGTCTAGGCCTAGAACAAAACAGTTTTGACACCACGTTATTCCTATGGCTTGAATTGACGAGACAAACAACGCTGTGCAGTTAAAATGGCTTTTTTAAGAAAAGTTTTTTTTTTTTTTTAATTTGTTTTCTCAAAGTGCAACTTTACCTGTGTATTTATTTGTTTCTTTATTTGTCATTCTACATTTTTTATCTTACTATTTTTCAGCGCTGAATATTTTTCAAGGTGTTTGTTTGAACTTTGCAAGAACTTTAGGACGCGCTGTTGTTGTTGAATGGTTCAAGGGTAATTCCGACGTCACACGAGCAGTTTATTTTTGGAAAGCAAAGCTTGAGTCAGTTGTGTTTCGAGGCAGCAAGTCTTTCCAACAAAATCAAAGGCGTAATTTCTCACGGTCAAAACTGGACTTGAGGAAGAAAGCACTGATGTAAGTATATATGAAATAATTCATATATTTGAACTGCGGTCATAGATGAAATTCATATATACTTACATCATTTCACTCCTCACGGGAAGATATGAACTCAACAAATTGACCTCGCTCCCAATGTGTGGCTTCATAGCTCAGTTGGTAGAGCATCGCACCGGTATTCGCGGAGGTCACGGGTTCGAATCCTACGGAGCCCAGTAAGTGCCATGGTTTCCCATACTTTTTTCTGCCGCCATGTCGACATTTGCGTCGAGTTTTATGTCCAGTTTTTTGCCGACTTTTTTTTGTCGACTTTTTTGTCGACTTTTTTGTCGACTTTTTTGTCGACTTTTTTGTCGACTTTTTTGTCGACTTTTTTGTCGACTTTAATGGCGACTTTTTTGGCGACTTTTTTGGCGACTTTTTTGGCGACTTTTTTGGCGACTTTTTTGTCGACTTTTTTGGCGACTTTTTTGGCGAATTTTTTGTCGACTTTTTTGGCAACTTTTTTGCCAAGTTTTTAACATTTTTTGTCGCCTTTTTGTGGAGTCTTATGCAGCGTCGATTTGAGTGAGTGAGGTCAGTTTCTTCAGAAGCAAGCCAAAATGGCCGTCTTTGCCATTCTTACTGTATTCGCTCTCAATACCTGGACTAGTGAAGGCGTTAGACTTCCAAACTATATCCCCACGTTGCAGGTGAACCCTGGAGGACGTAATGACATTATCGAAAGCTATTTTCGACTAGGGCTTGACTATACTGAAATTCTCTTGTATCTCGTGTTGTTTCATGGAATCAACTTAAGCCTTAGACAGCTCAAAAGAATCTTAAAAACCAAAGGACTCGGAAGAAGAAGAAACCCTAGCGATTTAAGAGAGGTGTGTCAAGCGGTCGAAGAAGAACTGCGAGGAAGTGGAAGTAGCATTGGTTATAGACAAAAAAGTCGACAAAAAAGTCGACAAAAAAGACGCCAAAAAAGTCGCCAAAAAAGTCGCCAAAAAAGTCGC
>OZ026603.1:26097888-26140388 GCA_964020085.1 Micromussa lordhowensis | reverse complement strand
TACGGTTTCTTTCACTTTCATTGATTGTCTCCAGTCTCAAGGTTTTTAAAATACATTTCCACAGAACTGACAAAACATTGAATTAAAAAAACATATCTATTATCTTGACTACTTTATTTTACGTTTGTTATGTCAAGATTCGTTTTCTTTATCAAGTTCTCGGTTTGTTCACCTTAAACATTTTACCATGGCCCGGTACAACCCAATCTGCAATCTCCAGTACTCTTTTTCTGCTTTCCCTTTGTTTCTCTGGGAATTCGCTGTATTCCTCCCACAAATTGTCGTCCCCTTCGTGTTCAAACACATCTCCACAGATCACAACAGTTCCATGCTCCGTGCCTCTCACTACAACGCTAACATCCGAGTCGGTATGGCCCGGCGTACTAATAACTTGGACATTCTCACAATCAATACAATGCGGTGCTCCTTTGTTGAAGTTTTCCGGTGGATCGACGAAAATGTCCTGCTCTTTTAGAATATCACGAGACACCATGTGAACGGCGTTGGAAAATAGGTTCAAATTTCCCACATGATCTACATGCCCGTGGGTGCATATAACGTAGTTTACCGCTTCTGGTGCTACATTGTGTTGCTTCAACTCTTCGAGCAGACGCTGTTTATCTCGAGGGCTTCCAGTGTCGACGAGAACTTTCTTATCCTTTCCAGTGACTAAAGTGCATGTTCCATTCGCTCTATACCTTTTTTCGGCATCCGTGTAGCCGTAACCTTCGAGTAAAACTTTAACTTTATACATTTTCTTTTAATACTTCGGCCATGTGAGGACTCGGACGCGGAAGACTGGTTACTAATGTTATGAAAGTCGCTGACCAGATTTCAACAGGCGCAGGTTTATCATTTCCCATCGACTTCCTCCTCTCGTGATACAGTAGTTAAACTTCTACAATGTTGGGCTGTTTCGTTGAGAGAAAAGTACGGTCTACCTGATTAGGTTCCATTGACAGATATGTCAGGTAGCGAACAAGAAGGTAAAGGAGAAGCTAAAATGGTTTCAATCCCCTTGTCGTCCGACGAAGAAACACCAGCTGGTAAGTAAGCTTATGCATTTGTAATTTTAATAATACGCAGCTCAGTTAGATTTTGAAAATCTTCGAGCTTATTATGTAGAATCTGTTTTCTTTTTCTGTTATTACACTTCATTTAATAGGATTGTAAAGCTAAGCTTGTTTGGTGTTAGCTATATCAGGGTGCTCGAGCATACAAACTAACGACAATTTTTATCACAACAAGGACAGATTCTTGCCTTATTTCAATGTCAAAGTAATTGGCATTTTTTTACGCATCTGTTCTCTTACTAGCTGAAAACTGATGTTTTAATTGTGACATTGTCAAATTCTCCAAGGGCTTTCTTTTTAGAAAATACCGTAACTAAGACGGAAGTTATCTGAAGCACCAACACAAACTTGCATGTAGCTTGCAATTGTTGAACTACGTATTACAAACCATTGGGTTTCTGTATTGTTTATTGTTTATTTTTGGTATTGTTTTTTTATTCTTGGCCTGCTTTGTAGTGTTTGCATGTGCTTTGCCCTAGATGAACAGGTACTTGTATGTTTTCATCAAGGCTAGCAACACTCCTAATTGTCAGCCCTTGTTTGAGTTGACAAACTGTTGGCTCATTACATAGAAAATAAATGGTTTACTACATTTAAGATTCGTTTGAAAATTTGATTTTAGGGGCAGCTAGCCATCAATCAAGCCAACAAGGTTATAGCCATACAGGAAAAGATGCTAGCATTAAAGGTATTTAGGAATCTGTAGGTGTTGTCTTCATTATAAATGTCTAGAGAGAGTTACATTTATGGGCAGTAATCATTAGACAAGTTGCAGAGTCATTTGAATCCAGTAATAATATTTCCCTATGATAAACACTGTTCATTGTTGTATTTTATACCATACAATAGCAAATACAGCCAATCAGAATACAGGAAAGCTGTTGTATATTGAATGATACTACATCCAACCCACCCATCATGCGTTGTGCATACATCATACATCATACATGTATGCCGCATTGATTGTGTAACATTACACAACCTATGAAACCTTTGCAGATTTATTAAAGTTCCCTTTCCAATGGTTGCTATTTGATGTATAACTAAGGTTCTTTATGTTCAATTTTTTTTATGAAAATGAGTTTCAATTCAAAGCAAATTCAAAAGACATGAACACATATGCAAATTCACTGTGCTGTGGACTGAAGATAATCTGGAAACAATTGACACTTAAATCATTGATAACTCAAGTACTTTCATGAACATCTTGATTTAAGATTATAAAAATTGTTTCCATTGAGTTTCTTCATTTGCGATGATAGTATTGGGTCTTGCGAAACAAGTTTCCATTCAAATGCCGTCATGCATTCAACAAGTTACAATGAAAAATAAAGTGACTGCTGAACCTGAATTTTCATCAGTGTCTTCAACATTCGTTTTTCTTCACTTCCATTTAGTTTTTCTTGTAAGTTCAAGTTTGTTTCTCTTGAAGTGGCATGTAAAACAAGAGCAAGAAAAACCGGATGATCTAACAGGGTAATCTTCACTGGGTAGCGAGAAATTAATTGTTTTCTAGCAAGCTAACTGCTTGTAATTTATTCCAAAATATACAACGAGAGGTGGTAAGTTACTTTTGAGTGGTACTGTATACCACTCGAAAGTGTTGCATACATGTAACTAGTACATGTATGTATATGGTAAGGAAAGTTGTCTTGACACAGACATCCCTTGATACTGAAGGGCCCGAACACTATACACTGTACCTGTACCCTCTGGTGTAGTGATGTGGATGAAGCCTAATCATTTATACACGACACTTGTAAAGAAATCTGCGAAGAAATGTTGCGCTTTGGATCCAATGCCGACCACACTGGTGATAAAATGTATTGATGTGCTTTTGCCAGTCATTAAGCAAATGATAAACCTATCCTTCAAGAATGCGTCCTTACCTGATGTGTGGAAGGAAGCTTTGGTGAATCCTCTTCTTAAGAGATATGACCTGGATCTTGTATATAAGAATTACCACCCTGTCAGTAATTTATCATATGTATCAAAACTAACGGAGCGTTCAGCTTCAGATCATATGTCATCCAATAGTCTTTACCCTGATTTACAGTCTGCTTACGTGAAGAATCATAGTACGGAGACAGCTCTTGTGAAAGTAAAGAACGACATTCTAATGAATATGGATAAAGGTCACATGACCATGCTAGTTCTACTTGATTTTAGCTCGGCCTTCGATACTGTTGACCACAATACACTGCTCTTGAGTCTTTATTCACGATTTGGCATTTCTGGAAAAGTCCTAACTTGGTTTTCCTCGTACTTGAATAACAGATGTCAACGTGTTTCAATCAGTGGAACTCTATCTGATACCTTTGTTGTTGTGACCGGCCGTTATTTTGAGCCCTGCTTTTAAGCCTGACTCGCATGCTAAACAGATGGAGGCAATGTCTACTATGCAACGCTGTATAGATGAGTTGCATGTACGTCAATGGATGATGACTGATCGACTAAAACTTAATGATGATAAGACAGAGTATTTACTGATTGGTACTAGGCAGGCTACTGCAGGCTACTGCTGCATTAGTCCCCCCTTCACTCATCCCTTGCTCATGGGAAGGAGTTTCATAAAGGGCACCAGGCAAATTGGGCTGTGAGGTTGATTTTGCACACCTCGTTTGACCATCAGAGGAAGTTTTTCTTACTTGAATTTAAGTTCAGAAAGGTTTGCCCGCCTGTGAAAAGCAGTTGCCCTCCTGCTAAAAATGTTAAATAACTGAAACTCCTGCAGAGGTGGCCTCTAACACTATGACTTGGACATCTATGCTTCGTTTAACTCTATGGTTTAGGTCCTTATCTATACCTCAGTGGAGATACTCCTGGAATATTCCTAGATACAAAACTTGCCTGTTCAGTCTTCATTGCCACTAACAAAGACAGTGTCAGTAGTAAATTGCAGTCTGACAATGATATTTTTCTCTTGTTAATCAAAGATAATGTAACAGAGGATGAGAAAGATGAAGCCGATGAGAAAAATCGACTTATTAGTCAAGTATTGGAGCTTCAAAACACTTTGGATGGTAAGTAGCAATACGTTTTACTCTCTACTGCAAATAGACAATATTAATGTGGGTTGAGTTTGTTGTTGGTTTCTCGCCTTCCTTTGAGGGATTTTCTCTGGGTTCTCTAGTTTTGCCTCCCTCCACAAAAACCAACATTTTCCAAGTTGTTATTCGATCAGCATAGAGGACCAAAACGAAGACCAGCTATTAGGCTGATGTGGCTTGGATCTCTCTAAATACATGTATACATGTACATGTATATGTGTTATTTGCTCGTTTGGAGGTCCATATAGTGAAAAACTGTGACAAGCCCAAGGTCAAATTTTTCCACTATACAGACCGACCCTAAGCTGGCAAATAATAATGATAATAATTATTATTATCATTCGATGCATTTTTCCCTTCCTTTTCATTGGCCGAGTCTGCCTACAAATAATGGTCTGCTCATGCGTAGTACCGTGTATGTGTGTTTTGCTGAAAATAATATTCTGCTCATGCGTAATTGAAACCACGTTTCTGTGTGAAAAATGGCAGATCGCTTCGATGAGCTGTCAGAGAGTGATCTAAATATGAAAACAAAACTGGTAATCGAATGATAAAACAATTATTTAACCCGGTTATCGCAAAATATCGTGATTTGTCAGTGTCTCGCATATCAATTATTTGCCTCAGCCTTTGGCTTCGGCAAATAATTGATCTGCTCGCCATTGACAAATCACGATATTTTTCTCAACCTCGTCCAATAATTGTTAATTATTTTTCCCAGCGGTAAGTTGGCTTACAAGTGGGTTTGTTTAGTACACAACTTTGTTGTTGCGATTTGCTGACTCAAAATCAGACCTTTTTTTTACCATAAATTGAGTAGCAGAAATCGAGGAAATTTGTTAAGTGTATTCCACAGAAATTCTCTTAAATACAGCAATGACCAGAGAGGTAAACTCGACTGCAATTGATCTTTTTGCTTAAAATTGAGTGGCAAGAGAAACACATTACAGCGCCGAGCTACAAACAACCAAGCAAACCCTCACAATTTCAGAACACTCAATTGAATTTGATTACAGTGACATTTATTCTAGACTTGCGGGCACCGCTTTGTTTATTTTAGAGGTAAAATCAGCATACAAGCCAAGTGGCTTATTAGGCCGGAGCTTATCCCAGTTTCAGTAGCATGAAGTAACTACATGTAGGAATATTTCTACTCCCCCCTGTAGTCCATTGCAGGGTTTCCCCCAGCATTAAATTCACCGGTACCCACTTATACACCTGGGTGGAGAGAGGCACCGTGAGAGTAAAGTGTCTTGCCTAAGAACACAACACAATGTCCCCGGCCATCCATAGTGCTCACTCTGGAGTCGAGGTCACTGACCATGAGGCCACCGCGCGTCCACTAATAGAGATAAACTTGCGTTACTTAATCGCTGACCTGGAAGTGCTAAAAGGGCAAAGGTTAATGATTACTTGTAGTTCACTCATGAAAATTGACCAACACAACAATT
Organism: Micromussa lordhowensis; assembly: GCA_964020085.1. Lineage (NCBI taxonomy): Eukaryota > Metazoa > Cnidaria > Anthozoa > Scleractinia > Lobophylliidae > Micromussa > Micromussa lordhowensis. Next base: position 26,134,814 of record OZ026603.1, on the reverse strand, counting down.
TCACCGCTGTTTCCTGCCTTTACCGTGACTGTTGTCAGAGATAGGAAAATCTGGAGCGTGCTGAGAGCCAATCAGATGACAGGATTCATTACGGTGCCCTCTTGGGAAAAAATAATGCAACTTATTAAATATTTTAATAAATAACTTTGTGTTATGATGTGTTGATGGCGTTCTGACCAGTGTTATCTATTTTAACATGTTTTGAGGTACATGTAGAGCCAATTGACATGGCTGCACGTGGTAGCTGATGTTATTATATGGCTAGCTCCGTGAGCAGGCAAGATGAATCAAATCCTACGCTGTGATTGGCTACCCGAGTGGGCAAGATGGAGCTAGTTTGCCCGCTTGGGAATACCCACCTTGCCCCGTAAGCCATATAATAAATCATTTATTGACCAATCTTGTTCAGTCAAGATGGCTTGATATTGGCTCATACTTTTTTTGCATGTTTATGGACCTCGAGTCCGTCTCGGTCCATAAACACACAAAAACAGAACTCCGCCAATATCCAGCCATCTTGTCCTCACACTTGGTCAAGAACCCATATGTATTTGTTCCCTTCTTAACACTTGTGCAAACATTCTAAGTGGTAACTATTGAATTTTACCACAATTGCTGCTAATCTCGAAATCTGATTGGCTAATTTGCCGTGGTCGATGAGAGTCCATACCACGCTGCTCGCGTCATTGTGTCACGCAATGCCTTTTTCAGCTTGCGCTCTGAAAAAACCCATTTTCTTTGATGTTGATATTGTGGTAAAAACAAATCGAAATGCGCTTAATTGTGCTCTAACGAGTACCAGTCATTGCTCGTTCCCAGACATCATTTCTGTATGTTGAGCGAGTTTGCAAAAGTTTTTGAAAGGAAAGTATGACGCGTACAAATAGCTCATTTGCATAATGCAGCGCATGCACTTTCAAGTCCGTGTTTAGCAAAGATTCCCTTCGTTATCTTTGATATTGTGGTGAAAAACAAATCGAATGTGGTTTAGCGTGGTATGTACTCTTATCGACAACGATATGCGTCATCAAATTTGTTGCGGACTCACGAGGCACAGCCGAGTGAGTCCACAACATTTTGACCACTGTGATGATGTGTATCGTTGTCGATAAGAGTACATACCACGCTAAACCACATCCGATTTGTTAATCAGACACTAGCAAGTGTCCTGTGGGTGTCCACTCACAACAGTCTCTGTCTCTGGTACGTGTACATTTCCTATCCCTATGTAATTGCGTAGTAGTGAGGTGCTGGTGCATTGTTTCTGTAAAGAATGAAAAAAATAACTGCTTTGTCAATATCTTTCAGATTTATCCCAAAGAGTAGATGCTGTGAAAGATGAAAATCTCAAACTTAAGTCAGAAAATCAGGTACCAAAACGTTTAAAATTCAGTCTTTAGTTCACGTAGTATATACATGTTCTAACAAGAAAGGTAACAGTGGCCCAGGGGCTATTGACCCGTGGCCCTTGAAGGCGAAGGGTCTAATTGTTTTAGTATCACCCAACTAGTCTGACAGAAATGGCAATTAACAAGTTAGCAAATTTAAGTTGAAGAAATATTTATTTGGGACTAAAACGAAAGAAGGCGTTACACTCGATGACGCTCGAGGACTATTGCTAATAGTCCTCGAGTAGCGTAGCCAATTAAAATGCAGGATTTGCATTAGTCCACTAGTTGGGTGATACTAAAGCCTGTGATCAGGTGCTTTAATGGAAAATGATTGGCGAGTGAAAAGAAGCAAAACACTTGAGCTGTTTGCACGTCTAAAATTCCCATTTTTGTGCTTGCTGATTGGGTTTTAAACTTGACCTCTAGTAGAGCTTGCAACTACATGTGTAATCTTTAAAATTTATTAATTACAATTGTAGTACATAAATTATTAACTAATACATGTATAATAATACATGTATACTTTGATTTCTTGATCTTTAAGGTACTTGGACAATACATAGAAAATTTGATGTCAGCATCAAGTGTATTTCAGCCAGCCAACCCTGATAGTAAGAAAAGGTATGAACAATGTTCAGCATTTTGTCATCAGCATTGTGTGTTTCTCCTGGGCCTTTCCACAAATATTCGGATAATTATTTAAAATAGGAAATTTAGAAGTTTCCAAAGGTACATGTATTTTAGAAATATTCATGAGAGTAGCATTTTTTGGCTGAGCCCTTTGTTTTCCTAGCTATTTCTTTTACACGAGACTCAGTTCTATGCCAGAAACAGCCAAATTCAGCGATTTCCTACTTTGAAAATGTATTCCTGACCAATAATTTCATATCACTACAAGCACTTAGGTGCAATTTTCCATAACTGGCAGATGCTGGGAACATTGAGGCACCTTAATTTTATTCCTCTACTCCAGTTGCGAAACATTTTGCAAATTTTTGCCTAATGAGTGATTTAAAATCGGTTCATTTCTAAAACATAACTACGGGATATTTAGAAGGTTTTTTTTGAGATATTTAGAACTTTTTTTGAGAATTTTCGGAAAGATATATATTTGTGGAAAGACCTTACCTAGTTTCTCCTGTGCCGTTTTACAAGTCAGAGTGTTAATCAGTACTTGTTTTGCTTGAGAATCTCAACTTCTCTTAAAATATGACAGCCACTGACTGCATGCCGGTTAGGTCAGTATTTTGAGCAGCATTGATCAACAAACAAAAAATTATACTGATAAAAATTAATATGAAATTCTCGTGATGTGCCATAACGAATTATTGTAGGGGACACTCAAGGAGAATTCGAATATTTGTTATGATAAGTAATATAATCTTCTTTCCAGGCCCAGCCCGTCCAAGCCAGGAGCAAAGAAAGGAGAGAAAAGATGATTTGTTGTTAGCCAGTACACAAACTTTCTTGTATATACTACTGTGAAATGTTATAGACTTCACTTCAAATTCCTGCGCCATTCGTATGACGGTTACCAGTAAATATTGGAAAATAAAATGAGCACGGTTACTTTTTTGTCAGTTTTTGCTATAATTATGTTATCAAGAAGGCAATGGTATTACATGTAGTTGTTGTAGTGGTTGCTATTGTAAATGTATTTTTGTTTCAAATTGAATTTACCTGTTATCAAAACACAGGTCTATATGTATTTATTTCAAATAAAAGACATAACTGCTTTGTAATTTTGGTGTTATTTTCAAGAAGCTCCCAAAAGTGCAGGTTTAGTGCGCTCGACTCTGGATCGAGCAGCCCGGGTTCGAGCCCTGGTCCAGGGACTTAATGTTGTGTTCTTGGGCAAGGCACTTTACTCTCACAGTGCCTCTCTCCTTGCCCGCCACGATTAGCTCTCTAGCTACAGTATCTGCGGGGTCGCTATCGCACATTTTTGTTGGACAAAGAATAGAGAAGAAGAATCCACCCATGTGTACAAATGGATACCGGCGACCTTAATGCTGGGGGTAACCCTGCGATGTGGGAGGAGTAGAAATATTCCTAGTCGCTTCATGCTACAGAAACCGGGATAAGCTCCGGCCTGATGGGCCACTTGGCTCGTATGCAGACTTTACCTCTAAAATAAACAAAGCGGTGTCCGCAAGAATAGACAGATAGTCTGTCCATAAAGTACAGTCGAAGCTCTCCTTGCGAAGTCGGAGTCGAAGCTCTCCTTCTCTCGTAAGCGACCAGCTCTAGTTACGACTACCTTTGGGAAACCCTGTTTGAACTGTGACATAAACTTTGTAATAAAAAGCTCTCCGCGTTAGCGACTGCGACCCGGGGGGATACTCCCTTATGGGGACGTGCGGCCACCAGGGTACGTTCTTAGGGATTTTTGTCTTAAACTGGGTATCGAGTTTATCATTTTTTGTCTTAATCAGGATATATTTTCTTGGACGATAAACAGCAAAATTTTTACAAGCTCTTGTTAATTAATATTGACTTCCGTTGAGTTTGGCGTTTATTAAACAGGGTATCAAAAATCGGAATTTTGTCTTAAACAGGGTAGGAAAATATTTGTCTTAAACGGGGTCAGGGTACGAGGGGCGGGGCCGCACCTCCCCACCCAGGGATATATCGAGTACCCCCCTGGGGAACGCGACCAGTTTTGGAATTACCCAACTGGACTTATCCGTTGTTTTAAAGCTCTTGTAAGCGACCACTCAGATTCTTTTACATATAAAACAACACTTAAATTTAACTTCACGGTGTGGTAATGGTTATTCTGGTCTAAAAAATTGAACATAAAGTTTAGCCCTGGCTGTATCAGATATAAAGATTTAGTATATACTAAAACAGTGGATAGCGTTGATGGCGCGCGCTGATTGGCTCGTCAAACTCCGGATATCCTGTGCTATTTACCTCCGAGCAACTCGAGAGAAAATGGCGCCGGTTTGCATCCGTGAAAAGCGAACAAATCATCCAAATTAATTTGTTTTTGGTGTTATTATCTCACTGTTTTAGTATATACTAAAACAACTATTCACCTCAGTGTCGGTGGCTAGCGGTGGATATTTACCTCGCCGCTTCGCGGCTCGGTAAATATCCACCGCTAGCCACCTCCACTTCGGTGAATAGTTGTTAAATATCAGATATAATGAAAACACCGAGGAAGGTTTAGAAGAAGTTTTCGCCGATAGAGACTAAATTTAGTGAAGAGGAGAGGAAAGTGAAGATGGTTCGGAATACAATGGCGATAGTTCTGGCTCTGAAGATGAGGAACATGACAGCCCGAGTGTTAGTGAAGACAGCGAAAGTAAACAGGAAGATGCAGCACCTAACAGAGGCCAAGGAAGAGGTGGTCGTGGTGGAGGAAGAGGCGGTCGTGGTGCAGCAACGGGTGGTCGTGGTAGAGTAAGAGGCGCTCGAGGGGCTCGACAACCACGTGGTCAACAACTTGTTCAACAAGCGGCTCTTGAAGTACAATGGCTTTCAGTGGACAGAGAGCCAAATGTTCCTTCTTTCACTGGTACTCCTGGGATAAAGGTTCCACTTCCAAATAATCCTTCAACAGGTGACTTTTTGAATTTATTTCTTACCGATGCATTTTTTAACATCCTTGTTGAGGAAACAACTTTGTATGGAGCTCAATACAAAAGGAACAATCCTAATTTACCACCACATAGCCGTGCCAATGGGTGGTCTAACACGACCAGAGCTGAAATGAAACAATTTGTTGCCCTTTCACTATTGATGGGAATTGTAAGAAAACCAGAGATTGCGCATTACTGGAGTAGAAATCCCCTCCTCAAAGGATCTACAGTATCTTCAACAGTGTCGTGCCTCGAAACAGATTTCAGAGCATTCTTCTGCACTTTGCAGACAACAGCCAGTTTGATCCCAATGATCCTGATCGTGATCGGCTATACAAAGTCAGGCCTGTTGTTGAGTACGTACCTGGTAAACAAATTTAGAACTGTGTATGTTCCTGAAGATCATATTTCCATTCATGAGGAACTTCTTTTATGGAAAGGAAATCTGGCATTTAAGCAGTACATTCCCATGAAACGGGCACGATTTGGAATAAAGCTGTTTAGCTTATGTGAAACCTCAGGATATTGAAGGAACTCTTTTGTTTACCTGGGTAAAGAACCCAACAGAAATGGTGATAACACAGACCTAGTTTGAATGCTGGGCAAAAGTGGAGCTGTCATTCCGGAGATGATGGGAACTCTCCTGAATAAAGGATACAAGCTGTATGTGGACAGTTGGTACACAAGCCAGGTATTATTCAACTACCTGCATGAAAACAATACAGCTGCGTATGGAACTGCCTGAAAGAATCGAATCAAGCTCCCGAGAGAGTTTACAGAGACCCCACTTGCAAAAGGAGAGCACAGTTTTCGGAGAAATGGTGAACTGTTGGCTGTGTGTTTGAATGACAAGAAGGAAATATACTACTTGTCAACCATTCACCAAGCAACATGGTCAATACTGGCAGGCGAGATCGGGAAGGCAACCAAGTTAGGAAGCTGCAAGTTGTACATGATTACAACCGCTACATGGGAGGTGTTGACCGAAATGATGAGATGCTTGCTAATTACATCTCTGTTCAAAAGAGCATGAAGTGAACAAAGAAAGTTGCTTTCCACTTCATTGGAGAAGCTGTCCTAAATGCGTATCGTTTTAACAAGAAATCTGGCAACAGGAAGCGCTACCTAAAGTTCAAGTTGGATACAATCTCAGCACTTCTTGCAGCAGGTGGTACAGACATTGCTGCCCCTACTACAACTGATCGCTTGTCAGGGCGCCATTTCCCAGAAGCGATACCTCCCACTACCCACTTCTCTGGTATAAGTATAGTGTAAGTAGTATATAGGAGTCCAGATTATCCGGCCCGCCCCCTCCCCCTATCCAAGATTGGTCGCCAATAAGAGTTCGAGAATAATGACTTCATTTTCGTGCCCAGGCCCCTGCACCACTTTTCGGTCGGTGGGCAATTGTGGTGCAGCCCACGGGGGCTCGGGGATTGAGGTGGTGGTCGGGCTGACATGACGCATCTGCAAGGAATTGAACGTCTGCAAAACCGTGAAGGTGGACGAAGGGAAAAGTCGTGTTGGTGATCTCGTCGGTCGACGCGCGCTGACACCGTTGGGGGTGGGTGACGTTGCTCGTTGAAATTGCTCAGCAAAATTACAGATACAAGCAAGCCTAAACGACCTTAAGACACACCTTACATAGCCAGGTTAAGCCACGAATGGAAGGCAATATTCGTTCTTTTTGCAATTGGCATCTAATTTCTTTTTTAGAGGGGGTGTGGAGCGGGGGTTAAAACCCAAGTCTGTTGCATTTGCAAAGTATAATACTCTAAATTTCACCGACACGAGTTATCTAGACAACCCATGTGCGGAATCTTTATTTAGTATTTTTTCACTATTTTGGGGTGGTCCCTAGAGGGGGTCCAAACGGGTAGTCCGTGGGCCGGTCCGTAGGTAGTCCGCGGACCCGGTCCGTAGTGGGGGTTTGATTTTTTTCAACACATAAAAACACAAACTTTTTTGAAAGCTGATTTTATTGTAATTTACTTTTAGTGATCATGCATAGAGGGCTACAGGCTTTCCAACCTCGACTGTCAGGTGTGACTGTATTCCATAAGAAGTAAGTAATTCCATAAGTAAGAATACAAATTTGAAACGTTGTAAGGGTGGTCAACCATATGAAAGAGGGCACAATTTCATGCTTTAAACCAGTAAACATTTTACACTTTTGAATGTGTGGAAATAAAGTAAATATATGCAAAGCTGTGCCAATACGTGCCTTATATTAGTACCACTGCAGGTGTAAAGGGTTTAACATCAAAGAACTTACACTGATGAGTGTGGAAAAACCCTTGCGGGAGGTGCTATTGACTTGTCATCACAAAATGATGATTAATTGGTTGTTTGATAGTTTGTTAAGTGATTGATGACTTGATTGCATGATTGGCTGCGAGATTGCTTGCAGATTGTTTGATTGCTGATTGCCTAAGAATTGTTCCTTGTGTTAATTAATTGCTTGATACCTCGATTGCCTGATTGGTTGGTTGTTTGATTGCCTGGTTGTCTGTGTCATTACGTGCTTTATATTACTACCAGGTGTAAAGGGTTCAACAGTAAAGAACTTATACTTATCAGTGTACTGTCTTAGTGATGGCACCTCATATTGAAAAAACCTTGCGGAGTGTGCTAAGCATTCCAAGAGATCGGGATGTTGACATTTGGTCTCATCTGCAAGGAATTGAACGTGCCTGAAACCTTTTGGGTCCTCGAAGAAAAACGTGGTAGCAAAGGCGAGCCAGTGGGCATTCGATCGCCTCTAGGCTAGACGATAATAGGACCGACAGAGAAGATTGGTCAAGAGAACAGCTTCAATGTGAATTTCTTACGTTTGGAAACGCAAGATGATGATGAAACCCTCTCACAGCAAGTAGAGAAGTTTTGGAAAACTGACTTTGTTGATTTGACATCAAGTTCAAAGGTGTCCATGTTTGTAGAAGATGTGCGAGCCTTGAGAATAATGGAGGAATCCTCCAAGAAGGTTGCTGGTCATTTCCAAATAGCACTTTCCTGGAGACAGCAGCCTCCTTATCTGCCCAACAATCGAATTCTTGCAGACCACAGACTGCAACTGCTGAAGAAGAAGTTTCTACGTGATCAGAAATCGTTTGAAAGCTATAGGGCGACTATTCATGACTACATCTATATCTCAAAGGGGTACACCCAACGAGTACCAAAAGAAGAGCTCGATGTCGATGGCAAACCTCTGTGGTATCTTCCACACCATGCTGTCTTCAATCCTAATAAGCCCGGGAAATTAAGAGTGGTTTTTGACTGCGCAGCTCGATACATATATCTTATTAAACGTTTTGGTGTGTAGTATCGCTGTATATTTTTACGAGTTGTGCAGTATTTTGACGAGCTCGTAGGGCGAGTCAAAATACAAACAACTCGTAAAAATATACAGCGATACTACACACCAAAACGTCTAATAAGAGATTTATTATCCAACGATTTCTTTTGTCAAAATTCTGACTTGGCAAGGTTTTAAACTTCACGCGGCCGGGAGGAATGAGACGAGTACAAATATCTGTTATTTGTACTCGTTTCGCGCGATATTTGTGCACTAGGAAGCAGAGTTGGATAATAAAAAGGAACATCGCTTAATGGCCAGCTATTAAAAAGCAGCTAACCCCAACTTCTTTCGCTAAAACGAATCTACTTATTATTTGAAATAGTTCGGTGAAAAAAATTTTGGATTCGGTTAAATCCCCGATTTTCTGTGCCGCGACGTAATCTCGAAAATAGCACCAAAACGCCGCCATTTTGGTTCGCGACCGAGTTTGGGGAGAATGGGTCCAGCGGCTGTTGTGACGACTACCCAGGAAGCTTGAATATCTCACGTCCTCTCATTTCCTTCAGAATGGTTCAATACACATCCGAAAAGTTTGCACAAATGCCCAGAATTTCTATCGGCTATTGCAGCAATATACCAGATTTAAGGAAAGATATACTGTACAATTTTCTAGCGATTATCGCTCAATGATACAATAAAGACGCAAACGATGGGTTGATTTTGTCGAACCAAAACAAGCGAAGTGAATCTGTGAGAACCATTGAAGAACCCTCACTGGAATTACTTCCGCAGGCTTCCAAACGCTAGTTTCAAAATATTGTGCTTAGAGCCAACCAGCAATTTGTAGAAATACTACCGACAGCCTAATCTTCTAATCCCGCAGTATTTGTAACATAGCCGGCAAAGTTATGTGATCAATCAATGAAGAGGTAGCCTGCCAACCTCGTCCCCAGGGCCTTCTCCTCGACGATTTTCAAGATGGCGGATCGTCGGTAGAAGACCCTGGCACACAGCGAACTAAAACGATCGCTGATTGGTGCATTACATTGCGCATTCATACGTGCGCTCTCATTGGTTTATTCCTTCCAAAACAAAAATGGTGGCTCCTTAGGTTCTTCGTGGAAACTGAGAACAGAGTCTGAGGCTTAAAAAGTGGAAAGGATGCCTGTTTGATCTTCTTTTAAGCCCTTCTGTACAGTTAGAAGTAACTGAAAAGCAGTATGCAACATTTAGGACAGATTGCCGATAATTCACGCTTCTCCGTGTGATCATGTTCCTCAATTCAAGTACTCAGCTCTCTGCTGGCAGTACAGTTAGAACTGCTTCTCCTTCTTCTTCTTTTAAGACCTGTGGACTGGTAAACGCTGCTCTTTCATATATTGTAAGTACAGTAGAACCCCAGTAACACGAACTCGGGTAACTCGAACTTCCCACTAAATCAAACTTAGTGCTATGTCCTTTGGATTTCACCTCACTTTTCAGTCATTTTTACTCGGTTAACTCGAACTCGGATACCCCGATTTTGCCGCCAACTCGAACTAAATTTCCTTTCCCTTGGTCAAAAATTCACTGCAATTTACCCGGATAACTCGAGCTGATGATCATTATTGCTGTCACCAAATGGAAAGTGGAATGACTGAAATGAGGCCCAGGGAGGCGGAATAGCACATTTACCTAAGCCAGCTAGTGATGATCACTGTTTAGTTTTAGTTAAAAGGGATAAAAAGCTCACCATCTGGCCCTTTTTGTTCAAACAATAGATAATTCCATCCATCACTGACATAAATCTTCACCCACTGAATAATGCAATGGTCGTACATTTTCCTGGGGGAGCCCTGGAAGCTATGTGAAAGGGTTGCCTTTTACATGAAAAATGGTATATAAAGGGTAAGGGGTTGGACCTCCGGGCAGAGCCTCCTCACGTAAACATTTGTTGAGTGGCCCCCTCCCCCCAAGCATTTTATGAATAAAGTGCTATTTGCTAGCTAATGTTTCAACAACTGGGACCTGGATAGTAAATGGACCCCTTTCCCTAAGTCAAGTTTTTTTAAAGGAAGCAAACCACCATGCCAGTGAGCCATAGGGGAATACTATGGATTTCAAGTGACGAGAGAATCGAATGGGGGCAAAAATCAACCCCCCCCCTCCCAGCCTCCCAATATATTTTTTTTCCCACCATTAACCATTACATTGTTTTGATACCAGAAAAACTCCCTACTTCAATCAAGCCACCCAGAAAAATTCTTTGATCGATTATCGTCATCTCTTGAAATTTGGAGTACTCCTCCTGTGACCAGTGACATGACGGGCTAAATTCCATCTATGTGAAATCTCTTCAGTTTACGAAAATTTTTGATTTATGTGTGAACTGCAGTACAAGAGAGTGTTTTCCATAAATTAAGGACGTTTGCTTAGTTGTCAGAAATGACAAAAGACAAGCCCCTGATTCATAAAGAAAATTTCTCTATTCGATCAGATCTGTTTGCCAGACTAGAGTATCTCTATAAATTCTCTGCAATATAGCACTAAAAAAAAAAAACATGAAGAGTGCACAGTAAAGGACTGCAAGTCTATGAACAAACTGTAACATTGGATTGACTAACGTAGTTAATGACTGTGGGCACCAAGAATTACGAAAGTCATATCCTTAGAAACTGTCTCAGGAGGAGTTGGTGAATTATTTTGGGGGTCCCTGCCAACTTTGCCACTTGAGCTTGTAAATGTTGTACATGTAAATCAGTGTAAATATGCCGGAGTATCTACTATTGGCCTGTTTATACAAGGTGAGTCAGCCTGATTAGCCTAGCAGGCTGAAGATTTGTGCTGTTAAAGAAATTCTAATCAGAGAGTAGATTTTGGACTTTGCTGTACAATTGTGGAAATAACTATTTAAATAACAACCTTTCCATACATCCATTTAAAAAAGGAAAATACACTTTTATTTACCACTTAGTGACCAAAAATGTGGAAGTGGTTACAAACTATAATAATATTATGTTTAAAAGAAAGAAATTCCTAAAATGCCTAAAATAGCTTTGTTAGGTCAAGATACCTTATCCTAACCGAAGAAAACCCTTAAAACCTCACGCTTCGCCCCTGTGAGTATAGGAAAAGTCAATATGTAGCAAGAAAAAGGCTAGTAAAATTCTTTATGTACATCAGTGACAAAACGGACGAACTCTAAACCCTTTTAAACTTATTTTAACCATTTTGGATGGAGCCGACTATAGTGTAATCGTGTACCTGTACTACGCTAAAAAATTTTAGGTTTGCAATAACGGAAAGTCCAAAAATAGCAAGAATAAATTTCTAGATCACTTTTACCATTTTCCTTTTGCTTGTACATGCATTCCTTCTTACTTTTAGCCTCTTTATTTAAACGCCCATCCGAGCCATACGAGTTTGCCTTTGCCGCCATTTTGTTTGTTTTTACCACTCTCAAGACCTCGCACCCAGACCCTCTCACTCTTTATCTTGGCCGCCATTTTGAATAAATTTCCACTTTCCTGGACAAATTGGTCACGTGATTTCTGCTGTGTGCCAGGGTCTTCTACCGACGATCCGCCATCTTGAAAAATCGTCGAGGAGAAGGCCCTGGGGACGAGGTTGGTAGCCTGCGTAGCTTGGCGGTTTCAGCAATAGAGTACTAAAGTGATGACGTCACAAAAACTAAATTTTTGAAATTATGGGATTTACTGAAATGTTCTGAAAGTACATGACGAAGAATGCTTACTTGCCAAAAATCAATATCTTATTGCAATTTGGGGATGAGATATTGGCCCCTTAATGCTCCAGTGACTCCATACAAATCCTTGTAATTTTGTCTCAGTTCTAACCGGGTTAGAACAGAGACGAAATTACAAGGATTTGTATGGAGTCACTGGAGCATTAAGGGGCCAATATCTCATCCCCAAATTGCAATAAGATATTGATTTTCGGCAAGTAAACATTCTTCGTCATGTACTTTCAGAATATTTCAGTAAATCCCATAATTTCAAAAATTTAGTTTTTTGTGACGTCACACTTTAGTACTCTATGCAAGCGGGCTGAAACGAGCGACGAAAGCCGCGAGGAGCCTGGGGGAGAGACAACTGAGAAACCGGTTCCTCGCTACGCAGGCTAATGAAGAGGCGTCACGACCGATATACTGCCATGTAAATAGGTCGCAGCTATACGCCGCCAGCAAACATTTATTCTCTTTCGATTTAGATAAAAGTCGAAGATTAATTCTTTAGAACTACATGATAACAAAATTATTAGACTCACAGAATTTTTCTAAGGTTTGGACATCAGCAGTGCGACATACATTCTGTGCAATAGTATCGAAAATATGACCACGTGACATCTGCGGACCGCTTAGGAAACACATCCATTTCGCTTATCCGACAAGTTTTACTGCAAACTTTGAGACATTTGCATTGGTTATTTGGAGTTACGACCTAAAACGTGTGACAATGTGAAATCGGTAATTGCATGAAATGTTTCTTTCGGCCTTGCCTCCCGCAGCGCTAAACAATTCTACGATTTTCAATCGATCGAAGCCAGTGTTTTGGTTGAGCTCTCTATAATCGCGGTCAAAGTATGTGTCAGGTCAATGCTTAAACAGAACTAAGTAAAAACAAGCTTTATTTCCATCAAGTTGATTGACTAAACGTTAAAAAGCACGGCCGGAAATAGAAGCTCGCTTCTGCGAAAGGATCAAGTTTTAGAACAAAGAGCCGCTCAAAGAAGACGCCACAAGCGGTACCTCCGTGCGGAGGTCATCAAGTCTCAAAAACTGCAACACTTACGTCGCTCCCTATAAACATATAGCATCCCAGACAGTAAAATTCAAACTAGATTTAATAGAACAACCGTACCTTGACAAAATACATTCTCGCTAAGGGCAAATGTAAAGGGGCTATAAACAGGCGTGCGAATCTTGTGTTTAGATGACGAAATTACCATCCAACTGACTCAAAGCAGTCCTTGAGTTTTCTTTCCTGCTTTTCGTCTTCCTGTTACTCCACTTCGCATCGGCTAGGTTTCCATTCCTAAGCAGCTCGTCCGCAAAATAAACTTAGCCCTTCCCCGTTGTCTTGAATATTGCAAATTGCTCTCAAAGTTCCAAGCAGTGAGTTCACAGTTGTCAAGCGTGCTCGATCGAAGTTTATTTCGGAGTCTCCCGACTAGAAACTTAACTCTGACTCCAGTGACGAAAAAGAAATGATTTTGAAACGAAACTTGCTCGTTTTAGTCCCGAAACATACTGGAACTAATAGATTTGCTTTCCATTTTTTCGAGCAAATACAGAGAGCTGACTGAGGCGCTATTGTGTTTGGTTCCTGGGTACACGTCATCAGCGACCGTCGCCCCAGACTCCCTAAAACTCGGTCGCGAAACACTTCAAGCGCTACTTTGGAAGGGCACGGAAAATCGAGGATTCAACCAAATTAAAAAATGTTTTCGCCCAGGTGCGTCGAATAACAAGTGGTTTCGTTTAAGCAAAAGAAAAAAATTGCGGTTAGGTTCACTTTAAGTGGCCCAGATCTGACCAATAGCCTGTTTGGTGTTCTTGTAAGATTTCGTCAGGAACCAGTAGCTCTATCCTCAGACATCGAAGCTATGTTCCATCAAGTAATTGTTGATCCAAAGGATGCTGATGCCCTGAGGTTCCTATGGTGGCCTGATGACGACCTATCTCAACAGCAGTCGAATACAGAATGAAGGTTCATCTATTTGGTAGCACGTCCTCTCCAAGCTGTGCCAGCCTTGGTCTTCGAAAGACTGCTCAAGACAATGCAGGAGACTTTGACCATGAAGTTGTCGACACAGTGTTGAAGAACTTTTATGTGGACGATTGGTTGAAATCGGTGAAATCGACCAAAGTTGCTATTAAATTGCGAGACGATCTGTGTGCTTTGCTCTCAAGAGGGGATTTCGATTGACGAAATGGTTGTGTAACCGGAAGGAAGTCCTTGAAACCATCCCAACTTCATACAGAGCTCTTTCAGTTTTGGATCTGGATTTGAATTCTAACGTCCTTCCTACTGAAAGAACCCTTGGTGTTCAGTGGAACATGAATAGCGACATGTTTACCTTTAAGATGACACCAAAGGATAAGCCTTTCACGCGAAGAGGGATCCTATCAGTGATAAGTTCCATTTATGACCCGCTTGGCATGGTATCACCGATCATCTTACCTGCAAACAGGCTTCTTCAAGATCTTTGTAAGCAAGGACTCGGCTGGGATGAAGAAATCGGAAGTCAAGAATCTCATTCCTGGAGACTATAGTTGTCAGACATACCTTTGCTTACAAGCGTTGTCTTACCAAGATGTTTGAGGCCGGTAGACTTTGGTCAGATACAGAATGCTGAGCTTCATCACTTTGCGGACGCTTCCCAGATTGCTTACGGGGCAGTATCGTATGTGAGACTCGTCAACGAGAATGGCCACATTTATTGCAGTTTCCGTGCTGGGAAATCTCGCTTAGCTCATATGAAGCAGATGACTATACCCAGATTAGAGTTGTCAGCCGCCGTTTTGGCCGTCAGAATGAATCAGACCTTACAAGAGGAATTTCAGTTAAAGTTTGACCGGACGGCGTTTTGGACTGATTCAACAGCCGTTCTCCAATACATCAAGAACGAAGACAAGAGATTCTACACGTTTGTGGCCAATCGTTTAGCAATGATACATGATGGTTCAGAACTTTCCCAGTGGAATTATGTGCCAACTAACATCAATCCAGCGGACAACATCAGCCGAGGTCTGACGATGAAGGAGTTATTGAACAATGAGAGATGGTTCAGAGGCCCTGCATTTCTGTGGGAAAATAAGTCATCATGGCCCATCAATCCAGTCTCCTTAGCCAACATTTCTGATGAAGACCCAGAATTGAGAGCTCGAAGTCAAACGAAAAACGTTACCCAGATGGAGGAGAAACGACCACTGGACCTAATGATGCTCCAATATTCGTCATGGTACAAGTTCAAGAGAGCTGTTGCTTGGCTTCTGAGATTTGTACAATTCTTAAAGGGAATGAGATGCTTGCGGTTTCATCACCTGTTGATGTATCACCTTGTGGTAGCCTGTCTATTGACGAATTACGATATGCAGAGGCTCAAATCATTAAGTATGTGCAGAAATCAGCCTCCCTACCAGTGATTAAGCCATCCAAGATGTATGCTATGGAGAACACGAGAAGCGTAAATTGAAGAGTATCGGCTCATTCGGTTCGGTGTACAAATTGAGACCATTCCTAGATGGAGAGGGAACGTTGAGAGTTGGCGGTAGGCTTCAGAATTCTACATTGGACTACCAATCAAAACATCAATTGCTGTTACCTGCCAGGTACCATGTTACCAAGCTGCTTATTATGGATTTCCATGAATCTGTGGGACACCTAGGCCAAGAATACGTCCTGACCAATTTGAAAAACAAGTATTGGATTATCCAGGGACGGGCCGCTGTCCGAAGAGTTCTTGGTAACTGCTTGACCTGCCGAAAACAAAATCGCTCTAAAGGGCCAACAAGTAATGACAGATTTACCCAGCGACAGGCTAACTCCTGATGAGGCCCCATTCTCTTACGTTGGCATAGATTTCTTTGGTCCGTTGTATGTGAAGCAAGGCAGAAGTACTGTAAAACATTATGGATGTCTTTTCTCTTGTTAACTATGCGAGCAACCCACATTGAAGTGACCGAATCTCTTGAGACAGATTCGTTTATTAACGCTCTTCGCAGATTCATCAGCAGAAGAAGAATGCCGAAGATGATAAGAAGTGACAACGGTACCAATTTAACTGTTGGAGAGAGGGACATCCGTGAAGCCATAAACAGCTGGAATCAGCAGAAGATTGAAGGGTTTCTACACCAGACGAATATCGAGTGGAAGTTTAATTCCCCTGGCGCGTCCCACATGGGGGAGTCTGGAAACGAGTGATTCGTTCAGCAAGAAAGATTCTGAGAGACCTTCTTAGAGAGCAATTGGTTTCTGGAGAGACACTGCGAACTTTGATGGCCGAAGTTGAGGAAATTCTGAATGGTCAACCTTTGACTCCTAACAGTGATAGTTCTATCGACGCAGAACCTTTGACTCCCTACCACTTGTTGCTTCTTCGATCGAATTTGAATTTGCCTCCGGGAATCTTCGTGAAGAATGATCTATACTGCCAACGTCGCTGGAAGCAGGTTCAATACCTGGCCGACGTCTTTTGGAGGAGATGGTTGTCGGAATAGTTACCAAACTTGCAAGAACGGCAGAAATGGATCAAAGCACGACGTAATTTTGCTGTTGGCGACCTAGTTCTCATCGCTGATGAAAGAGTTCATCGTGGTCAATGGCCTTTAGGCCGCGTTCTTGAGGTACACCCAGGAAGAGATGAATTTATCCGATCAGTCAAGGTTGCCACAAAGTCGTCTATCCTGACAAGGCCAATTTCAAAATTGTGTTTCCTCGAAAAAGAGAACTTACTTCCAATGAAGAAGTCTATTTGATCTATATAGCTATCGTGTTGTTAATTTACGATTAGAAAGGGTTGTTAATTTGTGAACTAGACGTCGTGCTTGGACTTCGAACACTAGTAGGCTTACTTAGAGACTCTTTATAGGTTATTGTGTAAATTCTAGTCGTTAAGGACTTGGTGAACTCAATTTAGTTCAGGGGCCGGTAATGTAGCGACTAGAATTTTCTTCGAGTATTTTTAGATTCCACGTTTTTGCGTGCCGCTTTCCTCTGGGAATTACGTAACCTACACATTAGTACTTAACCGATCATTATGCATGAATTGGCATGGCGTCCTTTTTGCCGCCATTGCTTGTTGGCCGCTGGCGGTTAGTTTTCGGTTTCTACCGCGAGCGTTTCGGACTAGAGTTCCACTATTGTGAGTTCCGAATTGTTGTCGTCAAAATATTTATCCTTTTGGACTCGTCACAGTTTGTAAGATTATTTTCCTCCGCCTTTAGTTTGCAGTTATATCTTTGTACTTAGGTATTTCGTTTCGTTTATTTTTCAGTTGAATCACATCACATCACATCATGTTACATCACACACCCATAGTTACGCTTTTTCACTCTCGTGCTTCTGCGAGCCATGAATTAATTCTGTGCTTTCTAACTGTGGCATCGACTTCTGTAGTGTTTGTACCTACAGTGCTATTAACCTGTTATCAAAAAATGATTGATTAATTGTTGATTTATTGATTGATGGCTCGATTGCTTGTTTGGCTGCATGATTGCTGATTGCCTAATTATTCGTTGTTTAATGAATTGTTAACTTGATTGCCTGATTGTTTGCGGTCTGCTTGCCTAGGTGCTTGATCAATTCATCGATTACTTCATTTCTTGATTTCCTGCATGACTGCTTGATTGTTTGCCTGCTTAATAGCTTGATTGCCTGATTGTTTCACTGTTTTGTTGCTGTATAATTGCTTGATTTCTTAACTGATTAGACGAATTAGGGCCTGTTTACATGGAGGTGGGGGACCCCAGGTAGGTGAGGTAACCCGCCTAGCCGTGGTCGAAAAATGGCCAGCGTTTACATGCAAACTTACAACCCCGGGGTCCCGGGGTGACTTTACTTGACGTTGTTGCGTGGTCGCTAGGCATGTAAACATTGAAAATGGCGGACGAACGATGCATTTTGGCGGTCAGTGTTATTTTATCTTTATTTTCTGCTCTCGCTGCAGCATTTCAATGCTGTGGCGTTCTACTGTCACTTTTGATGATACAAAGCCTCCGACAGAGACAGTTAACGGCCTTATTGTTCTGGTTCAACGTAACATGAACTCGACCCCGGCTAGGCGGGTTACCCCACCTCGAGTCGTTTACATGGCAAAATGCGACCCCGGCTAGGCGGGTTACCCCACCTCGAGTCGTTTACATGGCAAAATGCGACCCCGGCTAGGCGGGTTACCCTACCTGGCAGACCGGGCAACCCGCCTAGGCGGGTTACCCCACCTATCATGTAAACATGATCAAATAAAAATGAGAGATTATATGGAGAGGCGGGTTACCCCACCTAGGCGGGTTACCTCACCTACCTGGGGTCCCCCACCTCCATGTAAACAGGCCCTTAGTGATTGCTTGATCGATCGTCGACTGATTGATTGCCTGATTTATCAATCAATGGATGGATAATCTGACGTGCAGGACAACGAGAGTTTGAATTCCTATTTTTTGGGATGATGGACTTGACTTGTTCGCGGTCGATCTTTAGCTCGTGTTATTTTGTTGCCATTTGGGAAGGCATGTCCCTTACTTGAGCGCCCACGCTTGATTGAATTTCTGTGAACAAAAACATGGTGCTTTTTGTTAGGAGCGGGAGAGGTGACTTCACAATAGTATCCTCCAAGGTTTTTTGTGGATCGATCTGGACAATCTGTGCACTCATTGCTGACCAGTGACGAACGATAAGTATTGCCTTGACAACATACATCTTGTTGGTCATCCAGCCTGACGATGCCCGTTCTCCTACTTCCCGAGGGTTGACGAGGGAGCATTCGGAGTGTCACCTTGGCTATAAGATACAGGTCAGTTGTAGAATTAGGAGCCAGCCATTCTACCTCTTGGTGTCCTGATTGAACACTGTAGGAGACCCTCCATCTGGATAATGTCGTGGGAAGAAGGCTATCACCAGCTACGTTGGCAGATGTGTGACATATCTTAGGAAGGTTGTTACAGAGGCTGTATGGGTTGGGAATTTCCTTAGGGCAAGTTGAACTTCGATAGCCCTCTTGATATACTGTAACGTACGAGGTCTGCCTCTCTGGTAGCTTGTACAACACAGTGGAATTTTCGTCTGTAGAGATGTAACTGCCAGCTTCCGTGTCAGCGGTAACGACTATGCGAGTTGATGTCTTCAGTTTATCTGCGCCTGTCTTGTATTTCTTGTTTGGTAGGAACAGTTGAAAGTTCTCGACATACGGAGCGTGAGATTCACCGATCAAGCCCCAGTCAAATTGATACAACCAGGTTACGTTTCGTGGTAGTCTAAAAGAGACAGTTTTATCCCTTGCAAAGGTGTGGATGTTGATAAAACCCAAATCTCCAATGTATTGAGGTTTTGATGGGATGTGAACTGTGCGCTCGATCGAGATGTAAGTTTGATGATCTGTGTACGCCACAAGATTATCGAGATCACTGTTTGTGAAGAGTCCACTTTCTGGTGAACATGGTCGAATTGTTCGTCCCTCATTCTGATACTCTAGTTTGTCGCAATATAGCCGAGCTTGAGACTGGATAAAAAGCTGCGTCATGAGAAATCCAGCCAGTAGCTGATCAGCCTTGAACATGTCGTTTTGCTGCGTTTGAATGGAGTCTGCTAGCTTTTTAGCAACGTCACCTCGTACGACCCTGGCTAGACTGTCCACTAATTCAAACTGAAAATCAAAAATGTTTTCTCTTAGAGCGTCGAACTCAGCAATTGTCCCTTCCAAATTTTCGCAAAGTAAAAAACCATTGGCTATAGCCTTTCCAGCTGACGCCACAACTCCCTCGACATCGTTTAAAATGTCACAGGTGGAATCTTTAAACGCTCCCCACATAGCAATGTTTTGGGCCATACGACTCCTGTCTACTCTGGGCGTATAACCAGCGTATTCATTGATGAATGTTTCGGCGTCATTACTTATTTCCTCAGCTGTATTGTTCTTAATCTTATTGACCAGTGTTATCAGTTTTGTTATTTGGTTGCCATTGTCTTGCAAGTCATTTGCAATCGCTCTGGTATTGGTGTCAAGGTTGGCTAAACTTGCAGCGATTGCCGCAATGTGAGACAAACCTGCTGCGGCTTCAGCAACTTTTACTGCTTGATCTCGTATTCCCTGAGTATCTACACCAGTGAATATCGCTGCTATGGGATTTGATTCTTCCACCATTTTTGCAACTAGTGCTACACTTTCCTCTACAAATCGAATCGTGGCCAGAGCAACTGTGGCATCAATGGCTGCTTTGACGTCGTCCTTTACCTTTGTCTTTAATGTGCCATACTTTGCATCAAAGTCGTTTAGTTTGCCTCTTATGAAGTCTACATCAGCGTTTGCTATACCCTGTTCAAAACTTGCGATTCCTTTGAAGTAAGACGAAATTCCTCTGACTCGTGCCTCCAAGTTGTCGTTAAGCTGCTGTATGGCGCTCAGCAGTTCATTGTGCTTAATAGCCTCCTTTTTCAGTTCAATTATCTTAGCATGGTCTACATTCTCGTAAAGCGTAAGATCTCTGGTGTCTCCTGTGTGTCCTGGGTTAAGTCTTTCTTCCTTTATTTTCTTCAGCAGCAGGTAATGTGGATAAAATCTCGTAATTTGGCAACCGGGCTCAGCTTCTATTTCTTCACAAGCTAACTTGCAAATAGGCAGATCGAATTCCTCCTCGTTTTCGCTAATGATTTCCATCGCTGCCACTATTTGAGAGTAAGCTCTTCTTGTAACGGCCTCTCTGAAAAATTCCTCAAACGGGTTTTCTGGGAGCATCTTTATGAACGCTTTCATCAAATTCACCTGTTTTGTAATGCTTGCAAATTCTTCCTCTATGTTGCAGCCATTGCTTACGGAGCATCTTTCACTGCAAAACTTATCGACGAATGCAAAGCTTACTTTATAAAAAAGCACACCAATCATCAGGGGGATGGCTTTCTCCTTATCACATTTGTTGTTTGCGTCGCAAGCGTTGTCAGGGCTTGAATGGAAAGACGAAGAACATCCTGAGAGAGTGGGACAAACATCTTTGACTGAGAGTGTTGGGAAGTTTCGTGGTGGTAAATCAGAGCACGCTGTTTGTAAAGGCAAAGCATATCCACCGTGGGCTAAGGGATTTTGGGAAGCTACTCTCTCGATGTCCTCTTTCAAGGGTTGTATCAGAGGTTTAACCGTGGAATCATATATACTTTTCAGGGATGAACTTCTCAAAAAGTTTTCTTCAATTCTGTCGGTTGGTGGGTAATCAGTTAAGCCTCTAAATGGGCTTAAAAGAGCGAACATTTTATACCCTTCCGCTGGTTCGTCCAGTCGGCTCTTGAGCAGAAAGTTTTCAAATTTTGAAAGGTATTCAGTGAGTTCTCGCATGTAACAATCGAATTTCTCCTCGCCTTTTTCAATGTAACAGATAGATGAACCAAAGAAAGATATATCTTGCAGACTTGACATAGCATAGTAAGTATTTCCGAACCATGGATCTTTATCATCGTCATCACAAGCTGCTTTGGGAATCGACACTTGAATTAATATTGCCGCAAAAATTAAGCTGTGTACGTAACGCATCTTACCATGAGATGTAGTAAAATGCTCCGAGGACAACGCTTAACAGCGAGAATGACGGTCACTGTATAAAAATCATGTAAGCCACGATTACCTCATTATTATGTAAGCCTTTTCCGTCAATCAGTGAATCTGAACTTTTAAATAATTTTTAACATGAAAACTGGTAGCTACTTACTAGATCGACACTTTCTTTGTTTTGTTTTGACACAAACGTCGAAAGTTTAATCACGCGATGAATTCAGCTTGTACCAAAGAATAGGTAATAGTTTTGTCATTATCTTTTTTATTCTCTCGCAATCTTTTAGTAAAGGGTCTCAAGAATTTAAGACAAGATAAAGGAATTAAAAATTTCTTTAGCCGAAAATTTAGCCGAGCTCGAGAGGTTTGGCCATGTTTGTGATCGTGGATTTTTACCCTCTGCATAATCTGTGGCTCCTATGAATTGTTTGTTTATAAAGATTTTTGTTTGTGCGATCATTTTGATTTTGGCTAATATGCCTGTGATCTTTTTTTGCTGTTGTCACGAAGCTCTCTAGAACCTCTAATTTCATTGGATCTTGTTGGCACGAAGCTCCGTTGTTTTTAGGGCTAGGGTCCATAGCTTCATGGCGGCCCTTTTTTTGATAAGTTTAGACGGCATCACATTGGCAAAAAAAAGAATACATTACTTTGGGAGAACACATTACTTGGAAATCACTTATCAGGTCATGTAAAAAATGCCGAGCAGGACAATTATGTAAAAGTAAACAAAATTGCTAGAAAAAAAGAACAGAACCGTCAAATCGTTTTCTGGTTAGGCAGTAACCAAGTACCATCGTATCCCCTTTAGTTTTAGTACTCTTGGAGCAGCGTTATAATTCCTTTAAATGGGCATTTTTTTAGTGTTACAGTTCGAACATAAAGAAAACGTTTGAAGCACTTATAGTAATTATAAACCTCTCGCATTTAAAAAAAATGTAAATGTTGGTAAAATTTCTTTGTTTTGTTTTGACACAAACGTCGAAAGTTCAATCACGCGATGAAAACAGCTTGTTCCAAAGAACAGGTAACAGTTTTGTCATTATCTTTTTTATTCTCTTAGTAAAGGGTCTCAAGACTTTAAGGTTACTTCCCACCTTCGCGGGTGCCCTTCGGAAAAAAGATCGTACGCGCGCCAGTTTAAATAAAACCCTAACAAACTATGTATCATAAGAAAGCTTAAATGTACTTTACGAAAAGAGTACCATTTTGGCGATGTTTTCTTTCAGGAAGTGTCAGGAGCCGGTAAAGCGTGAAAGGACCGAGGGTTCTTCTATTGAATTTATCGGCTATCGGATTCCACAGTACGAGCAAAATGGCTGCACAGTCTTATTCACAAGGCATCAATCAACAAAAGTATTCTGATTGGTTGTCTAGATATCCTCATCTAAAGTTGGAGTAGCTAAAAATGTGCGAGACGCCTTGCGTAAATGGACGCCACGCGAAAAATATGTTAAATATCAAAATTTCCCGACACATTTTGGTTTTGCCATTACCTCTGGAATGTTCTGGCGAAATTTCACGACAATCCGTCGAATCTGGAAAGGTTCGTAAACAACCCGTGCCACGCCTGGAGATTATCACGCCTGATAAAACCGCGTCCAATGGAACATCAGGACCTCCTAGCGTCTGTGACAATAGATCAAGATTTCCCGGGGAAAGCACCGCATTGCAACACGTTTTTTTATCTCGCGACGTCGACGCAATAGATTGGCAAAGACGCGAAAGGCAAAGGCAAAACCCGTGTCAAAAAGGTCAAAGGCGGAAAATGTGCGCCGCTAAAAAAACAAGATGTTACTACTTACGGACAGCTTACATGTAAGAAATACCCTTATTGCTGAAATGAGTTCCCTTGGGTAGGTTTCATTATTGAAAATTACGCTTCAAAGCGATTGCGTACCGCGTGGAATCTTGTTCGCAACCTGCACTGGCATTGACTTTGATTTTTAAGGTACTTGCTCCAAGGATTTTTGCCTGCTCCGGATCTTCAGCAGATGCCGAGACTGTCAAAGGCGTTTGGCCAAACCAAGAGCCTTTGTCGCTTTTCGGCAATGTCCTTTTTCTTTCTTTGGCAAAATGGAGCTATTTCTTTCTTTTTTGGCCGTTTTTTTTCGTTTTCTTAACCCAAGAACTTTTTTCTGGTTTTGATTTTTCCATAAGAGTTAACGTGAAGACAACGTGGGAATTTTGTCAAGTACGTGATGTAAATAAAACTTTTTATTGTTTTCATTACAAAAAAAAAAAAACATATAATGCAAATAACATGAAATACTAGTGATGAGCGTTTGCCGCGAAAATTTCCCCAGGGATCTCACCCGTTGCAAGATTATGACACCTTCGTATTTATTACTTGTGCTATGATTTACCCTTGCTGTATGCTGAGACCTTCGTTTTCAATTCCACGTAGTCCTAATTCAGCAAAGGACCTTTGCATGTTGTAGGCACCATCCTTAATACTGCATGTGTAAACACTCCAAAAGCTTTGCTGATACCATCACCCTTGGGGGGAGGGGGGGGGAAGTACTCGACAAAGTTTTGTATGGGGGCTTCTCCCAACCTTTACTATTTACGCACTTTATTTAAGGTGGTTCGATAGTCCAAAAAATGACGACATTGAGAAAAAATGCAATTTTTAAAAAATAAAAGATTTAAAGCCCTTGAACACTTGTAAAAAGTATTTTGAATCGATCTTGCTGAATTTACCTCTAGGTAAGTGCTAAATTTAAGGAAAGTACAGAGTGGTGTAAGTTTTTGTACGTAGCAACGGCCATAGCAACGGGTGCTTACGGTAAGAACATGACCAAAAATATAGATTTATTTTAACAAATATGAGCAATACTTTGTAGTAATGCACAACTCGTTTGGTATAATTACTTGGGAAAAGCTTTGCTTGATTTACCATCACAGGCTCATTCATTTCCCTTATGAAAAGGAACATTGTCTACAATTGCGGAAACTTTTTACCAAATAGAACAACCATTACACCCCCGTTCCCGGAGATCCAATCTGCACCCTCTCCCGCAATGTTTGGCTTGTTAAATGCTGAATCCATCATGTAAGAAACTTTAAGTGCATTTTTCTCAAAGGTCTACTTTTGTACCTACTGACTTCACGCCAACAATTCTACATTGAAAAGTATTTAAGAGAAATTCCTGAAATTTGGGCTAATCAAAGACCAATAGTGTCTTGATGCAATAAACTAAAAAATGGTAACATTTTAAAGCCTGTCACGTGACATGAGTTGATTTGTCCACTGGGTGTGGTGTAAAATAAGGTTATTTGCAAATAAAGCCTGTAGAAAGCACTGAAAACAAGGATTAACTGTAAAAACTTCTATTGCATAGAATGAAACAGAAACTTACAAGATATGCTTGTTTGAAAATCAAATCTGGTTTTGTAAAAGAGCAAGAACTGTTGGCGTCAATGCTATAAAATCAAACCTCAAAAGGCTGTGGCTGGTTGCCAAAGCAACCATTTTCAGTGAAGCCTTCAAAATTTATTTTCTTTTCATGAGTGCAATCGAACGCTATTGATCTTTCTTCACCATATGTAAGCAAACGTTTTGGTACCTTTTTGACTATCGAGCCCCCTTAAACACTTTAGAAAAATCAGTTACAAGATTGAGATAAAAAGAAAAACAGACTCATTTACATATTTGCTGCGTGAGAGTACGAGGAGGAAAATTTTACCCCTTACTTACAAACCTCATGACGTCATCGCTTTCATAATTTGCTTAATACAAAAACGTCAATATCTCTAAAATGAAAAAAGACATTCCAAAAAGGAAAATGCCATTCTTCTGTATTTTAAAAAGCCTTTCAAATACGCAGCAATTATTTTTCATGTCATATACATGTTAAAACATGTTTGGACCACGACAGATTTTGATTGATGTAGATTCAATTCAAATTCAATTCAAACTCTCACAAACAGACTCCTAATAATGATTTGGTGTGGAGCACTAGCTCTATCAATTTTGTGACCTTCAATTTGTATAGTAAGTGAATGGCCTATTAACATTAGTTCGGTTTTAGCAATAATCAGGCTACGATTATGTACATTAAGCCATTCATGAAGCGGAAGGTTAGTTAGTTCAGCGTTTAGTGCTGATTCAAGCTCTGGTATGCTACTGGCGGCGATGCTGATTCTTCTATCGTCGTTGTACATTCGCGGCAAAGCTTTACTCAGATAATTTGGTTTTATCAACTGGGTTGATAATGTGAATTGTCCACCGTAAAGAGATTCGAATCTCTTTACGATTCCGAATCTCTTTACGGTGGACAATTCACATTATCAACCCAGTTGATAAAACCAAATTATCTTGTAATACTCCCACCGACGCAGCACCACAGTTTCTTTAGAAACTTGCCCCCTTTATTCAAAGCTTTACTCAGGCAGCTCAGTAAGTCGTTAATATACATCAGGACAAGGTGGGGACCAGTAAGGCTTCCCTGTGGAACACCACAGGTAACAGCACGCGAACCAGACAGCTAGATCACCATTGACCAGACACTTTTGTTGACGATCATTTAGAGTCAAACCACTTAATTAGGGCGGTTTGTTCAATATCCTAGCTAGCTACAATGAGCGACAAAAGTAGTTGAGACACTTTTAGGAAATGACGCTTTTCGATATTTAAGCACTTGCTCTAATTTATTTGCATCTAGCGTTAATTATCTGATACCCCAGCCCCTCCCTCCCCCCAATTCAATGCTGTGTAGGCGCTATGGTCTGTACAGTGGAACAAATAGAAAAATCAACATTGTTTGGGGGGGGGGGGGGGGGAAATGTGTCCAAGACGCTCTAAAATCGAGATTTTATTGCCAACACTTTTGTCGCCCATTGTAGCTTTCGTAAAAGAATGTTATGGTCAATGGTGTCCAAATCCTTTTTTGAATCTATGAATATTACACCATTTACAATACCGTTGTCAATATTGACAGACCAACTGTAGGAAGCTTCAAGTAAGGACGTTAGCGTGCTATTTAAGTGATCTAAAGCCGGATTGACAGTCGGCAAAGAGGTCGTTATCATTGAAATACTTGTAAAATTGGTCGTAAAGTAGTCTTCCGAGCATCTTAGCTACAGCAGGAATAGTCGAAATAGGCCCTTTGCAGCTAAGCCATCACGTGACCTACTTTTCATAAAATTATGGGCTATAACTTAAAAAATGACAGAAATGGGAAAAGCATGTCGAAAATAGAAAAATGGCCAGGTTTGAGGACCCTGGCATTAAAGGATGAGATTTTATGACGGTTTAAGTTGTTAAAAAATTAAAAAGATTTGTATGAAAAAAGTTGTTGGAGAGCAAGACCTTCCTTGCATACGTCGGCTGAGCCCGCAGTACGGTCGGCAGTCAAAATTTTGGTGTCCCAACGAAACGATTCGATAAAAGCCTTTTTCTTCGCGGCTAACAAAAATAAAAACAGTGTACAAGTTCCTTTGGCCTCTACTAGTTGTTAACTTGAGTATTTCGGGTTTAATTTGACGAGGAACAGCATATTTTGTTCAAAATAACACAACTATTATCCTACCTGGCGATACTCGACGAACTACGAGCGAGTTGGCCATGCCGAGCGCCGGCGACCCATTTTTGGCGCCAAAATAGAAGCTTAGAAACACAAAATGGTTCATATTTTTCACTTTTTACCAACTAGTTTGGTTTTTGAAATTGCAAATCCCTTTTCGTGGATATTTAATGCCATCTCCAGTGAGAAAAGTTGCCTGATTCCAATGCCTTTCCTGACTTGCCAAATTTTTCCCGCCTACTGAATCCTGATTGGTCAATTCAAATTTCCCGCGCGCCAGCCGTATGCAAGGTTGCTCTCCAGCAACATTTTACACAGATGTCTTCTAAATTTCCGAAAATTCAAACTGTTGTATAAACTTACTCTTTAATGCCAGGGGCTTCAAACTTGGCCATTTTGGTATTTTCGATATGCTCTTTCCATTTCTGGCATTCTTTAAGTTATAACCCATAATATAAAAAACATTTTGAGCAAAAATTTGGTCACGTGACCTAAGCTGCGAAGGGCCTATTGGCCGGTAGTTGTTAACGTCTACATTTTGACAGCAAATGTACATGACTCAGGCATGATATGCGTCTGTTCGAAATCTTTTGATTTTAGGCTATTTTAAAATAACTAAATGACAGATTTCCCTACCCTTTCATGTACCTCAGCCTCTGAAATCCCTACCCTTTTATATACTGAAACTGAACTTTTATACGTACAGGCTCAAAACTGTTTTTTTCTTGGGTGAAGCGAATATTTGTTCGCGAAGATAATAGGCAGCCATTATGTTGTGAACAAGGTAGAATTACAAACATCAACTGACCTTCGATGTACAGCTAGAGACTATGGATAAAACGCGTACGTATGCGGCCTGCTGGTTGAAATTCTACGATTAGAAGGAATTGAATAAAAAGAGGGAGACCTCAGAAGAGTTAGAGAGTTTTATACACACTCTCTTTTTTACATGAGAATGTACATATTTCATGCAATGCTAGATATATTCTTATGTAGATAAATATAAACCATACTTATTATTTTACTGTACGTAATATTTTGTTTTTAAAATTGAGTGTCCTGTTTTACAGCGCGTCTAGGCCATTTTATCCTATAGCCGCACTCGCTTTCCCTAAGGAATTCCTCATCTAATCTCAGTCTTTGGACAACTCAGTCGTAGAGTTTTCGTACGTACCCACATAGCGGGCGTAAAGAACTGGGTACAATGTTTATGAAGTCTATTAACACTCCGCCTTCCGTGGTAAAACCGAGCTTTAATACTGAAATGTTTTTTCATTTCTTCGCATAATTGTATAACAGTACGAAATTAAAATCGATTTGACTCAGAACATAGGAACTATAGCTAACATTCTTAACTGAATCAAGTGAATTTCACTTAATTTCTGGCTTAAAAAAAGAAATTAAAGTTAACTCATAAGTCTCTGTTTCTATTGGGTTTCCATAATTCGATAAGTAGATGCATTCTGTGATGGAGAGCATGATTTTAAAGCTGACATCACCTTTCCATCCGTGGAGTTCATCGACCTTTCAGTCATGATCTGTACATTGGACAGGAAACCTCTCTGGAAGAACAATTTACGCAAATCAGATATTAATTATAAAAGGATAAATATAGTATATATATTTTATGTATTGTTTCATATTTTATATACTCTTATTACACATGAAACTTTTTAACTTTTTAACGCCGTTTTTTAAATGCGTTTTAAAAATCTCTCTAAACCTCTCCTGTTAAAATGTTTCATGCGGAAAAAAGTGACAAACAAAATGATAAGCAATAGGGCGACAATGGAACTGTCAGAAGTAGAAGCCCGCCTAAAGAAAAACAAAAAACGAAAAACCCTAATTTCCTGTCGACTTTTTCCGTTGGACACGAAAACCACCATACAGCTATGAAAGTCAAGGTAATAAAATAGCACGGACGTGTTTTCATTGCAGTTTCAAGACATGTAACTCCAAAACCTTTTTAACGATCCTTCAGATAGATTTGCTACTTTGATTTACATAGAGTGGTTTATATGACCGAAAATGAATTTTGAAATCAGTAAGAAAGTTTATTTACTGCTGAATTTTCGGTAGAGTAAGCCACAATCAGGTGTTCACACTTTTCGACCAATTCAACATTTACAACTGTACTAGTGACAACGTACTGTTGTTTTTGGTTTCAGATCAAATCTATCTTGTCCTTTCAATTACGCCCACATGGATAATAAAATATTTTGTCGGTGTCGTCATTTATTATAGGGATTTCTATTTACCTGCCAGCACTCCGTGTGCATAAACAAGGTTATTAGGTTCGGTACAAGCCACTGGGTGCCTGCCTGAAAAGACAAATGGTAAAAATGGTATTACAGCAGCTGCTTGGTAAGAAAGTTAATTATACATATTTGTGCTTACGAAGCAGGACTCACTTAGGGCGTATTCTTAGTGTTTTAGTCTTTAATAAAGACCATGTTATGGTGTTGTACAGCACCGCAAATGATCCCCGACTGCAAATGATTCCCAGACCGGAAATAAACCCCAAATTGGACAACAAACCAATGAGGTTCGTTGGATTATGTGGAGTGCGGAGTGAGGAGTGCGGAGTGTGGAAAATGAGGAGTGTGGAAAACTGAATTACTTTATATTCTCATTGAAATGTGCTTTATAATATCGTGACACATGTGTTTAAATTACAAAAAATTAATAGCATATCAATAAATGGCATGGCATGGAGGAATGGCATGGGGTTTGTTCCTCGGGTCGAGATCTCAATTTTTAACCTAAAGAAAACCAAAAGACTACCGCAAAAGCTCTGCGGAGTGCCTTGTAATCGGCTTTGCCTATATTTAAGCAGATAGAGTATTTTTTGCGTGTTTGGACAGCCTTATCTAACCACGAGGAGGAACACCCGTATTTAAGAAGGGAGATCGACGGGATGCTAGAAGCTATCGCCCTGTCACCTCTCTAATAGCTGTCGATAAGATATTTAAACCCTTGCTGAGCAATCAGGCGACAAGCCATTATCATGAAACTCTATACTACGGAATGACTACAGAAAAAGACATAGTTGTCTTAATATATAAATCCCACTCTGCTACATATGAAGAACTCCTAAGGCGTGCTGATATACCCTATTTATATAACAGACGGCTTCAGGATATCACAGCACTTATGTGCAAAGTCAAACATGGTCTTGTACCTGAGTGCGTTTCTGATCTACACACTCGCTACGGAATGTTGACTTTTTACCACGTTTAATTTTGAAACTATACGCTATGGCAAGCATTCTTTTAGATATCTCGGGCCATTCTTATAGTCAAAACTCACAGACAATCCAAGAGATTCGCCTAGCCGTTTAGCTGTTTTTATAAACAAAATAAGAAAACTAAACGGCTTGCCGGCATTTTAATTAACAACAGCAATTGCTGCAATCTTTGTAATCAATAGAATTATTTTATGTAATGTATATACGAAATAATTCATATATATGAACTGCGGTTTTAGATGAAAGTAAAGAATGATCATCGCAGTATATTTTCCAATTTAAGCAATCGGAAAGAAGAAGCCTGAAAAAAATCAGGGCTTCAACGGGACTCGAACCCGTGACCTCCGCGATTTTTTTTTTCAGGCTTCTTCTTTCCGATTGCTTAAATTGGAAAATATACTGCGATGATCATTCTTTACTTTCATCTAAAACCGCAGTTCATATATATGAATTATTTCGTATATACATTACATCATTTCATTCCTCACGGGAAGATATGAACTCAATAAATTGACCTCGCTCCCAATGTGTGGCTTCATAGCTCAGTTGGTAGAGCATCGCACCGGTATCGCGGAGGTCACGGGTTCGAATCCCGTTGAAGCCCTGATTTTTTTCAGGCTTCTTCTTTCCGATTGCTTAAATTGGAAAATATACTGCGATGATCATTCTTTACTTTCAGAATTATTTTAGTTTTTAAAGTTTAAATTTTATCTTGTACATCAGTTATATAGGATCTCCCATATTCATTAATGTTAATCATTTTCTTGTAAATATTTAAATTTAATAAGTAGCATATTTTATTAGTGTCCCCAATTAGTCTATCTGGGCTAAATACATTGACACTTGAATAACGAGTCATGCGTGAATTCATACACTGATGTTGTCCATTCCTGCGCCAGCAGTTTAGTGACCCTGTTTACTTAAAATTAGCGATTTGGAGCTCTACAATCTTCAATGAGCCCAACTTCTTTTCATGGACAAATTGGCATATGTTTCTCGCGCCGACAACAATCGGATGCTGGGGTAAAGCCACCTGCTCCATCGCTTCGTTCATTAAAGTCGTTCATTAAAGTTCATAAGCGTACGCTCTGTCTCCTCTGAAGAATGAATGAATAGAATGAACTTTATTTCAGTGTCTGAGTATTTAGCTCAATGTGAACTAATTATGGACACTAAAATAACATTCGGACTACAAAGTAAAATTAAAATTAAAAT
The DNA here is from genome assembly GCA_964020085.1 of Micromussa lordhowensis. NCBI lineage: Eukaryota > Metazoa > Cnidaria > Anthozoa > Scleractinia > Lobophylliidae > Micromussa > Micromussa lordhowensis. The sequence continues at coordinate 26,103,294 of OZ026603.1, read as the reverse complement.
AGGAAAATCTCGAGTGTTAAAAATGTTAAAAGGTTAACACATCTTCGTCTACTTGCTTCTGAAAAAAACTTAGGTCTTCGTTGATAGATTTCTCAGATTCTAGAATACGTATTTAATTTGCGACATGACATTTATGTTAGACGGTGTTTATCCTTTGAATATTTGTACAACTCCACTGCAGTGAAACTTTTTAACTTTAACGCTCTTAAGACCCAGTCTACAATAGCGCATGTCACCGTGAACATTCATACATACAGAGGTATCAGCAGAAAACAAAGGACACTGCACGTACAGGTACAATAATTTGCCTGAGGTTAGCAAGGTTATTATAGGTTCGATCTGGTTATTACTCTGCACTGGATACCTGTCTGGGAGGAAAAAAGTTTACACAAATTGTCTTGCTATTTAGTTACAGCGTGGAAAGAACAGTGAACCTGTCAGCACAGTTAAATTGACGTAGTTGTCTCCCACGTCTGAATTAAAAAAACAAAGTTGAATTTTTGCAAGTTTGATCAAGCCTTAATGAAATGCTACAGAAATAACTACAAGGTTAGACCGATCAGAGTTCAACGAGCTCTACGATTTACCTTCTTGATCATCTTGTTCCACTGGCTCGCGATGGTCGTCTCTCAAGACCATCTGGTTCCTGAAGTTGTTCCAAATCCACAAAAGAGGGAACTTAACCAGCAGCGTCAAAACCTGGATGGTAACTAGGTGGTAACAGCCCCGAAAACCTGGCATTTCCTTGAGCAGGTTGGCGAAAAAATGTCTACGTGGCCCTTTATTTCTATTGTCTAATTTGCATGCTCAGATCACAGAGAGTAAGTTACATGTAGTTGTTTCGCGTCAACAACTAAATCGTAAGTGGACCATAACCCAGCTGGGCCTCGAGATGTTCTGAATTGCGCTGCTTAGAATAAAAAAGTAGTGGTACTATGTACCCTGGTAAAGTAACACGGACAACTTTGAGGTTGTAATCTTCTTAGACAGAATCCTTAGCGAAGCATGGATTTTGGAGTTATCGACTTGTGAAATGAATGAGGGTTTTCCAGTGGAAATCTGTCAGCCCCCGCCCCCCGGCCACTTGAAGCTTGTCAACCGGCACGATCACGCTTGGTCGGTACCGGTCTTTACGGGATCAATATATGGAACTGAAATAAGCCTGTCATTTTTCTTTAGGTTGGCGTGGCCCCTTATTACGTTCTATTGTCTAATCTTCATGCCAACATATTTGAAACTGAAAGAGTAAAGTACATATCCGTGTCAACAACTAAATCGTTAGTGGAGCATAACCCAGGTGGACCTGGAGATGTTGAAATTGCGGTACCCTGATAAAGTAACATGGACTACTTTGTGGTTGTAATCTCCTTAGACAGGATCCTTAGCGAAGCATGGATTTCGGAGTTTTCGACTTGTTTAGTGAATGAACGATTTCCAGTGCAAAACTGTTGGCCTCCGTCTCCCAGCCACTCGAAGCTTGTCAGTCAACTGCGGTTTGAGGTTAGGAGTTTGCCGTTCGCCGTTCGGACGTCAGTCGATTTAGATTGGAATAAATTCGAGCGAATAGAAATTACCCTGTCAGTGCAATGGAAATTGTTAAAATAACGCCAATTTTGAAAAAAAAAAAACCGTTTTCTAGCACGTGTAGCTTTCTGTAGAGCATCATAAAACACATATTCAACTAAAGCCGCCGCCATAGCGGATTTCCACTTAGGATTAGTGAATTTGTACAAACAAAAATAAAACGCTAGGTAATTGTTTATTTGTCTGAAAAATTGATCCAATTTGTACAAAAAGGGTCACTTTGTTCCATTTCACCATTTATACGTGGCAAAAAATAAAATTCAAGGGAATAAAACTTGAGGTAAACGACTTACGTGAAAACCCAGCTCTTGACGTTCAAGACGCGAGTTGAAAACCTCAAACGTGGCGTCTGCCTTTGGTCACGTGATCGCTAGCGGTTATAAGCTCTTCACAGGAAACGTGAATCTAAAAGTCTCTATTAATGTCTACATGCGAGTATCGTGACCGCAAGTGATATATTTAACTAGATTTTCCTGTGGTCCCTCCACTTGTTTATTTCTGTTGTCTAGTTTGCATGCAAATGTGTGGGATCAACTAAATCAGTCGTAAATAGTAGTCCCAGCTGACCACCAGTTTTCAACTGAAATGTTATTTTCAACAGTCACTCATAATTGCACTAAGCAGTACTGAAGTCAATTTGATACCGAACATACGAACTCTAGCTAACATTCTTGGATCATGACAGTGGATAGAAAAAGTTTAAGTTTAAAGTCTCTATTTCTATATGGTTTCCATAATTCAATTGGTTGATATATGTCATGATGTAGAACAATGAATCTCAAAGCTGACATCATTTATCCATCGATATCAGTGAAGTTCATCGCCCATTCCTTAGTCATCCATTTCTTCGGTTTCTTTTAACGTGATTCTATACCCCGATGTGATTTAGTAGAGAGTCATTTAGTAGTGAGTGGCTTGGCCAAGTGTTCACACTGAAGTGGCCCTTATCGATATCGACCAATTCAATATTTATAAACTAGTGACAACTGTTGTTTTCGCTTTCGGATCAAATCTATCATATCCTTTGTTACTCCCACATGGATAATAAAATGTTTTGTCTGTGTCGTCATTTATTTTAGGGATTTCTATTTACCTGCCAGCACTCCGTGTGTATAAACAAGGTTATTAGGCTCGGTACAAGCCACTGGGTGCCTTCCTGAAAAGACAATTGGTAAAAATCGTATTACAGCAGCTGCTTGGTGCTTGGCCAAGTGTTCACACTGAAGTGGCCCTTATCGATATCGACCAATTCAATATTTATAAACCAGTGACAACTGTTGTTTTTGGTTTCGGATCAAATCTATCATGTCCTTTATTACTCCCACATGGACAATAAAATATTTTGTCGGTGTCGTCATTTATTATAGGGATTTCTATTTACCTGCCAGCACTCCGTGTGCATAAACAAGGTTATTAGGCTCGGTACAAGCCACTGGGTGCCTGCCTGAAAAGACAATTGGTAAAAATCGTATTACAGCAGCTGCTTGGTAAAAAATTAATTATACATATTTGTGCTTACGAAGCAGGACTACCTTAGGGCGTATTCTTAGTGTTTTAGTCTTTAATAAAGATCATGTTAAGGTGTTGTACAGCACCGCAAATGATCCCCGACCGCAAATGATCTTTGATGTGGACCGCAAATGATGCCGTCGGAAAATGATGAATGGCATGGAGTTTGTTCCTCGGGTCGAGATCTCAATTTTAACCCAAAGAAAACTGATAGACTACCGTAAAAGCTCTGCGGAGTGCCTTGTAATAGGCTTTGCCAATATTTAAGCAGACAGAGTATTTTGCATGTTTGGACAGCCTTATCCAACCACGATGAGGAATAATGGTCTGGGGTTTAGCGGCTTTCTGCGGTTTCGGTGGCGTCATGCTTGAATTACTTAACATGCTGTTGTTCATCCATGCATAATGTTTCTGAATGGCAACTCTTTTTTACGGCTCGATGAGAGATTAATTTATCAGATTTTGGTGTCATCTCGGACAATCAGGGAGAATACGTGTTTTATTTGAAAGTTGTGAAAATCCATTATAGAATGTTTATGGTAGGCCGGGCTTATCCTTCAAATATTTGTACAACTCCACTGCAGTAGAACTTTTTAACTTTGAAGATTTCAACCGTCAAGCGGAACGCTGTTAAGGCCCAATCTACAATAGCGCATGTGACTACTGTGAAAATTCATACATACAGAGGTATTAGCAGAAAACAAATGACACTGCACGTACAGGTACAATAATTTGCCTAGCAACAGTCTTTGCAGGTAAGCAAGGTTATTAGATTCTGTGCAAAGCACTGGATACCTGTCTGGAGGAAAAAGTTATTTAGTTACAGTGTGGAAAGAACAGTGAATTACCCCTCAGCGCAATGAAATTTACGTAGCTGTCACCCACGTCTTAATTAGAAAAAACAAAGTTGAATTTTTCCAAGTTTGATCAAGCCTTAATGCAATGCTACAGAAATAACTACAAGGTTAGACCGATCAGAGTTCAACGAGCTCTACGATTTACCTTCTTGATCATCTTGTTCCACTGGCTCGCGATGGTCGTCTCTCAAGACCATCTGGTTCCTGAAGTTGTTCCAAATCCACAAAAGAGGGAACTTAACCAGCAGCGTCAAAACTTGAATAACTAGGTGGTAACAGCCCCGAAAACCTGGCATTTCCTTGAGCAGGTTGGCGAAAAAATGTCTACGTGGCCCTTTATTTCTATTGTCTAATTTGCATGCTCAGATCACAGGAGAAAGTTGTTTCTCGTCTCAACAACTAGATCGTAAGTGGAACGTAACCCAGCTGTGCCTCGAGATGTTCTGAATTGCGCTGCTTAGAATAAAAAAGTAGTGGTACTATTCACCCTGGTAAAGTAACATGGACAACTTTGAGGTTGTAATCTTCTTAGACAGGATCCTTAGCGAAGCATGGAGTTTTCGACTTGTGAAATGAATGAACGTTTTCCAGTGGAAAACTGTCAGCCTCCGCCCCCCGGCCTGAAGCTTGTCAACCTGCACGATCACGCAGGCCGGTGTTTACTGGATGAATACATTTTTCGCATCGGGGAACTGAAATAAACCTGTCATTTTCTTGAGCAGATTGGCGTGGCCCCTTTTATGTTCTATTGTCTAATTTCCATGCCAACGTATTTGAAACTGACAGAGTAAAGTACATATCCGTGTCAACAACTAAATCGTAAGTGGAGCATAACCCAGCTGAGCCTCCTTACGTTGAAATGAAGTGACATGGACTACTTTGCGGTTGTAATCTTCTTAGACAGGATCGATCCTTAGCGAAGTATGGATTTCGATGTTTTCGACTTGGGTAATAAATGAACGTTTTCCAGTGGAAAACTGTCAGCTCCCGTCCCCTCCCCCGGCCACTCGAAGCTTGTCAATCGGCCACGATCACGCTTGGCTGGTTTTTTACGGGATGATATTAATCGCAGCGGGGAACTGAAATAAACCTGCATTTTCTTGAGCAGGTTGGCAAAAGAATAATGTCTACATATGAGTATCGAGACTGCAAGTGATATATTTAACAAGTTTTTCCTGTGGTCCCTCCACTTGTTTATTTCTGTTGTCTAATTTGCATGCAAAAGTGTGGGATCAACTAAATCAGTCGTAAATGGTAACCCCAGCTCACCCCCAGTTTTCAACTGAAATGTTATTTTTAATTTAATTTTAATTCTATTAAGCAGTACGGAAGTTAGCCTGCGAACGCAGACGTATTTCCGGCGGTGACTTGGTTTTGCCGAAAAGGCTATACGGAAGTCAGTTTGATACCGAACTTACAAACACTAGCTAACATTCTTTGGTCACGCAAGTGGATT